>JAHHUM010002673.1:0-396183 GCA_036173005.1 Crenichthys baileyi
TTTTTTTGTTTTTATATAAAAAATAAAGATTATTATAAAATAATAAAGATTATTTTCAAAGTATACCATTAATCTCTTAAGCCTCATTCGAACACATTCAATTTTATTGAATGACCGTACATCTTATTGTGATATTTATTCAGAAATGCATGCAACTCTAGAAAAAACATTTAAACAAGACTATTAACTTTGTCATCTCCTAATAGGGTGGTTATCTGAAACCATACACAGATTATCTTAAATACAAAGAGGAGAAATCCCACAATGTGTTTGTAACTGCTCTCTTCTTTCTCCAGGTGGAAAGGGGTTTATTGAAGCAGGCAGACAATGACATCATTAGTCTCAGGATGAATTGCAGGCCACAGCTTTCTAAGGAGATGCTCATCTGAGGTCTGAGATGGGTCAGCCCCACTCTTTTCAGGTCAAGGTAACTGTTCAATGACACTTGATACACATGAACCTGTGGTACAAAAACATGTCGGGATGCTTTTACATGGTTTCTTCTGATTTGTTGTGATTAAATCTTCATTTAGATTACTTCACTTGGGTATAGTGTTTAAACCTGTTGAAATATAAAAAGGCACATCCTTCTGGCCAGCTCCATCACACTACCACTCATGTAGGACCTTGGGGTGCAGGTGCGTCATTGTGCCGGGAAGGTTTTCCATTTCCACGGTCCTTGAGCCCCATATTTCTTTTACAAGTTAGACACTCTAATTTATAACATTTTTATGACATGTGGTGCGGACTGATGGCATTTGTGTTCAGGGGCATGCTTTCTATATCTGTGTTCTGGTTGGGCATGGTGTATCAGGACCTGGACCTGGGAGAATAGAGTATGCATGGTGAGTGCGAGTGAGTGTACGGCATCCATTGTTGTGTGTCTTTACGTAGGGTGTGTTGGTTTGAGTGATTTTATGCGTACGTATGAGGATGGCAATGTGTAATTGTGACTGTGTGCACCTGTTTTTGTGTCTGGTTGGGTCTTGGGCTGCTCTGCCTCCTGGATCATCTTCGGCCCCCCATCAAATTCAATTCAGTTTATTTATATAGCGCCAATTCACAACACGTCTCAAGGCACTTCACAAAAGTCAGGTACATACATTCCAATTAATCCTAATCATTGAACATTGCAGTCAGATTCAGTTATTTATTCAAATTGGATAAAAAAGTTTTTTTATCTAAGGAAACCCAGCAGATTGCATCCAGTCAGTGACTTGCAGCATTCACTCCTCCTGGATGAGCATGTCACTGGCGTTGACTTTGCAGCAATCCCATGCATGTAGCGACAGTGGAGAGGAAAAACTCCCTTTTAACACCAAGAAACCTCCAGCAGAACCAGGCTCAGTGTGAGCGGCCATCTGCCATGACCGACTTGGGGTTTGAGAGAACAGAGCAGAGACACAAAAAAAAAAAAAGAACAGGTTCCTTCTATGGGAAGAAAAAAACGGGAAAAGGGGTGTAGATAGGGAAAGGTGTGTGTGTGGTTGTGTAAACCTTTTACTTGTAAAAAATAATTACACAAGTTGCAAATTTTCTTTGGTACAGTCCGTTTACAGATACAAAGCTAAAAACTACATGAAAAACTGTGTGCTCAGGCTCCCTAACTTGTGTGCGAGTTTCATCTTGTAAGTATGAATTTTGACAGGAACTTTCTTTCTCTTAGCCGATTGGTAAAGGTCATGTCAATCACAAATTTAACAATCCAATCAGAGAACCAATGGGCTTGGCTGTAGTGGAGGCACTCTACTGAGCGGCAAGTCCTTCACTGATACTACGTTTTAAAGATGGAGGATGGCGCCATCGTAACTACGGCTGAGGTAGGCATTAGTTCACGTATGGTTACTATACTTTCAGTTTGGGAGATGCAGATCAGAAAAGCTGCTTCCGTTTGAACAAGAGTTGTATTTACAGCCATAATAAAAGCTGGCTTAAACAGGGATCGCAACATCACTCCAAATATTCCTCTTTGTGGTCAGTTCAGTCTGTTTAAAGATCACCACCCTGAAGAATGTCTTCTGATATGAAAATGAATCTTGATGTCATTTGGTAATATAACTGATTAATCTGAATATACATCAACCCTGGCACTTAAGAGTGAAATTATGGACTTCTCTGTCATACCAAAATGCACCTTTAGGAACTGGAATTCAGTACGCAAAAGTCTGTTGATATATTGTTTACCATATGTCAAATGTGTTTTGGGACTTTTTAGTTAGGTTAATTCTGTATTATGTTATTAATTTTGAAGTATGCTATGCTAAGATTGTGGATCATCTGTGTTTTCATGGGAACATTCAAGCAGTTGATAATTAGCCTCAGTCATCATCATCATTTTAATATTTATAAAGCACTTCACAAACCAAAGTGAATAACGGATGAATAGAAACAAATAGAAACAATAGCATTGAAACAAAAACAACAATTTAATAAAAAACCGTGAGCAATACCAAAAAGGTCAACAATATTGGCAATAAAATCAGCAATAAAAGGCAACAAAGACTGGCCCTAATGCTCGTTCTCTCTGGAATTAAAAGCTGGGTTAAAAAGAGGAGATTTAAAGTTACAAGCAGACCTCAGAGAAAGGAGACTGTTCTGGAACCTAGGAGCTGCAGCTGAAAAAGTCATTTTTTAATTTCTTTTCTGAACAGCACAAAACAAAACAGAAACAGGGCTCAGCACGACATAGATTTATACAGTTAAGACAAGGTTCAACAAATATGCATGTATATATGCATTCATGGTTAATCTATCACAATGCTGTTTAGTGTAGATGCAACGGTAGAGTTTGTGAAATGGAGGTAAGGGGTCCAGATACGTAAGAATTGTCCTTTAGTAGACTGAAAGGAACAGATCAAGTATTCTAAAGGAAAAAAAAAACTCCATGACAACTTTGTGCCAAGACGTTTTAGAAGGTGGTTTATCTCTTATCCATGACAAGAAGATGTTCTTACGGGCAGCGAAGGTAAGGATATCATATAGCCTGCCAGAACTAGGATTGAGTCTACTGTCCCTGTATCCCAAGATTAACGAGACATGATCGAAGGCCAAGTCAACTCCAAATATGTCGCTCAAATCTTTCAGGACGTCCAGCAAGTATGTCTGAATTTTAGGGCAGGACTAAATACAATGAGTATATGTACCCAGTGCTGACATTCATTTAAGACAGTCAGGACAGGTTTGAGGGTTCATTTTATGTCTTCTGCTAGAAGGAATTTGCAGTCTAGACAGTCAGATCTTCGTTTTGCTTGATTCCAAATGACATCCCACTTCTCCTTTTCAATAACCACACCAATTCAATTTGCCATGTTTGTGCAACAGGTGTCAGTGTACCACAGGTCTGATTTAGCAAGATATAAAAGCAGCTAGTCATCTTCTTACCTGGACATTTAAGCAGTAATTAATCTATTGGAGATAAAGTGGCATCAGAAGCAAATGTTTTTTTTAAGTATAAAATCTCGAACTTGGAAGTATCTAAAAAAATGGTTATTGGGGAGGGCATATTTAGTCTGAATTAACTCAAATGAGGATAAGGAGGAATCCACAAATATATCACTCATCTTTTTAATTCCCCGACATGTCCAGACATTATAGCCTGTATCTGTCATACCTGGCTAAAGACCAGGATTCCCTTGTATTGGGGAGAGCAGAGGAGTCAGTGACAATTTATCCTCTAGCCTTCGCATCGCAAACCAAGCTTTAAAAGTACTGATAACAATAGGATTATTGTTGCAAAGAGTCCTTACAAGCTTTATATTCTTACAGGACAAAAGGCCAAGCAGTGAGCAACAAGTATACAATTTTATTTATATATTCAACCAGACAGAAGTGGGATCCTTCTTCACCCAACCAGCCACAAACCTCATATGTGATGCTAGTTGGTATAATTTTAGGTTATGTACATCCACTCCCCATTTGAGGCAGGCAACTGTAATTTGGAAAATGTAAGCCTCGGTTTTCTTTTTTCCATATAAATTCACTCAACCAGCTATTAAGTAACTTCAGGACTTTACTTGAAAGTAGCAAGGGGATTATCTGCAGGGGGGTATAATATCTTGGGAAGCACATTCATCTTAATAACAGATACTCTGCCCAGCAGAGATAAGGGAAGAATACACGACCACTGTAGATCTTTTTTTTTCATGGCATCCAATAGGGGTGTATAATTAGCCTTAAACATCTGATACAGTGGTGATTTTTAAGCATACTGACCTGACCACAAGGGGGAATATTTGGACATATGAGGAGTGATGTTGTGATCCCTGCTTAAGCTAGCTATTATTATGGCTGTAAATACAACTCTGCTTCAATTGGAAGCAGCTTTTCTGATCTGCACCTCACGAAATGACAGTAAAGTAACCGTACGTGATTTTTACAAATATTTATCTGGACAATGATCTTCCGTTCCGCTAAACCATGAACTAATCACTATCTCAGCCGTAGTTGCACTGGCACCGTCCCCGGTCTGTACTATCCGTCCAAGACCTGCACTCAGGCATGCTGAAAACTATTTGTGCGTCTTAAGGCCCCAGATCACATTGCAGGTAAATGTGACCCAAATCTAATTTTCTTTTTTTTGTTGGGGGTCAAGTGATAAGGTCAGGGTGTTTTTAAAGCAAGTGGAAACGCTCAGATCTGGTCCGTATCTGACTTTTTCAAGTCACATTTAAGCCACATGACCATCCTGGTCCTGAATCTGGAAATGCGAGGGAAGAGGACTTTGACGTCACTTTCTATCGCATTCATCGCAATTTTGTGCCGCCCAGCAGGAAACGGTAGCATTTGGCAAAACAGATGGGGGGGGCTACTACTGCACAGTGGAGAGACAGTGAGACGTAAGAGCTTGTTAAAAAACAGATAAAACTTTATTCAAGCCTAATTGAAAGGCTCATAGGAACCGTCTGGATGTGGTACGCCGTTTGTATTGTAAACTTTGTATACTACCATTCAAACAGGGGTTACTGAGCATGTGATGATCTGCCCCTGCTGCGGTCCAGTACACTGGATTGCATCAAGTCTTCTGCCTGTGGAGTTGAGAGGAAAGCGCTGACATATATGAGCAGTTCTGAATAAACTCGGTCTCTGTAAAGTTAAAACCCCTGCCCCAACATTACTGGCTGTATCTCCGCATCCAAACAGTTTGTTGTGCTGAATTGGCAGTCAGATCTCCCTAAAACGGAACAAAAAAGTTTCACTCTCCTTTTATTCCTGTGTTTCCCATACAGCATCCGCCGACACAATAAATGGTTTCTGTTGTGCACTTAAACCGCAAAACCTATTTCTCCGTGTTTACTGTTGTGCTGCACTTGACGACGAACTTACTGTTCTTATGCCCGTGCGGGTCAGTTTGGAGCCTCAAGATTTTCAAAGTACTGGGAACAACCACACCAAAAAATCAGATTCCTGAAAAAATCGGATTTGAGCATTAAGACCTGCAGAGGGAATGTAGCCTTTGTTTTGTGTAAGATGGCAAATAGTTGCTGACAGTTATAACATTCTGTACCACCAGCTGACCTTATATCCAAGTAAATGAATCTGAGATTCCCCACTTCATTAGTAACTAAAACTAGATCCTTCTTAGAGATGTGCCATCCTTTGCGGCATTCATATTAGAAGTGGAATATGCACTGGATCGGTCACTGATCCTTCATAGGGCATTCTAAGGAATGTGGCATCCAAACCTCTAATTAGTTTTTTTGTTTTTTTAACTTTACAGGAGGCAATGCGGGTCACAGTGTGGAGGAGACATAGGCTGCAACCCTGAGCAGGTGCACTGCTGTAGGGAGGAGCACGGCCGGCTCTCCTGCTGCCCTCGTGCGCCCCCCTGTGGCACTCTGGGACGCTTGAACTAAGATGTCCCTCAGCAGCAGCCCTGTCGGTGGTAAAGGTGTGGACTCTAATGCAGTGGACACATACGACAGTGGTGACGAATGGGATATCGGTGTTGGGAATCTGATCATTGACCTAGATGCTGATTTAGAGAAGGACAAGTTAGAGATGTCAAGCAGTAAGGAGGGCGGGGGCATGGCGACCCCTCCTGTTGCTGTGGCTACTTTACCTGATAACATAAAGTTTGTCAGTCCTGTAGCTGCGATGCAGGGCAAAGATGGCACACCCAAATCAAAGCGTAGTAAAAACTCCAAAGAAAGTGGAAAGACCCCAGTCTTGGATGGAAGTAAGAAGGAGGCCCAAAGTAGGCTCCAGGGAGACTTGGTACCCCTGAACCCCAACTCTACTCCAACTAAGGGAACTGATAAGTCTGGTAAAGCCTCCCGTATGCCCCCTGCTGTAAAAAAGGACAAAGATGTGGCATGTGGAAAAACTAAGAAGGAGAAAATAGAAGCTGTAGCCATAAGAATGGTTAACACTGAGAAGGAATCTGCCGTTCCTGTTCCGCCTCTTGGAGCACTTCGTAACAGCACATTTGAGAGTAAAAAAAATGCAGAGTTAAGCCCTGTGGACCAATTTGGGAACCTGTCTCTGGACTCTGTAGGGATTGGCCAGGCTGTCACCAAGGTGACAGAGCAGGCGGAGGTAAATGATGGTGATTGCCGGAATCTGAAGAAAGTTGTCAGTTGTGAGAAGGTAAGGGAATTCAAGGTTCTGTTTTTTTTAGGTTGTTGTAATATTCATAAATAGGCATAGACTGTTTTCTACCGTCTATGCTGCTGGCAGTTTGTTGGGGGGCATATTGTTGAGAGAGAATTATAGAATTCTGGTCTAGAAGTTGCCTCACTTAGGACAAGTTGTTTAAATATTGACAATGAAATATTTAGGTGGAAGAAGGAGGCCATGTTTTATATGGAGTTTAAAGGAGATATGATACAACCTTTGAACCGGAGTATCTTAGCTTATCCTAAGATACTCTGGTTCTAAAGACCCAATAAATGTGGTGTAGTTTATAAATAAAATAATCAAGTATATTAATATTCAATTCTGCTGTGTGCTTAGTGGATTACAGCCAACCAAATCTGTTATTTTTACTTATTTCTGTTTTCAATTCATATTTTTTTCCCTATAAAATGTCTCTTTGCCGCTAACAGAAAGATTTAAAGATTTAATTAGAATAATTTTAAGTAGACATTTTGCATTATATTGAACAGGATGAAAGCTTTGGATCTACAGTTGGTTGAAGCTAAACATGGACAGGGATGGTGAGGACTACTGGTGTATTATTTCTGCTCTAATTGGTTATTCAGCAATAATCAGATTAGAAATGTATGTATAAATAATAGATAACCAAACCTGTTAAAAACTATGTACAGAGCACAGGGGCTGATCAGACTAGATACAAGCAGGGATTCTTGGCCTGAAAACCTAACTGCTCCTGAATGTGAGTATCATCAGGTCTCCTCTCTGTCTTCTTCCCACAGATGGAATCTCCTTTTTCCACCTCTGCTCCTCCTCATCTTCATCTGCTGGGTCCTCCTGCTAATAGCAGCGACATTTCTTCTCCTTGTGAGCAAATCATGGTTCGCACATGCTCAGTTGCAGTGAACACAGCGGAAGCAGCGCTGGCAACTGAGCCAGAATGTCTCGGGCCTTGTGAGCCTGGCACCAGCGTCAATCTGGAAGGAATTGTGTGGCAGGAGACCGAAGATGGTGAGCAACCCACCAATAGTAAAGCAAACGCTATCTGTCTTTAGCCATCATCATACTGAGTAATTATTTGGAGCCAAAACAGAAGTATGGGAGACAGTTTATAACCAAATTAAAACCCTCAACAGATTCCTCAGTCACTTTAACAGCTATTGTTTTGGTAGAGAGGAACCAGTTATTAAGCCAGAGATTGGAATCTGCCGGTTGTCTCTTGATAAGCTCTGATCAGTTCCGATCACTAAGAAGTCTCACCATTTTTAGTTTATAAAGGCATCTATCAAAAGCATATACTTTGATGAGCTTTTTTTAGAATAAAAATCAGATAAGGGATAGGGATAGATCATTTGATCCATAAAGGGTTAGGGTTACAGGAGATCCTTCCTGCCCACAGCCATCAGCATCAACAACGGCTCTTTTAAGAAACCTGCATAATATGAGCTACAACAACATTTAATTTCCCTTTGGGATTAATAAAGTATTTTTGAATTTGAATTGAATTTGAAATGAGGATTCATGCTGGATTCACATCTACCTCCTCTATCAGAGACATTGTCGATGAGTTTGTGGTATATAATTTAGAAACAAATGGGAACTGGAATGTCAGACCTAAAACAAAACCAGAAACTGGTGAGTCATTAATTTTTGTTTTTTTTTTCAAAATATTTGTACTGTGCTAGCCTAAAGATCTTACTGTGGAAAGTCATAGTAAAGTACTATCAGGGTTCGCACAGTTGCTTGAAATCCTTTAAAAATGCTTAATTTTAACAAGGTGTTTTCAAGGTTTGGAAAGTGCTTAATTTTTGTTTAAAGTCATTGAAAGTGCTTGATATTCTGACAGCACAGTTTTGTTATACAGAGCACTCTAACAGTTTGATTAAAAACCTCAATTTGATATTTTTATGTTAAAGGCACCAGATACAGAGCGATCATTTTGCCTTTAAAGGGAACATATCATGCAAAATCCATTTATTTAGCTCTTAAACACATTTTTTGTGTATTGGGAGTCTCTGAAAGTCTAGAATTCTAAATTTAGTTTCTCCAGATCCTGCGATGATATATTTAGATGCTTTTTGGGTCATATTTGGTCAGTCTGTTCAGATTTTTCCATTTTCTATTACGTTTCGTTCTCTATTACGTCACAGTATTTTTTGTGGAACTTCTAAAGATGGTCTTGGACTTCCGGCTAACCAATCCAGCGACTCCGCCATTTTTTTCTCTCGCAGTATTCTTGTAGTTCAAATTGAAGGATACCGAAGAAGCAAGCATAAAAATATAAATATTGTGTTGACGGGTGTATTAACCCACACCAGTCATTACACCGTCCCCCAGGATCAGAACCTCTTCGGAGTCCCTGGGTAAATTAATTTTTCATGGAAACGTGCCAGCATCAATGGGGGAAAGTCCTCTTCAATTGTGCGAAGCACTTCAGGGAGGAGTGTTTCAGCAACCTCGGCCAGTATGGAGGATTAGCCTAAAGACTCTGTCTGTCTGATGGGTCAGTTCCTTCTGTCTATGGAAACGATGGACAGAGCAAAGAGGTATGTTGCAGATAACGGTAAAATGACAGCAAGCTTGATTGTTGTAGTATTGATATAACTTACTGGCTATTGTTTTGATACCACAGGTTCGTGCGTTCTGCTAATGTTAGTGCTGTGCGCTTGCTTTTAGCTCCTTAAGGACATCACCTTATTGTGTGTTTTGAATAACAATATTAAAAAAACAGTTATGCAATCTGTTTGGTTGCCCTTTTTGCCTTGGGACACACATGATCCAAATGCATTCAGTGATGTTCTTGATGCTAGTCTTAGCTAACTCGTTAATTATGTTGGGGTCTTGTTTAAAAGTTGTGTTCATTCAGTTTGTGGTAGAATTAACATTTTAAAAGGTATCTTACATGTACAGGGGTTGGACAATGAAACTGTAACATCCGGGAGAGTTACGGTGTGGAGAAGCCCCAAAGAAGCGTACCACCCAGACTGTTGCATGCCCAGAGTGAAGCATGGGGGTGGATCAGTGATGGTTTGGCCCAATACTTGTGCTAGATGGGCGCGTCACTGCCAAGGACTACCGAACCATTCTTGAGGACCATGTGCATCCAATGGTTCAAACATTGTATCCTGAAGGCGGTGCCGTGTATCAGGATGACGATGTACCAATACACCTTGCAAGACTGGTGAAAGATTGGTTTGATGAACATGAAAGTGAAGTTGAACATCTCCCATGGCCTGCATAGTCACCAGATCTAAATATTATTGAGCCACTTTGGGGTGTTTTGGAGGAGCGAGTCAGGAAACGTTTTCCTCCACCAGTATCACGTAGTGACTTGGCCACTATCCTGCAAGAAGAATGGCTTAAAATCCCTCTGACCACTGTGCAGGACTTGTAAATGTCATTCCCTGGACGAATTGACGCTGTATTGGCCGCAAAAGGAGGCCCTACACTATACTAATAAATTATTGTGGTCTAGAACCAGGTGTTTCAGTTTCATTGTCCAACCCCTGTAGTTTGTGTAAAAATATTGTCAGTAACATTAGTAATGGGATTACAGTTTTTGTTACTACTGTGAATTCCCTAACTTTTCTCTCCTATTGATTAAGAATTTACATTTTTCATGTAGCCTACTAGGGCAGGGGTGTTCAAAGTCATTCCTCGCAAGGTCCTGACGTTTCCCTGCTTCAACACACCTGATTTAGATGATTGCAGCTCAGCAAAAGCCTGTTAATCAACCATCGCTGTTGTTTGTTGGATTTAATAGCTTACAGCTACAATATTAGTTTTAGTGCTGTTGTTCTCATGCATTAGTAAATGTATCACATTGTTAGTGCAATGATTTTGTATATACTTCTTGTATATTGATATTTATCGAGGGCGAGTAGCGTAAGGGAATATTGTTTTATTCAGAGGTCTAAAGCAATGAGGCAGGAGCCATCATTTATCAGCAAAGGCCGAACGGGTTGGAGTGGAAGGCTCCGCAGCCTGGAGGGGGGCGGGTTGTGAAGTTCCTCATTTGCATTTAAAGAGACCGCAGCAAAATGAGACGGTCAAGAAGGAAACTTAAAAAATGAATAAAATGAACGCTTGAGGAGCTACAATAACGACAATTTCAAACCAAAGCATCGCAGTTCCACTTTATGCAGTCCCCTTTTTAATGAAGTCTCAGAAAGCCTCGCAGCCACTCAGACTGGGTTTGCTCCTTTTCGTAATACCGGTCTGTGAGCGGTAGACATCCCCTGGTGAAAAGACCAGCCGCTGGACCAGCTGTGTCCTCCGGCATAGCTACGAAGCAGCAGGCCTACTTCGAGCACGTAGCTGCGTCTTAGTAGTTGCACATGTCTCCGGAGAGAGGAAGAAAACAGCACGCCAGGGGATTACAATTTTAATGACCACTGGTTCGAAACACATTATACAAAACATGTTTGAAACGAGGACCAAATCCTCAAGTAGCTTCCTGCAATATATGCCAGAAAGAACTGCAGCTTTTCGCGATGGGCAAGTCAGGGCTCCTGAGCAGTAAGACATAGTACTGTAAAGTAATCTTAAATTAGAGCTAGCCAACACCTTTGCAGGTAAATTGCAAATTGATTGTTTGAAGGATGGATCAAGCTAGGGTTTTTTGTCATCTACTGTATTTTAAAATGTGCAACAGCAAAACATTTTATTGAAAACGGTAGGAAAGGTGGTTAGCTAATGGTTGAATTTCGTACCTGTGGCTTGCCAATGTTCAGTCATTCGTGCTGTGCCTCTGATGTCTTTTGGGCTCCTTCTGCCTTGTATGTCTATTTTATATTAATTTTATAACTTGCTGAATTTTATTCAGTTGCACAGTATTTTAGATTGTTGATAGGCACCCTTCATATAGGGAACGCTGTGTGCGCCGTGGTTATAAAGCTCAATGAAGAAATAGCAAACAGAGAAACTTATAGCAACGTTCGGTGCTGGAAAAGTTCTAAAATCAACCTTGAAAATGCTTACAAAATGCTTGAATTTTACTGTGGGAAAATTGTAAGAACCCTGTACTATATATTTTATACAGATTGAAAAGAGACAAGCAAATATTCAAAGGTTAATAAGCCCTAATAATGACTATGTTGGTAGCTGAAAGAGGGGGGCTTTTTACAAGACAGTAACAACACAGAAAAAAATCCTCTTTAGGTTTCTCAACTTTTCACAAGTTAAACCTTTGAGCTGGCCACATTCTGCAATGATAGGAGCTTTAAAAGAGGACCACAAAGGACCATCTTTCAGGTCCAGTTTCTTTGCTGCTTCATGGTAAGTAACTGGGACGTTGTACCAGCAGGACAATGAGCCTTAAACAGCATTGAACAACTCACAACATGCCAGAATGGGTCAGAAAATTGGTACTCAACACCACACTGTCATAGCTGCATGCACAGCTTGGGCCTAGTTTAGACCTTAAATGGGAATCACATGATGATTAACCCCAAAGAGATGTGATTAGATCTCCAAGTCAACATCCCATTGGGTCCTCCGCTGTAACATGACCAAATTGCCATGTAGAAATTGAGTTTTAAAACTTCAGAGGGAAATATTTCCTAGATATATTTCCTTGGTCTATTTGTTCTGTAAAAAAATGGTTCTTTATAAGAATTATGCACATCATGAGATCATTATTTGGCATGTACTATGTTAGTGGATGAAATGTTAGCTGCTTTTATAAGAGAAACCCAGATCACATGTTTGTGGCCAATTTCAGTTCTAGCAAAGCTATAGCTTGGTGAAACTATTTTTATGCAGTTAAAATTTTTCTTAAGAGCTACAAGAAGAAATAAGAACCACAAATATAAATAATGACCACTTCAGCAAGAAGGCTAGAAAAACGATATTTTTAAAGGACCAGAGATGTGAGAGAGCAGCTGACATTTTCAACTAATATTAACAATTGGCATGACCAGCTTCCCAACAGCTGTCTTCCTGTCTGATTAGAAAGAATTCTATTTTTTGTGCTTCTGATGCGTTGAAAGGTCGCTGGTCAGGGTCAGTCAGGCTGAAAACTGGCAGCCAATATCTCTGTGGCCCTGCCCTGGTCTGAGCATTAATTCAATTCAGTTTATTAATAGAGCAACACAACACGTCATCTCAAGGCACTTCACAAAGGGTTTGGAATGGTATAGGGTTGTTGGGGAAGTTAGATTAAACTACTGAGTGTTAGAGTTTGGCCATTTTAGAATGGGCTATCTGTAGGGGTACTAAGCAAAGTAATACAATGATAAAGTGTGTCCATGTAGAGCCCACTGGTGGCCACTGTTATACTAAAAACCACAAGGATTGGGGACCTCTCTCTGTCAGACTGATTATAACCATTGGAAAAGAGAAGGGGTCGCACAGGTAGCAGAAATGAAGGGTGTGTTTGCACCTCAACCACAACTGAGCCGGTTTAGGCTAAACCTGACTCCCCCTTACTCCATCCAACAGGGAGGGAGGAAGGCAGAGGTAAAAATAATTGGAGTGCTGTTTCCTGTCGCATTGTGTGAAAGGTGGGTAACTTTAAAATGGGCTAAGTCAATTCAATTTAATCATATAGATTTCAGTCAGGGACATACATTCCAATTAATAACTAACCATTGAACAGTACAGTCAGATGCAGTTATTTATTCAAATTGGATAAAAAGTTTTTCTGTCTAAGGAAACCCAGCAGATTGCATCCAGTCAGTCACTCCACCTGGATGAGCATGTAGCGACAGTGGACCGTCACTGGCGTTGACTTTGCAGCAATCCCATGCATGTAGCGACAGTGGAGAGGAAAAACTCCCTTTTAACAGGAAGAAACCTCCAGCAGAACCAGGCTCAGTGTGAGCGGCGATCTGCCACGACCGACTTGGGGTTTGAGAGAACAGAGCAGAGAAGGAAAAGGAACACAGAAGCAGAACACAGAAGCACTGATACAGGAGTACTTTCTGAAGGAAAAGTAAATGTTAATGGGTGTAGCTCCTTTAGTCGTTTTATCTAGAAGGAAAGAACAGATGAATTCTGAGCCAGTTTCCAAGGTTGGAGTGTGAAAGAGAGCACATAAACTTAGTCACAGTAAAAGCTTAGTCAGTAGATGAGAGACAGGGTTAAACACTGAAAGACAGGGCCAAGTGTATCATCAGTAGAAGGTGAGCATTAAGTTGTTGCCAGCAGAAGCTTGGACGATGCCCCCTTCCATGAAGGTGTCACAGATAGACACAGAGTCAGGTCAGGTGTAGCTTCTAGGAAGAGAAAAGAGAGAGAACATAATGTTAAAAGCTGAAATAACACAAACTAATGCAAAATTGGAGAGTAGTATGATAATATAACGAAGAGGGTGAAAGTGGTCATTATGTCCTCCAGAAGCCTAAGCCTATAGCAGCGTAACTACAGAGATAGCTCAGGATAGCCTAAGCCACTCTAACTATAAGCTTTATCAAAAAGGAATGTTTTAAGCCTAGCCTTAAAAGTAGACAGGGTGTCTGCCTCACGGACTAAAACTGGGAGCTGGTTCCACAGGAGAGGAGCCTGGAAACAAATGCATGGTGTAGTTTTTCAGCATCACTCCTGGATAGGATATTTCTAATTTTGGCAATGTTCCGCAGGTGAAAGCAGAAAATCCTAGAAACCTGTTTAATATGGGATTTAAATCACATCCTGGTTAAAAATAACACCAAGGTTTTTTACATTATTACTAGAGGTCAATTTAATGCCATCCAGGTTAAGTGATTGACTAAGCAGTTTCTTTTTTAAAACTCCGGTCCAAAGACGACAACTTCTGTCATGTCTGAATTTAAAAGCAGAAAATTTAAAGTCATCCAAGTTTTAATGTCTTCAAGACATGCTTGTAGTCTAACTAACTGGTTGGACTCATCAGGATTTGTGGATAAGTAAAGCTGAGTATCATCAGCGTAACAGTGAAAATTTATCCTATGCTGCCTGATAATTTTACCTATTGGAAGCATATATATATAGTAAAGAGAATTGTCCCAAGTACTGAACCCTGTCGTACTCCATAATTAACCCTGGAGTTTAAAGATGATTTATCATTTACATGAACAAACTGGAATCTGTCAGACAAATAACATTTAAACCAGCCAAGCGCTGTTCCCCTGATCCCTACAGCATATTCCAGCCTTTCTAAGAGAATATTGTGGTCGACTGTATCAAATGCAGCACTGAGATCTAACAGGACAAGTACAGACACAAGTCCATTATCTGAGGCCATAAGAATATCATTAGTTACTTTCACCAGAGCTGTTTCAGTGCTATGATGAGCTCTGAAACCTGACTGAAACTCTTCAAACAGGTCATTGCTGTGTAAATGCTCACACATTTGATTAGCAACTATTTTCTCAACACTTTTAGATGAGAATGGAAGATTGGATATAGTAATGTAATTTTTCAAGTCATCTCGATCAAGTGAAGGTTCCTTAAGTAAAGGTTTAATGACAGCTACCTTAAAAGCTTGTGGTACATATCCATTAAGGATAGATTAATCATATCTAAAATGGGGCTGGTAATCAGAGGGAACACTTCCTTAAATAATTTGGTTGGGATTGGGTCTAACATACAAGTTGAAGGTTTAGATGAAGCTAATATTTTTGCTAACTCAGGAAGCTCCCCAGGATCAAAACAGTCCAAACACAGATCAAGTTCTACAGCTACTTCCAATGCTGTCTCACTTGCTGAGGATGAAGTAATCATGTTCAGGAGTATGTCAAAGATTTTATTTTTAATAGAATCAATTTTATTTAAGAAGAATCCCATAAAGTCATGACTGCTGAGAGCTAAGGGAATGGATGGCTCCAAAGAGTTATGACTCTGTGTAAGTTAAGCAACTGTACTAAAGAGAAACCTAGGATTATTCTATTAATGATGACAAATAAGCAGTTCTGGCTTGGCGAAGTGTCTTTTTATACAACAGTAGGAATTAAGTAGGAATCCTCTAGGTGTGTAGAGCGCAATTTTCTCTCCAATTTTCTAACATTGTGCTTTAAAGTACGCAGCTCTGAATTAAACCAGGGAGCCAGCCTCCTATGAATAATTACCTTCTTTTCAAGGGGGCTGCATTGTGTAATGCATCACGCAATGATGAAGTAACACTATGAACGAGAGAATCAATTTGTAAAGGGGAAGAAACAAAATTATTGCCCTCCACTGTGTTTTTCTGAGATAATGAGGAAATTAAAAGTGGAACAGATTCTTTAAAGGTTGTTACAGCATTGTCTGATAATGATCTACTATAATGAAATTTTCTTTCAGGTGTGGTGTACTCTGGTAAATTAAACTCAAAGGTTACTAAAAATGGTCAGACAGGACAGGGTTTTGAGAAAATATTGTTATGTCTTTACACTCAATGGTATATGTAAGCACAAGGTCCATAGAATCAAGACAAAGGTGGGTAGGTTTCTTAATGTTTTGAGCAAAGCCAATTGAGTCTAAGATGGATTAAAGGCTATATTTAGGCTATCACTTGCAGTGTCAACATGAATGTTAAAGTTCCCCACTATAATAACCTTATCTGTATTTAACACTAAATCAGATGAAAGGTCTGAAAACTGATTAAAAAAAATTGGTAGTAAGGGCCTGGTGGACGATACAAAACAACAAACAGAAGTGGTTTTAGTGCTTTGCAATTTCGATGACGAAAACTAAGGATTAAATATTCAAAAGAGTTGTAGCTATTGATTGGTCTGGGACTAATCAATAAATCGGACTGAAAGATGGTTGCTACTCCTCCTCGCCCAGTATATCGAGGAATGTGGAAATTTAAATAATTAGTAGGAGTTGACTCATTTATAGTAACATAATCCTCTTGCTGCAGCCAGGTTTCTGTCAAGCAAAATAAATCAATCTGATTGTCACAAATCAGGTAACTAACTAGCAAAGTCTTTGAAGAAAGAGATCTTATGTTCAGTAAGCCACATTTAATTGTTTTATTTTTCCTCTGAGTTGTTTATTTTTATGAGATTTTCATGATTTCCTCCTTTTTAGATTATTTTTTTAATCTATTCAATTTTGGCTGTGGGCGAGACACTTGTCTTAAGAGGGTAATGGGTGGGTAACAGTACAGAAGCTGCAGAGAGGAGTGTTAAACTACGACCCTGCTTCCTGGTTAGAACCCTAGTTTGTCAGAGTTTTGGAGAACTAATAAATTCGGCCAGATTCCTAGAAAGAAGAGCTGCTCCATCAAAAGTGGGATGGATGCCGTCTCTCCGGATCAGACCAGGTTTTCCCCAAAATGTTCGCTAATTATCAGAGTAGCCCACATTGTTTAAGTCAGTCTGAAATTGCATAGACAGAAGACAAAAGCAAATCCTAATTCTACATGGCACTTGGAGCAGACAGCCTAGCTGAAATCATGTTCAAGTGTTAGTCGCTCCTAAGACACTTAAGTAACACTCCCTCTTTCCCTTACAATCAGCATATAATACAAGTCATGGCATTAGTCTTAGACAGTTTTACCCTGTCTGCATTTATACAAGTGTGACCGTTTACGTACTGTCTGTTTTCCTTTCTGCAGGGATGCTGGTTGTTAATGTCACCTGGAGGAACAAGACATATGTTGGGACCCTTTTGGACTGCACAAGACATGACTGGGCCCCCCCCAGGTATATATATATATACATTCCAGTTACAATTCACTGATTAGCAGTTAACTGAATCAAGAGATAAATGCTGTCTATGGGTGCCATCAATTAAAAAAAATCCATCGCTCTTTTCTGCTGTAAAGCTGGCAAAATTGTGTTTATAGGCTGTGCAGATTATTTTGTTGATTAAATGGATCTGTTTTTTTGAAGATATTTTCTTGTTTTACAATGACGTTCACAGTAAAGGCAGAAAATAGGACTCTTTTTGCGCCTGCTGCAGCACTCCCTTGTGTATCTGCACTCAACTGCAGGTCCTTCTAAAAACAGCCCGCAGCTGTTTATGTGGGAAAAATGTAAGAAAAGCTAAGAGCGCAGCTTAGAGCACTAGTTGGTCAAAATGAATACTATTTAAAGCAAAACAGGACATTTATGAAGCAGAGGAACAAGCTTTTCAGCAAGTTTCGTCCAAACACACTGTAACTGGAATATTATAAACTGAACTTCAAGGAAACTTGCGATAGCCCAATGCTTTTCTTAAAAACAAGCTTTATTAGAAAGAACAAAACACAGCATTATAAATATAAATTATAACAGAGTACATGGAAACAAAAACAAAGATGACAATCCTACTGCTTGAAAATACGATAAATATGAATAGCAAGGGATATGGCTTTTAAATTGGAAATTGGATTTCGTTACCAATTTGTGTGTATTTTTATTTTTTTTTTATCTGTCTACTGTTAAGCGCAAAATTATTGATACCCCTGGCAGATTTAGTTATTTTCATTCTACCAAGAAGTTTGTTTCTGAAAGATAAAGAAGACATATCCTAGAAAATAGCATAGTGTCTACCAGCTTTTTACCATGACTGTACATGAACTTGCACAAGAGAGAGGTTCAAATGGTTGATTACACATAACACATCTAAAGAATATTGGCTAAATGTTGACTTCTGTGTGCTTGCAGGTTTTGTGAGTCCCCCACCAGTGACATGGAGATGCGAAGTGGGCGTGGGCGGGGGAAAAGAATACGACCTGCCGCCAACACACCATTAAACGACAACAGCAACTCATCAGACAGCAAAGGCAGTTTGAGCAAGACACGTGGAGCTCCTGCAAACAGCAAAGGTCGGCGGGGCGTGTTGGTAGGTTGTGGTGAAGATTCAAAGGTCAGCCCATCCTCAGCAAAGAGGAAAACTAAACCTTTGTCTGATATGGAACCTACCTCCAGCTCTGAAGACTCTAAAGCTTCAAAGCGCATGAGAACCAACTCTTATGGTGTTGGGAACCCTCTTTCTGTTGGAAAAACAGAAGCCCTGCCCTCTCTACAATTGGAGCGGACTTGTCTTTCTCCTATACTTATTGACTGCCCCCATCCAAACTGCAACAAGAAATATAAACATATTAATGGTCTGAAATACCACCAGGCTCGGGCTCATAATGACCACGACGTACGACTGGACCAGGATGGGGACAGTGAATACGGGGATGACTCTATACTCCAGTATGACCCAACTTCCTGTAATGGTGCTGTTTTCTCTCCTGCCCGCTCCAATACTCCCAAAGGACGGGGCTTCGATGCCTCCTCTCCCTCGCAGACATTGAAGGTGAAAAAGAAGGCAGGGGTAGGTGAGCCTGAGGCCACAGATGGCGGCGAGGATGGGCCATGTTTAACCGATGAGGCCAGCAATGATGGCGTAGATGACAGAAAGGCCAGAAGAACATCAGCTAACAGCAAACCTGATAAACCATGCCAGAAAGGTGCGAAGATGGGCAGACCTTTGCCCCACATTGGCCTTGGGGTTGCTTTATCATATCCCCCCCAGACATCATCTCCTGCTTCAAGCTTAGTGGTACAGTCTGTACCCAACAGCCCCCAGCTGAAAAACAGCCAAACTAAACCCTCTCCACTCTCGGATCCTTCCTGCAGTCCTAGCCTCGGTAAAGACAGGAAAAAGAAAGAGAAGAAGAAAAGGGACAGTTGGAAGGAGGACGACAGTCCCATTGCAATGAGTAAGGCAGGAAGGCCGGAGGAGGGGAAAAGTCCGCACTCTGAGACAACAGATAGTTTGCTTAATGGCTGCATAGAAGCTCACCAGAGCCGCTTGGCCAGCATCAAAGCTGAGGCCGACAAGGTCTACAGCTTCTCTGACAATGCACCAAGTCCATGCATCGGCGTTGCAAGCAGGATAGAAGCTGGCCAAGCCATGCCCTTGCAACTCAGCCAGAACGGTGCTGACAGCGTGCCCATGAAGACCAGCAGCCCTGCTTACTCTGACATCTCTGATGCATTGGAGGATGGAGAAGGTAAGGCAGAGGCCGTGAAGGTCAAACCAGATCCTGATCAGGGACCTCAGGAAGGTGCCAAAAAAGCACTGTTTCCTCCTCAGGCTCCCAATAAGGAGTCAACATACTACCCCAACTATGACTCTTACTACTCTCCAAGCTTACCAAACCCCAGCCCAGGAGCAGCACCTAGAGCAGCAGCTCATGTGGAAGCAACACAGGTGAAGGTGAAGAAGGAGGAGGACTTGGAGGGGGTAGAGGAAGGTAAACTTGAGGTGGAGCCTCAGGAGAATAGGAAGGCTGAAATGGGTCCCCAGCAGCCATCAGTCATCCAACAGCGTTCCAACATGTACTCCCAACCTCTATATTACAACCAGTACTATGTGGCTCCCTACTCCTACACCTCTGATCCAGCTTACCATAGCCACCTGTTAGCCTCTAACTCAGCTTACCGTCAGCAATATGAAGAGAGGCCGCGGCAAGCTGACAAGAAGCTGGAGGGCAAAGATCGTGACACTTTTGGTAAAGATGAGTGTAAGCAGAAGGCCTCAGTGTCCGTTGCCCCTGGCATCACAGACCTGGGTGTTAAAGGAGCTGTCACCTCAGCCAAGTCTAAAGACCCTGCAGTTGCTTCAGAACAGGCCAAGTCAGTCATAATGGCTAAAGGAGAGGATATTAAGGGCCCCAGCACCCAGACTGAAGGACTGAAGAAGAAACTGAGTGAAACGGGTCACCACGGGAAAGAGGAGGCCAAACCTGGGATGGAATTAGGCAGGCCAGCAGGTGTGGACTCCGCCATGTGGTACAGACAGGTAATGAATGTATACATGTGTTCTTCTGGTTTTAATGTTCACTTTAGCTTTATAGGAAAGCTGTCAGTTCTTCATTCATTACACAGTTACACATTACATTTCACAGAAAAATGCTGCACATGTTAGGCTGCAATGATATGAGGTGATGGCTATGTTTAAATCATCTAACACACCAATTATATCATTCAATCTGATTGAAATCTTGTGGGGTGACATCAAAAATGCTGTTTCTGAGGCAAAACCAAGAAATGCAGAGGAATTTTGGAATACCTGTTCACAGACCAGTAGTTTGTCGACTCACAAGGATGTGAAACAATGGTTCTACAAATAAGTTTTAGTTTAGTGATTCACAGTAATGATACATTTTAAAGATATGGTTAAGAAAAATGCAGGAACTGTTATTTAGTTGAACAGCCCAGTGTTATTTTTTCCTTATAGTTTGATTTAGAATATAATGTGCGATGTTCCCTGTGCATGGGAATAAAAACTAGAAAAATTAACATTTTCTGTGAAAATGCAGTGTGAATGTTGTAAGCTGAATTTTTTAGCTGAAAGCTGGCAAAAACGAGCTGAAATTGGCTGCAGAAAATCTGCAATGGATAAGCCAATCAGCACCGAGTGACAGTGAAATTCGATACCTGCTGTTTTTTCTAATGAAGGATGTCATTCTGCCCTCTAACTGGCTGGCCTTTTTAACATGGAGTAGAATGCTCCCCAACTACTTCTAATATCTCGGAAACCGTGAGGGCTATCGATGTCATTCTTTGACCGTTTTAATCAGAACGGACAGGGGAACAATAATGTGGATATTCTTTTGTTGACAAAATATTATAAAAGGCACAACAATGGGTGAAAAAGGGGAAATTGGAGAAAAAGACAAAAATGCCTGAACATGCTCTCGAACAACTTTGAATAACTCTGAAACTATAAGGGCTATCGATTTGATTCATGTACTGTATGAATATGCACTCTTTGCTGAACAATCATGAAGCTTTTCATGTCTTTACTAAAATCTGTGTAGGTGTGACCCTGTGAAAAAGGGTATCGTTTTGAACATTTTAACCTAAGTGAAGGCGGATTTTTTTTTTTTACTTTGAAACAAACCTATCGCACAGGAAAACGGTAAAAGGTATCAAAATAATTCCTTCACTGTGATTGAGAGGACCCATTGAAGCAAAAAAACTGAGAAGGTTCATGTCTCTACATACTGCCATTTAGAAGATTGGGCAATTCGAAAACAACCCTTTTCACTGAAATTAGCAGTCCTCCCTTTTCTTAGATTTCGTATGATCCCAATGGGTCAGGAGGTGTGACATGCCTGCGCTCAGGGAGTGTTTTAAATAAAACCGATTTGGAGCGATAAGATAACCGATTTGTTCATGAAAATTCAGTCAAATTTAAGAAACCGAGAAAAGCTAGAGTGTGCACTGTGACGGAGAATTTGTCATTGGATTACATTGCAAAATTTAAATCTTGTGAAAAGTTGCATAAAACTTAAATCGCGATTTTAGAAAAACCGTAAGAGATATCAAAAAGCTGAGTCATTTGAAGATAGCTTAATGTCTTGTTGAACCGTTTAAACTTTGAATGGAGTTTCTAGCTGAAAGTATCTGGAAGTAGTTAGCTGTGAAAAAGCGCAAACTTTTTGCTGAATTTTGCTCTCAAACAAACGTACCTCACAAGAAAACGGTGAGAGGTATCCAAAAAGTCCTTGGACTGTAGGTATCTGCAGACATCGTTGAACAAGCCTGGAGATTTTCATGTCTCAACAATAATCCGTGTAGGAGATGTGACGGTGTAAAAAAGTCGATGATTTAGACATTTTTCAATTTTAAGCTTTTTTTTGAAGGACAGAATTGGTACTCTGAAACAAACCTATTATATGACAAAACGGTAAAAGATATCAAAATAATTCATTCACTGGGAGCGCCAGCAAGGTGTGAAGATTAATTGGTGCAAAGCTCATGTCTGTACATTGAATGGTTTAGGAAGGATGACGATTTGAAAACAAATCAGTTCAGGGATTTTCTGCTCAGACAGCTCCTCTGGGGGGAGCCCAAGGCGTTCCCAGGCCAGCCCAGAGTCATAGTCCCTCCAGCGTGTCCCGGCCCGTCCCCTGGATCTCTCCCTGTGCGCCGTGCCTGGAACACTTCTCGAGGAAGGCGTCTAGGAGGCATCCGTTATAGATGCCCGAGCCACCTCAACTGGCTCCTCTCGATGTTGAGGAGCAGCGGCTCTACTCCGAGCCCCTCCCGGATGGTCGAACTCCTCACCCTATCTCTAAGGGAGTGCCCAGTCACCCTATGGAGGAAGCTCATTTCAGCCGCTTGTATCTTGTTCTTTCGGTCATGACCGAAAGTTCATGGCCATAGGTGAGGGTAGGAACGTAGACCGACCGGTAAATCGAGAGCTTCGCTTTTCGGCTCAGCTCTCTCTTCACCACAATGGACTGTACGGTGTCCCCATCACTGCGGCAGCTGCACTGATCCGTCTGTCGACCTCACGCTCCATTCTTCCCTCACTCGTGAACAAGACCCAAAGATACTTGAACTCCTCCAACTTGAACTCAGGAACTCCCTCCAACTCCCCTGAAACCTGAAGAGACAAGCCACCCTTTTCAGGTGACAAAGGGCAGCCCTGCCGGAGTCCAACATGCACCGGGAACAGGTCCGACTTAGTGCCAAATTTGTGGGCTGAAAGAGATACAAAAAAGCTACAAGACATGGAGGAAGGACAAACAGAGATCTCAGAGAAATAAATCCAATAGCACAAAAGGACAGGACAACACAAAGAAACTAAACACAAAAGCATGACAACACCCTCCTTCCAAAAATAAACTCAGAAGTGCAATGAAAATGTCAAAACTAAGAAAATAACAAGGAAATGCAGAATGCAAACACAAAAGAAGTCCAAATCCTGAGCACCTACAGATTGTGATAATAATACAAACAAAAATCCTGTACAGGATGCAGTGTTTTAAATCACTGGTCCAGACTGGAAAATAAAAGCCCACTGTGGGTTCTGTGAACCTTCTTCTTCATGTCTGTGATGAGTCCAACCTGCAGTGTGAACTCCAGACCCGCTCTCCTCTGCAACAGCTGGCTGATGAAAACATGAGAGCAGTTGCCGCCAAGAGAAAAAAGAAAAACTTTCACTCCTCATTTTCATGGTGTAATTCACCATCACACAGCATTATTGGTTAGACTCACTCTCTTGGTTCATAAAAGGACTCCGCGGCTGCAGCTTCTAAGCTTTGGGTCCAAGGGGGTCTCAGATCAATACCACATTTCATGCTTTTTAGTGTGAGTGCCACACTGAACTGGTGGAGAAGAAGCTCCCTGTTTTATGTCTGTCCAGCAGAGATCTGCACGGAGAAACAGTGCTTTTATTGTATCCAGCTGCAGTTTGGGCTCATCTTTTCACATGAAGCAGAACAATAATATCACTTCAGTTTTGTCCCTATTTGCTGTGTTTTCAAGTCTTCTTCTGCGGTGAATGAAAGAATTTGCGCTTTTTGGGTCAGTTTGGATGTGGTTTTAGCTTGATTAATAATATTTTTTTAAGGAGTTTTTCATGGCTCAGTGCAGCCTCCTCAGTAATTCTTCCATAGATTCACGATTCCTCAGTGTAAAGTTAGGAAGCACTTAAAGGTAGAACATGGAAAAATCATCCCCTAATTTTCCTCCATCTCTCCAAGAGGAACAGAGGTAACAGATCCAGGAAGGAAACATCTATCCCTCTCTTGAGAGGTGCTCTGCAGCTCCTCCTGGGGGATCCCATGGTGTTTCCAGGCCAGAATGGCCACATGGTCCCTCCAATGAGATCTGGATCTATGATGGGGTCTCCTGCCTGTCAGACATGCTGAAAACCTCCACAGGGAGGCATCCTGATCAGATGAACCACCTCTGCTGACTCCTTTTAATACAGAGGAGCATCGACACTACTTTGAGCTCTTCCTAGATGATGGTGTTTTCCTCATCTTTAAGGTAGTAAAATCCTGGATCTTGTTCCTCCTTTGATTATGACCCATATCTAATGAAGAGCTGGAATATTGATGGACCTTTCAACCCGGCTCTTCTTCTACCACAACAGACCAGAGCAATATCCTCACTGCTGAGGGTGAAGCTCCCTTTCATCTATCCCACACAGAAACCTTTAAAATCTCTGTTCTACAAGTCAGAAAATTAAAAGATTTTAAAGCATCCAGGTAAATAAAAATGTTTGTGTTTATTGCTAAAGCTCAAACCACCTTAATCAAGCCGCAAGTTTACCGGGGTTTATTGTTACCAGGATTACAGCTAATACCTTCCCCTTTCCTTCTATCTTTCTGTCTTTTGGGATTCACCTAAAGAAATGGGAACAATTAAAGCCATTGTCACAGATTACTGGTGACAAAGAGCCTAAGACCCAGTTTAAAATTCGTTGAACAAATTTAACATGATGGGTCTCTTGCTTAAACGTACAGCACCTTGCAAAAGTTTTCATACCTCCTAAACTTTTTCACATTTCATCAGGTTACAGCCTCAGACTATAATGTGATAGTCCAACACAAAGTAAAGTTATAAATGATGAATGATGAAGACAGATGAAATGTGTGAAGTGCAGTTTTATTCAGCCCGGTTTAACTCAATTAACTAAATAAAAACCAGTGCAACCAGTTGCCTTCAGAAAATACCTAATTAGTAAACAGAGTCTGCTTCCTTGTAACTGAATCACAAGCCGTGTAGGAGACACAGCAGACATGTGGAAGAAGGTGCTCAGCTCAGAGCAGACTAAAATTGAACTTTCTGGTCTAGATGTAAAATGCTATGTGTGGTGGAAAAGTAGCACCGTATATCACCTTTAAAAACCAAAATCCCACAGCGAAACATGGTGTTGGCAGCATCATGCTGTGGGGATGTTTTTCCACAGCAGAAACAGGGAAGCTGGTCAGAATTGATGGAAAGATGAATGGAGCTAAATCCAGGACAATCTTGGAAGAAAACCTGTTAGACGTTGCAGAAGACCTGAGACTTGGGTGGAGGTTCACCTTCAGCAGGATAACCAACCTGAACACACAGTCAGAGATACAATGAGATGGTTTAGATCAGGCATGTAAAGCTCAAGACCCAATTTCACATATCTGTGAGTAAGGTTATACAGTGCTCACAGACACACACAACTCATCCAGTAATGCAGGTAAACATCTATCTGCTGGCCCAAGACAAGGGTGCTGATGCAGTGCTTGTCAGCTGCAGCAAGGGAACTTGTGACACTTTTCCCAAGTAATGACAAACCACCCCCACTGTGTTAGAAAACAGTCATTATACTGATACATTGATCATAACGTGCCAAGAATTTTAATGCCAGCGACAATCCCTCAACACTACCTCCCAAATGGTCAAATAAGCAACCGTTCTCTGTGATGAATATAAATAAGACAGCACTCAGAAGCTGTCTTACTGATGCACTACTCCAAAGTATTCTTGGAGCTCAGAAGTTAACACTAAACACAAATGAACTTGTTGTCAAGTAATCAGGCTGAAACTCCGGCAGCGATGAGATGACATAAAGAGCAGAGAAACTTCGATGTTGTATTATATATTCTGCTTTTGCTTGAATGTATTTTTTAGCAAAAAGCATTCATTACACCTGCTCAATTGCTCTGTGTCTAATTATTATTTTTCTCCGAAATGAAGCGACTTTTTGGAGGCCTTATTGTATACGAAAACGCACCAAACTTTACCCAAAATTGTCCTCAGTGTGAAATTTTAATAGTTTAATGGGATCAAAACTAGGCATGGCCAAACTGCTCTACAGCGCCCCCTAAAGTAAGATAGGCTAACTGGTAAATCCTAGAAAAATTAAATTTAGTACATAGGTAGATCTCTCTAAATCAAAGTTTACCTTTTCACCAAAAATTTCGAACAGCTATCACTTTCACATAAATCGGCTCAGTTACACTAAACGAGGTATTATCAATCCTTCTTAGGTGACCACCTGTGTGGTCAAATGATGACATCATCAAAGCCACGCCCCCTGAGAACAGGAAGTCACTTTTTTTACTTTTTTTAGCTTCATTTGACTGTACGCTGGAGAGTGTGGCCCTGGCGGTGTGGCGAAGTCTGAAGTCATGCCATGGCCTAATGTTTAGCTCTAATTTACACATGCTTGGTCCGATTTACTCCAAACTCAACATGGTTGATCTACAGGGGTTGGACAATGAAACTGAAACACCTGTCATTTTAGTCTGGGAGGTTTCATGGCTAAATTGGACCAGCCTGGTAGCCAGTCTTCATTGATTGCACATTGCACCAGTAAGAGCAGAGTGTGATGGTTCAATTAGCAGGGTAAGAGCACAGTTTTGCTCAAAATATTGAAATGCACACAACATTATGGGTGACATACCAGAGTTCAAAAGAGGACAAATTGGTGGTGCACGTCTTGCTGGCGCATCTGTGACCAAGACAGCAAGTCTTTGTGATGTATCAAGAGCCACGGTATCCAGAGTAATGTCAGCATACCACCAAGAAGGACGAACCACATCCAACAGGATTAACTGTGGACGCAAGAGGAAGCTGTCTGAAAGGATGTTCGGGTGCTAACCCGGATTGTATCCAAAAAACATAAAACCACGGCTGCCCAAATCACGGCAGAATTAAATGTGCACCTCAACTCTCCTGTTTCCACCAGAACTGTCCGTCGGGAGCTCCACAGGGTCAATATACACGGCCGGGCTGCTATAGCCAAACCTTTGGTCACTCATGCCAATGCCAAACGTCGGTTTCAATGGTGCAAGGAGCGCAAATCTTGGGCTGTGGACAATGTGAAACATGTATTGTTCTGTACTGTTTTCCCCACATCCGGGAGAGTTACGGTGTGGAGAAGCCCCAAAGAAGCGTACCACCCAGACTGTTGCATGCCCAGAGTGAAGCATGGGGGTGGATCAGTAATGGTTTGGGCTGCCATATCATGGCATTCCCTTGGCCCAATACTTGTGCTAGATGGGCGCGTCACTGCCAAGGGCTACCGAACCATTCTTGAGGACCATGTGCATCCAATGGTTCAAACATTGTATCCTGAAGGCGGTGCCGTGTATCAGGATGACAATGCACCAATACACACAGCAAGACTGGTGAAAGATTGGTTTGATGAACATGAAAGTGAAGTTGAACATCTCCCATGGCCTGCACAGTCACCAGATCTAAATATTATTGAGCCACTTTGGGGTGTTTTGGAGGAGCGAGTCAGGAAACGTTTTCCTCCACCAGTATCACATAGTGACCTGGCCACTATCCTGCAAGAAGAATGGCTTAAAATCCCTCTGACCACTGTGCAGGACTTGTATATGCATTCCCAAGACGAATTGATGCTGTATTGGCTGCAAAAGGAGGCCCTACACCATACTAATAAATTATTGTGGTCTAAAACCAGGTGTTTCAGTTTCATTGTCCAACCCCTGTATGTCATCCCCCAAACAGCTTTACTGGATTACATTGGAATTTGGCTTTCCCTCATACATCATCCGATCCACTTCAAATTTGGTATGTATCATTGTGGACGAAGGGTGAACATGTTGGCACAGTCAAATGATGAGTTTAGCCCCGCCCACTAACAGCCACAAAAAAACAAAGTGAGTACAGCTTCCATCAGGAAGGTCGGATTTCAGCCAAATTTTAAATGCTTCTCGCCGGAGCAGAACTCTGCATAAAATCGTTTGAAAGCTTGCTCACAGTGCCACCTAGTGGCGACATGCAGAATTGAGCGTCTGTGCCGTAGAGGTGGCAATGCAAGACGCAGGCTGAGCGGCACTGAGCCACCCAATGCTGCTTGTAGCTTTAATTTAATCTTGTAATTAAATAATTTAATAATTCTGACATGACCTAGTCCATATTCTAAGTTTTGGCCTCTCCTGTCATTAGGTTCAACACCTCTAGTTTAGATAAAATCACAATCATGTGGTAGAATGGCCTAGTCAAAGTTCAGACCTACATCCAATTGAGAATCTGTGGCAAGACTTGAAAAACGATTTTAAGAGATACTCTGAATGCAACCTGACTGAGATGGAGCTGTTTTGTAAAGGCAAATGTTTCAGTCTGCAGCTGTGCAAAGGTGGTAGAGAAAAACCCTAAAAGGCTTGCAGCTGCCACTGCAGCGAGAAGAGGTTGTACAAAGTATTGACTCAGGGGAATTAATATAAATGCATGATACATCTACACTGTAGATATTCACTTGTAAAAAAGTGTCAATGCCCAATAAAACACATGGAAGATTGTGATTGCAATGTGACAAAATAGGTAAAGTATGAAGGGGTGTGGATACTCGTGGAAGGTTGGTATGTGAAGGAGATCTGGTGGTAAATGCAGGATTTTATCATCTGGCTGGAGAACAGAGCGTGCTTTCTGTCTGCAAATGGAAAGATTGCTTCATTTTTCCTGGTGATGTTTTTTCACAGTGCGGCGTAGAAGTCGATTCGGTGTAAATGACTTGAAGGAAATAGAAATATTAAATCTTAGCTTGATTTGTCAATTCTTTACACAACAGGATTTATTCTTTGACACTGTTGCATTTCTCTCTGAGAGCCTTCTATGATTAAATTAGCTGAGATCTTGTCTCTGGCTCTTTTCTGGTGTCTCTTGAGGCCCTCTTCCTTGTCAGTTCCTCATCCTGTAATCCTTCTGTGAGACGCATAGTGAGTCCAGCCAATTGACGATGCTGCTGCTGACTTTTAAAGAGATGAAAATCTGCAGACCTTTCTGGGGAAAAATGGTAACAGTTTCAGTTTTTAGATATTTGGGCAATTAAATAGTTTTACCAATTATTTAATTACATAATCTGTTAAAGTTATCCAGCTGTTGTAGATGTTGGTGCTGTGGACAGGACGGATCTGCTGTAGCAGTCAGTATTACCCTGGATCTGAAGAAGCCTCTGACTGAACACAGACTGTTTTACAGTCTTGTGAAGTGGATTCTCAGGGTTGCCTGTTATGTTGTTCCTTTTATGAAGAATCTGTCTTTGCGCAATCATCTTCAGAGGTTCCAGAGCAGTCCCCAAAACAGAGCCACCCTTATTTATTCGTTTGTTGAGTTTTTTTTAAAGTTACTGGCTCGGATGCTGCTCCACAAACAGATGCTGGCAGAAGAAACTGCACTCTCAACAAATTTATAAAAGATCTGCAGCGACTTGAAGTAACACTGAAGGACCTAAGCTTCCTCGGGAAGCAAAGTCTTGTATACAGTCTCACTGTTGCATCTGGGTGAACCTTGAGATATGTATGCTCCTCTGGCATCTCCATTTCTTTACTCATGTTCTGGAAAGTACCTGGTAATTTCTGGAATGCACCCGGTGAGTTACAAAAAAGTAAACATTTAAGCCACATGAAGGTTCAGTGACACTTCCAGAAAGTACCTGGCAAGTTCTGGGAATTCTCTGAAAAGTAACCCATAGTTCTGGGAAAGTAGGTGCTTTATTGTGTAGTGAAAAGTCTCTTCAACAGGCCCCTACAGAACAGCAGGGATGCTGACTTTAAGTAAAGATGGATTTTAAGAAATTTAACCCCTGGCAAATAATGGCACTGATATGATAACATAAAAGAAATTCACATAAAATTCAAGACTTTAGACAAATCCTTGAAAACAGGCCACAGTCTTATCCCTACATTTACGGACATCATTTTTAATAGAGTCGTGAGTGAAAACTGCGCCTGAAGCAATCATGTCACTGTTCAAAGTAGCAGAGCTGCTCTCTCTTTCACATGACTTCATAATTACCGCTCATAAATTTGGTTTATTCCAACATCCAGGTTTTAATCAGGACTGGGAACATTATGTTGTCCCAAACATTGACAAGGTGGTTAAACGTACACGCTTGTGACATATGAGCAGAAATCCATAGTTAAATGTAATTAAAATCTGACGCCTAATAGACTGTTGTAGATGCAGTATTTTAAATCCACACAGCCTTATTTCACTGTGCTCCATGTGCTGTTCAGCAGCCATTAATGATGCAGGCTCGCTTGCAGGGCAGAATGCTGTTTGAGTCTCTTTCCTGATTAGTTTGTGGCTGCGTTAGCTGCTGGGCTTTGAACCTCAGCCTAGATTGCTTAGAGTTGCTCAGATATTTATGTTCTCCTGAAACACACGAACATGCAGGGGTTGGACAATGAAACTGAAACACCTGGTTTTAGACCACAATAATTTATTAGTATGGTGTAGGGCCTCCTTTTGCGGCCAATACAGCGTCAATTCGTCTTGGGAATGACATATACAAGTCCTGCACAGTGGTCAGAGGGATTTTAAGCCATTCTTCTTGCAGGATAGTGGCCAGGTCACTACGTGATACTGGTGGAGGAAAACGTTTCCTGACTCGCTCCTCCAAAACACCCCAAAGTGGCTCAATAATATTTAGATCTGGTGACTGTGCAGGCCATGGGAGATGTTCAACTTCACTTTCATGTACATCAAACCAATCTTTCACCAGTCTTGCTGTGTGTAGTGGTGCATTGTCATCCTGATACATGGCACCGCCTTCAGGATACAATGTTTGAACCATTGGATGCACATGGTCCTCAAGAATGGTTCGGTAGTCCTTGGCAGTGACGCGCCCATCTAGCACAAGTATTGGGCCAAGGGAATGCCATGATATGGCAGCCCAAAACCATCACTGATCCCCCCCCATGCTTCACTCTGGGCATGCAACAGTCTGGGTGGTACGCTTCTTTGGGCTTCTCCACACCGTAACTCTCCCGGATGTGGGAAAACAGTAAAGGTGGACTCATCAGAGAAACAATACATGTTTCACATTGTCCACAGCCCAAGATTTGCGCTCCTTGCACCATTGAAACCGACGTTTGGCATTGGCATGAGTGACCAAAGGTTTGGCTATAGCAGCCCGGCCGTGTATATTGACCCTGTGGAGCTCCCGACGGACAGTTCTGGTGGAAACAGGAGAGTTGAGGTGCACATTTAATTCTGCCGTGATTTGGGCAGCCGTGGTTTTATGTTTTTTGGATCCAATCCGGGTTAGCACCCGAACATCCTTTCAGACAGCTTCCTCTTGCGTCCACAGTTAATCCTGTTGGATGTGGTTGGTCCTTCTTGGTGGTATGCTGACATTACTCTGGATACCGTGGCTCTTGATACATCACAAAGACTTGCTGTCTTGGTCACAGATGCGCCAGTAAGACGTGCACCACCAATTTGTCCTCTTTTGAACTCTGGTATGTCACCCATAATGTTGTGTGCATTTCAATATTTTGAGCAAAACTGTGCTCTTACCCTGCTAATTGAACCTTCACACTCTGCTCTTACTGGTGCAATGTGCAATCAATGAAGACTGGCTACCAGGCTGGTCCAATTTAGCCATGAAACCTCCCAGACTAAAATGACAGGTGTTTCAGTTTCATTGTCCAACCCCTGTAGATATTTACAATGCAGATTCTTGCTTACAAAGCCTAAATGGTATTTGCATTGCTGGTGTGGCTTGATGAAGGGTCAGGTCTGTGTCTGAAATGTAGCTTTGTATTTTTTCTGGATTTAATTATAGTTCATTTTATTCAGCAGACCTTATCATAGGAAAACATGTTTGCACTATGGACTTCTTCTGCATAGAAAATGAAAACTTACTAAAGGTAGTGACAGAGTTATTTCCTTTACCACCAATTTATTTGGATATTTAAAACTCAACTAACAACATTAAAACAGATATTTTATTTTTACTCAACTGTAGACGAGGCACCAAGCACAGTGCTCTCTGTATTTGTTGTCACTCCCTGTAAGGATAAATAAAATGCCATAATATAAATGTCCTGACCTCAATCTTCTTGAACACCTTTGGGATGGATTAGAGCAGAGGCTTCAGTTCTGGTTTTCTCCTCTAACTATAAACACACTCCTAAACCTTGAGGATACTGATGTAGATTAGAGAGGAAACCTCACATGCACATATGCCATGACTTTTTACAGAAGTTTTTTTTATTTGTTGTCTAATTATTAATGTGAACATGTTTTTGTTTTGTCTCAGTTTAGTCTTAGTTTGATTGTTTTTGTGGTATTGTCTGTCTGTCTGTTAATCTATGAGGTCCAGTTTGTTGATGGACCCACTGTTGCCAGTAATGGCAACTTTAACTATTCTGTTTTTCTGTGAACATCTTCCTCAAGCTTTAGGAGTGTGTTCATAGTTAGAGGAGAAAACCAGAATTGTAGCCTCTGCTCTAATCCATCCCAAAGGTGTTCAAGAAGATTGAGATCAGGACTCTGTGCAGAACAGTCAAGTTTCTCCACACCAAACCTTATACACTTGCAGCCATGAAAGTGACATCAGAATTTTATGATTTGGTGGGGAGATTCGTGTAGGGGTTCATGGGAGGCGGGCTCATGGTGTTGAGATCGGATTCATTAGGGGGTTGGGACTGTTTCATCCTGGGACGGCTCTGGTTGGCGGGCTCGTTTGAACCAGGTAGACCCATCTTTTGTAAGTGGCCCCCTCTCCGGATGGTGACGATGCTGCTGGGGGCTGGGGTCGGTGCCAGCACTAGTCTGGGCTGGTGTGGGGCGGTCTGCCTGTCTCCACCCCTGAAGGGATGGGACAACCTCCTGGGTCCGGGAGCTGGTTGCCCCTCTAGGGTATCGGTACCTGGACCTGGGATTATGTATGGGGAGTGTGAGTGAGTGTATGACGTCCATTGTTGTGTGTCTTTACGTTGGGTGTGTGGGTGTGAGTGTTTTTATGTGTATGCATGAGGGTGAATATGAGTGATTGTGACTGTTTTTGTGTCAGGTTGGGTCTTGGACCGCTCCCTTTCCTGGATCAGTTTAGGCCAATCAAATGTGGGGCCTATTTCCTGGCGCCACACTCCCTGCCGGTGGCTGGTGTCTCTGCCACTGGTGTATTGGTGGTTCTCGGTATCCGGGGCTGGGTGCTTTGGTGTGTGTCGGCACACTTCCAGTGGCTCCTTGCCTGGGCCTGGGCCCCCTGGCTCTTTCAGGCCTCTGCTTGGGGAGTGATGTGCCCCGGGGTCTCGGGTCCCTGGGTCCATGGCTGGATTTGCTCTGGTGTAGACGGCTGCCGGCGGGGCCTGTGGGCTTGTCGCTGCAGCTCCATTGGACTTCTGCACTGTGGCTCCAGAGTGGTTCACCCGGGGCTCTCCACTGTTCTTCTCTGGGGGTTAAGGTAGTCCGGGCGGTGGTCGTCCCGGGGTTCCCATGCTCTGGTGGGGCTTTAAATGTCTGTGGCTCAGACCTCCTCCATGTCTGTCTCGGGTCCAGGGGAGCAGGTCTGTGGCTCCTCACACTCACTATTGCATATTTTTAAGGAGAAATTTTATATACACAAGTGCGCTCACACTCAGACCCACAGGTGTTTAGATTCAGGTGTTTACAGATACAAAGATGTTCTGTATTGAGTCACAGTTACAACTAAATACATGCAGGCACTTTTTGGTGACAATGCTGTTGTTATGTTCTGTTGTTATATTATCCTGCTTGTTGAGGGTGTTAAAGGCTGCCTGCAGGACGACTGTGAAGTCAATAGTCTCCCACATGATTGTGTAGCATAAACCATAATATGGAAATAACATTCCTTGTTTAAATGTCCTGTTTGGGGGGTAATTATTAGCTGTAAGCCAAACTATTGTAGTCAAAATTGACAGAATCAAAAGCTTGCAATAAATCAGTCTTCTATGATTCTATATAATATATGAGTTTAACTTTTTATGTTGAATTATTGAAATGAATGACATTTTTGCAAAATTGTGATTTATTGCACCTGTATTTAAAAAAAAAGCAAAACAAAAAGACTGTTAGATTTAATAATTAAGGCAGTTTGATGAGAGTTGCAGTTGTTTTACTGACAAAAAATCTTAAATGTTGTCATCTTTCTGAAACAGTTTCCAGTATCTTCTGCTGATTTCCACAAATAGAGCCCTCTCAGTGTTTTTTCCCTCCTCTTCTGTATTTCTATCTCAAACATACTGAGGCAGGAAGATGAGCCAGGCAGAATAATCCGTCTCCATCCTCCATCTTGCAGTCATGGCTCCTAATCCGAGTCCCAGATGCTCGTTCTGCCTTCGCCAGCTCAGATTGGGAGTCTGTTGGGGTCGAGGTGGCTCAGCAGATGAAAACAGAGGGATGTTGTTTGAAAACAGCTGCAGTCTTGAAGTATCTTGTTAATTTGATTGGAGACTCCATGGATGACTTGGACGCCAGTCGCAGATGGCAGATGGTGTTGAAGCTACAGGCAGCTTTTTCTGTTAAACTTTTAAACAAGTTCGCTCACAGTCAGAGGAGGAGAACAAAAACAAGCTCTTAAAGCAGTCTGTTAAACCAGTCCGATCCTGGAAAAAAGCCACAAACTTCTTACTACTCACCCCCAATCGCATGTCCCATTAATTATGAGTGACCTTCTGACCCTTTAAACCATAAAATAAAGCATATAACTTATCAGTTGTCATTAATTGGTTTTACATAAACCTGGTAATTTAACAGGGATCTGAAATACCGAAACCACAATCCACCTGCTGCAGGACACTCAGGAGAAATGTCCCACCACAGACATGGGAGCAGAACCTCCCAGAAGGTTCCTTTCATCAGCAATCAAATATACAGTATGTCATGTGCCTTCCTTTGGCATGCTTGGCCCTGGACAGCACTGCTGACATTTACCTTTGGCCCTGGTGGCAGCAGGTCAAGGGCTGCTGCCCAAAAGGATGACATATTGGACACAAAAGGGACAACAATGTGCATGAGGCTGGAGTTGGATGGACTGGCAGCTCAATTTAATCATGGAGGCAGTCTGATTCCAAACACCTTGATCCACAAAAAGGTGACACCTGAAGTGAATCTTCCCCAGGTTATAATTAACAGTGGGCCTTTTAGAAAACATGATGGCTGCACAGACCCAACCTTTATACACAGTTCATCAGTTAGCAATGACTATACAGTTACCGAAAACTTTATTAGGGGTCCATCTTATGTTGTATCAGTGGTTCAGGCTGCTTGTGCTGGAGTTATGGTGGATGGGATATTTTCTTGGCTCACTTTAGGCCAACTGTATCAACCTAAGTATTGTGGCTGACCATTTGTGCTCCTTTATGACCCTCGAGTGTCTGGCAAACAGGTCTGCCAATGAGTTTGTCCAGAAAAATTAGGGGAACACAAACAAATACAGTGGTATCAAACTTCCAAGTAGCATTTGGAGGCTGACAAAATACTAAAGCATTTACTGCTTTGAGCACTAACATTTTAGGCTAAATGGCTGTCTCCAGCTTGTTTGGTTTTTGATTTAGTTTTTGTTTTTTAGCATGCCACTGCTGCATAGTATGCACATGTTGCCTCTTTAACTGGAAATGCATAAGACATATGAACTTAAGGGCAACCGTGTACAGTGGCGCAGTTGGTAGCACTGTTGTCCTGGGTTCGACTCCCGGCTGGGGGTCTTTCTGCATGGAGTTTGCATGTTCTCCCCATGCATGCGTGGGTTCTCACCGGGTACTGCGGCTTTCTCCCACAGTCCAAAAAAGGTTAGGTAAATTGGTCTCTCTAAATTGCCCTTAGGTGTGAATGAGTGTGTGCATGATTGTCTGTCCTGTATGTCTTTGTGTTGCCCTGCGATGGTAAACCCCGCCTCTTGCCCGTAGGTTGCTGGAGATAGGCACCAGCTCCCTCGTGACCCACTATCGAATAAGTGGTATAGAAGATGAATGAATGAATGAAACTTAAGAGCAACATGGTGAATAGCATCATTGGCCTGTCTGTCAGTGAGACACTAGGAGACATCAGGAGACAGAAGTTCTGAGGCATAAAATAGGAAAAAGCTACCGGAAAACCCTCTGAAGTGAGTAGTGTCTGGTTGCAGGCAGCGCTCTCAGGTCCTGCCATTCTCAGTCTTATTTTAATTCTTGTAATTGCAGAACTTTTCTCCACTACTGTTAACCTAACCGTAACCCTGACTTCTAATCCGAACTTTAATCACAAACTACAGACAGAACAATTTAAATTACAGGGTGCTTTCTTTAGCGATTTGTGAAATGGGAGGAACCTTAGACTGCTGAAGCTCATAGTGCTGAAGTCATCAAAGCTCCGTTAAGAGTTCAAAGCCGGATATTATTGGCTCCAATTTGGAAAGTCTGACTTTTAAAAAAGATTGATTTCAAAATCAAAATGGAAAATAGTCAACTCTGCGGGTCATGAAACTAACTGGATGTCACAACAATCTGATGCTGTTTGATGCTGCTGAGCCTTGGCAAAGGATTTTGGGTTACAATCTCGCATTATGCAAAACTATGAAACAAAAATTATTGAACCGAAAGTTAAAAAACCTCATATGCTGCAAAAAATATCTAAATTTGAAGAGCATGTGATATAGATCCTTCCCTTCAAACAAAACAAAATCTTCAGAGATTAGAGGGGAAAACCTCTCTGGAACAAAACACGGGAGAATAAAGACAGGATTTAAATATAAAGTATGATAAATAAAACGTGCAATGGTTTTAAAGATGATAGATTAGAAGCTTAAGACAATTCAAAGTAAGTCATGATGAGCATTTAGGTTTTTAAACATAACTGCAGGGAAATGTAAAAGTCAAATTACTCAGGATGCTGGATGCTGACGTGTGCAAGAGTAAACTCACAAGGACAGGCAGTAATTGGCCTGCCAGGGATTCACTTTCTATGATTTAAGGTGGTCCTGTTGTGCAGCACACATTCCTCTGCTGGGACACTTTGGGGAAGATAAATAATGCTGCTTCTGAAAACCAGAAATAAATAAAGTTTATCCACATAATGAACAAAAACACATTCTGCATTGCATGTGAGATCAGAAAAAAAAACTTGACCAAGAGTTTGCATCATGGTTTTTGTATCATGTAAATAGCAGTTAGAAATATAATTAATTTGTAAATGAAAATTATATTTGGTCTGAGCATGTTTCTCGGCACAGTTTGGGTTGCACCACCTTTTTTATTTCAGGACAAAAACAATAAATGTGAGTAAAGTTCCTCTTTGTAGCTGATTTCATCTGAGGACACATTCTACAGAGATCATCAGGGAATTAATAATGTTGCATCTATAAAAGGAAATCAGAAAAACTGATAACATAGGAAATGCATGTAACCAACCTGATATCCGTATGCAATATTTACACCCCTTGATCTTTTTCCCATTTTGCTACGTAGCAACCACAAGCGTTTATGTAATTTAATTGAATTGTATGCATTACACCGACACTGAGTCCATGATTACTTAAGCACCTTTGCACACTTTTCTCAAACTTTGTGCCTATTCTACTTGAATATGCTTGGATGTAAACTATTCCATTTTACCTTCGGCTGTACGTTTAGGGTTGTTGTCCTGCTGGAAGGTGAACCTCTGTCCCAGTATCAAGTCTTTCGCAGGAATTATTCCAAGAGTTTTCTGCATATAACTATCAATCTTCTCATCAGTTCTGACCAGCTTACTTTTCCTGCTGAAGAAAAGAATACTCACAGCATAAGATTCTTCCACCTGAGCTATGGATCTCTGCAGCTCCTCCAGAGTTACCACAGGCCTCTTGGCTGCTTCTCTGATTATGAAAGGGGACCAAAGAGTTTGTTTCAATTGTGAGGGATCACACTTCTCAGCCAACCAGGAAAAAACAACTCTGGGGTGTTGGTGATGAGGCTCCCACTAATTCTTGAACCTTGGACCCAGGAGGAGCAATGTGACTTTTGTCCTGATTGTGGAACAGTGGATCAGATCTTCACAGAAATGCTGAAAGGGTCATGTGAACATGCTTCTCCAGTCTACATGTGTCCTATAGACCTTGTCGACCTATGCCCTATTTCCCTTGAGGTATTTTGTGGGTATGCTGTGGGAGTATGGGGTAAGTAAGTGGGTTTCAAGGGCTATCCAGGCCCTGTATGCCCATAGCTAGAGTTGTGTCTGTATTCTCTGCAAAAAGTTGAGCTGGTTCCAGGTTTGGACTCCACCAAGGCTGACCCTTGTGAGTGACCCTGTTGGTAGTATTCATGGACAGGATCTCAAAGCGTAGTCATGGAGAGGAGGGTGTCTTGTTTGGGAACCTCAGGATCTTATGTCTGCTTTTCGCAAATTTTGTGGTTTTGCTGGTTTCCTCAGCTTGTTGGCTTTCCACCACCTTCAGTGTGCATTGGACCGGTTTGCAGCTGAGTGTGAAGCGACTGGGATAAGAGGTAGTGGTTCTTGACCAGAAAAAGGTGGGCTGCTCTGTTGTGGTGAAAAGAGAGCTACGCCAAAAATGGGCTTAATTTTCTTGTCCATCTACGTTCCAACCCCTTACCTATGGTCATAAGATGTGGCTCATGTGCAATAGAACGAGGTTCTGGATACAAGCGGCTGAAATGAGCTTCCTCCTTAGGGCAGCCGGACTCAGCCTTACAGATAAGGTGAGAAGGTGGTTCAGCATCGGCTCAATTAGCCTCCTGGGCGCTTCCCTTTGGAGGTGGTCACGTCACAACCCAAGACCCAGTACTAACTGGAGGGACCGGATTTTTCTTCTAGCCTGGGAATGCATTGAGATCTCTCAGAACAGCCTAGAGATGGGTGTCTGGGTTTCCCTCTTAGAACCGTCACCACTCTTGGATAAACAGAACATAATGGATCGATGGTCAAACATATCATCATGCAAATCATATAAACATATACAAAATCAGGTCTATGTGACAACATGAGACCATGATAAACAGTTACACTCCCCACTCCCTGTATCCTGTGCATTTCACTAACAAACAAACCCATTAAACCCATTAAAAGGAACATTTTTCAAAAGCAAAAAAAGAATCAGCCTTGCTTTCAGTTAAATAGAAGAGGATCACAGATAACCACCCTTTGGAAGCATATTGTTGGAAGCAGATTTCTCCAAGTCAAATCAGTCTGAACTAAAGCCGCTGAGACCTTCCACTGTCAAATTGGGTATCCTGGGAATGACACAAATCTCAGAGTGGGATCAAGAAAAACAGTTTTCAGTCAAGCCTTGGACAGAAATATGCCATTATAATAATTTTTAAACCTTTCAGCTTGTTGTTTCTATCTTATTAGATTAACGTAAAAGCAATTTAGGCAGTAAAATAAGTCATGCATATGCTGATAAAATCCAGTAATTGCTGCTCCTTTCCACAGAGCACAGCCATGCTCACTTGGCATTGTTTCCTTGGGATCAAGCGAGTGATGCTTCTTACTGCCTTGAGTGAAAGTCAAGACTTTCTGGACAAATCTGAGTGTTTTTGTGTGAATCTTCAGACTCCTGGGGTGACCTGCAGGAGCCGCTTCTGTCATCTGATTCCAAACTCAACAGATGTAAACACACACACACACACACACAGGTTGTTAGTTCATAAGCCAGTCACGAACACGAAGCAGACGGTGGAGGATGGCAATAGTGCTGTCGGGTTTTTGTGTGTTCACTGGACCTTGTGGACCCCACAGGCAGTGGGCAGTTGGAGGACGGGGGGCTGGAGGTGCGTGGGTTGTGGGTTGGAGTGTATGGGCGGCCACCAGCCTGTACTGATATCTGGTTGGGTAAAGTTTTAGCACGTGTCACACTATAACACAATAAACCAAAGTATGTGAATTATGCACACATTAAATATCAAACTAAAGGACTGCACAGTTTTAATAGTGATTGCGTTCACGTAGCACTGGGAAAAAGGATTTGCCCCCTTTGGGTTTTTACTGGTTTGGCTTTTTTGTCACATTAAGAGGCTTAAGATCCTCAAACAACACATGGTCAGGGTAACACCACATTTTTGGAAAGACCTCTACTGTCAAGAAATCACCTTAATAGAACCTTTATGACAACATGAAGTAGGCTAAAATATTTAAAAATAGCTAAATTGTGTAAAGGGTTACAAAGCCATTTCTAAGACTTTGGGTCTGAAGAGAAACTGAGTTAGAACCATTATCCACAAATGGAAAAAAACATAGAACAATTGTAAAACTTCCCAGAAGTGGCCGGCCTACCAAAATTACTCCAGGTACACATCAACGACTCGTCCCAGAGATCACAAAATACAAAACCCCAGAACAACAGCTGAAGAACTGCAGGCCTCACTGCCTGAGTTAAGGTCAGAGGTCATGATTCAACAATACCAAAGAGACTGAGCATAAATGGCCTCCATGTGAAAGCTCAGATGATACATAAGTGGGACTTTTTGTGAAGGCATGCACACATTACATCTAGTGTAAAACTAACACAGCATCATACTTGCAGTCAAATAAGATCGTGGTCGGCTGATGTTTTGTAAGGGTGCAAATACTTTTTTACATCTATGTATAATTTCTGAAACTTTATATTGACTTTAGATTCTTTAAATTAGTCTAAATTGATAAAAAATATAATTTTTTAGAGGCTTAGAAATTAAAATACAAAGAACACAGTCTGAAAAACATCTGGAATCTTCTGAGCAGGTTTTTATTTATATTAACCATCTGTTCCCACAAACCTGCTCATCCCTAGATGCATAGCTGGCATATGATTGCATTCAAGCATCATACTGAATGCAAAGTCTTGTTCCTCCATTTCCTTTCAGTCAAAAGTTCCAAAAAGTTCTCCTACACAAATAGATGATTAGAAAACACTGTAAAACGAACTTTAAGTGAGAAGTTAGAGTTGCTTTGGGTCTTTATTCATGCAGTCTAGACAAGCTGACATTTACCTGGAAACGTTATATTAATTTCTTTGTTTTCATGTGCAGGTGTCTTTGGCCCATAAAACTCTCTTAATCAGAACCACAACTCTTTGGCTTCTCCCCACCGGTCTGGGCTCCATCTGGACAATCCAGCTCTCCAAACAACAATCCATTTATCCTGCCCATGAGCAGGACATCCACAGGGAGCCACAAGGGAGCTGCGGCATATGGTCTGGAAATGGTGAGGATGATTTGTCTGGATTTACAGTAGCGGCTGCAGTTATGTTGTGTGCATCATTTCTAACTGTCCAGCAAGACACTTACAGCGCCTGCAGGCTCTGCCTGATAGGAATTAACATGTTGGATGGTGTCTGATTGGTACAAAATATTTTTTAACAAAATGTTTATCCTGAACAAACTAAAACACAGAAACTGTTCTAATCACAATCGTCACTGACCTCAATTAAAGTAATTCAAGTAAAATCGATTAAAGTAAAATCTTAATTCTTTGTTCTCTTCCTCATCTGAAGAGCGGAAAGTTTCGTGTCAGTTTTAGAGATCGAGTTTCTGATGTCTGCTATGGGGTCACGCAAGGGTGCTGACTCACTGGCCACTTAATTGGGCTCAACTGCTCTATTGTTTAAAATAAATGGTGAATCAGCCAATCGTAGCAGGTCAATAAAAATAGACTTCTAGATGCAGTGAAGACGACTTACTGCAGTCTAACTGAGCATCAGAATGGTTGAGAAAGTTGAGAAAGAACGATTGAATCTATTTATTTTCCATTTTGATTTAGGTGACTTTGAATTTAGCATGGTACCAGAGAAGCTGAGTATTTCAGAAACTGCTTGATGATTACTGGGATTTTCACATACCATCCCCCAGGTTTACAGAGTATGGGCTGAAAAGAGAGAATATCTGGTGAGAGGCAGTTGTGTGGAGAAAAAAAAATGTCTTGCTGATATCTGGAAACTGGTTTGATGGGACAAAAAGGCAGAAATCCACATAGTGTAACCATTGTAGCAGATGGTCTACAGCAGCAGACCCCTGTTTTAAGGGATTAAATACCTGTAATGTGAATATGAAGCATTTTCATCTACATTTGCTTGTATAAAAGGTGATATATGGTTGTCAGTGCTGGACAGGTGTGATCCTCAGATAAAACCCAACAGGTGTTTTAATAAAGAACCTCCACAGGGTGACAGCTTTGACGAGAACATTCCCAAACAAACATAAAGTCATCTGTTTCATCCATAAAAGGATACTTAAACAGCGGCAGGTGGTCAGGGTCGCACTCCACCACCTGTTTCACTGCTGAAACCAGATGCTTCTCTCTGCAACCGGGACTCCTCTCAGCAAGAAATCATCTCCTATTTATTACTGTCCCCCCAAGGTCGATGTGGAAGTGTGAGCGCTCATCCTCCGCAGACAGTGGGAGGTGTTTCATTACCGACGACAGGCTGAAACACCACGCAGAGCCGGAGAAACCCAGTGAATTTAACCCAAATATCACCTTCATCATCCCAAAAAGACAGAAGGAGTTCAGGACTGCAGCTCTAAATTTTGTGTCTGGAGGAATAACAAAATAAAATTTGTAAAAACAGCACAGATTCATCAAAAGTTAATTAGCTTTATACTGATGCATGTGAATACACTTGTATACCAGTTATTTTTTTCAGCAATTCGAATTAAAAGAGAAACTAACCCTATTATACAGATTAATTAAACACAGGTTTCTTTATTGCAAGTATTTACACTCACCTGCTCGTTAACGCAAATTTCTAATCAGCCAATCACAAGGCAGCAACTCAATGCATTTAGGCATGTAGACATAGTCAAGACGATCTGCTGCAGTTCAAACCAAGCATCAGAACGGGGAAGAAAAGTGATTTAAGAGACTTTGAACGTGGCATGGTTGTTGGTGCCAGACGGGCTGGTCTGAGTATTTCAGAAACTGCTGATCTACTGGGATTTTCACGCACTACCATCTCTAGGGTTTACAGAGAATGATCCATAATAGAGAAAATATCCAGCGAGCTGCAGTTCTGTGGGTGAAAATGCCTTGTTGATGCCAGAGGTCAGAGGAGAATAGCCAGACTGGTTCGAGCTGATAGAAAGGCAACAGAAACTCAAATAACCACTCATTACAACCAAGGCATGAAGAAGAGCATCTCTGAACGCACAACACGTTGAACCTTGAGGCGGATGGGCTACAGCAGCAGAAGACCACACCAGGTGCACTCCTGTCAGCTAAGAACAGGAAACCCTTTATGACCACAGTGTACCCATCTTCTGATGGTTACTTCTAGCAGGATAACGCGCCATGTCATAAAGCATGAATCATCTCAGACTGGTTTCTTGAACATGACAATGAGTTCAGTGGACTCAAATGGCCTCCACAGTCACCAGATCTCAGTCCAATAGAGCACCTTTGGGATGTGGTGGGACGGGAGATTTGCATCATGGATGTGAAGCCGACACATCTGCAGCATCTGTGTGATGCTATCATGTCAATAGTGACCAAACTCTCTGGGGAATGTTTCCAGTACTTTGTTGAATCTATGCCTTAGATAGGAATTTCCAACCTCCGACTAGGAAATTTCAACTGGAGCGCCTGTGAAAGTCGAAATTCAAAGTCGGAAAGTTAGGACAACACAACCATACCTGAGTTCAAGATGGTTGCTTTATTTTTTTTGCAACCTGTCAGTCGTACATGTAATATTTGTCAGTGTTTATAACACGAGATGTTTCATTGCTGTTTGTATGCTCGAACTGCAGCGTAGAACAGTGTTATTGTCATTGTAAATGTTGTAAGACTGCTGTTACAGTTACTAGCAATACGAATGAAAACAAGCAGGAAACTGGAATGACTCAAAGATGACATAAACTACAACATCCCAGTTCCAACTTCCGAGGTTAATGCAATGCAGCATTATTGGGAGAGAAGTGAGTTACACCTTGGACAGCTTGCCAATCCATCGCAGGATAACTGTACAATTATTTAAAAAAATAAATAAAATTAGGATATAAAAACGTACAATGCAGGATTCTAAAATATTCATACTCGTACTCGTACTCGTCGTCTTCCGCTTATCCGGAACCGGGTCGCGGGGGCAGCAGACTCAGCAGAGAAACCCAAAGGTCCCTCTCCCCAGACACCTCCTTCAGCTCCTCCGGGGGGAGCCCAAGGCGTTCCCTGGCCAGCCAAGAGACATAGTCCCTCCAGCGTGTCCTGGGCCGTCCCCTGGGCCTCCTCCCAGTGGGACGTGCCTGGAACACCTCCCGAGGAAGGCGTCCAGGAGGCATCCGGTATAGATGCCCGAGCCACCTCAACTGGCTCCTCTCGATGTGGAGGAGCAGCGGCTCTACTCCGAGCCCCTACCGAATGGCCGAGCTCCTCACCCTATCTCTAAGGGAGTGCCCGGCCACCCTATGGAGGAAGCTCATTTCAGCCGCTTGTATCCGAGATCTCGTTCTTTTGGTCATGACCCAAAGTTCATGGCCATAGGTGAGGGTAGGAACGTAGACCGACCGGTAAATCGAGAGCTTCGCTTTTTGGCTCAGCTCTCTCTTCACCACAACAGACCGGCACAGCGCCCCCGTTACTGCGGCAGCCGCACCGACCCGTCTGTCGATCTCCCGCTCTATTCTTCCCTCACTCGTGAACAAGACCCCGAGATACTTGAACTCCTCCACTTGAGGCAGGAACTCCCCTCCAACCTGAAGAGATGCTTAAATGCTCTAAAATATTCAATGTTTTAAAAAGGTTCCAAAAACACCAAAACGAAAAAGTTTCTGCATAGTGAAAATACGGGTCAGCAATGTAAGAGTGGGTCATAGAGACAGACTGGAGCCTGGGTAATTATCGACAACAAGGGGTGACGTGATGAAATGAGTCTGAGGTGGACTTTAGTTTTCTCTTTGCTGGATGAGCAGCTTCAAACAAATTTTATTACAGATTCTGAAGCGTTTTTATTCAGTCAGATGGATTTTTTCCCCGAGTAACAAAACTCTGAAAGCTGAAAACAGTTCTGCCTCATGTGTTTGAGCCAGAACATGATTCTGATGATCAATCGGACATGATGGATGTGAGCGAGAGGCTGAAACAAGCAGCGACGAATATAATGATCATTTTCAGAACCTAAACCGGAATGAATCTATTTATTTTCCATTTTGATGTTTTTCATTTGATTAATTCCTGCACACACGTCCCACTCGTTAACACTATATTCTGCTGCTGCCGCTTCAGCTACATGAGAAACCAGCACATACCAATCCAATGTTACATATGCAGAGTTAAATCAGGTGACACAATTTAATGTTCTTACATTTAGTACCCACAAGACGCCTTTATTTTGTCAATAAAATCATGTTTTATGTGACGTGGCAGTTGTGCATCCCTTTTAGCAGGATTTATGATACCTGAACTGTGTTCTGGAAACCTCGCGGTGTTCTCAACATATGGTTCTGGGGTTTTTCTGCAGCCGTACAGAAGACAAGTAACTTTTTTACCTTAATGATTTAAATTACTAAAATGAACTACTTACTGGTGATGTTTTATCACAGTGAAATTGACCTATACTGTAACAGCCTCCTGGTAGAATAACCAGGTCCAACCAGATTCAAAGCTAGAACTCACTGCATGGATTGTCTGATTGAAACACCTGCAAAGCAAGCAGTCTCCCTTACTTGCTCTCGGTGGAAGACACGTTTTCTCTCTCTCCCTCCCTCCCTGCTGATCCCTGCTTCTGCTTTTGTCAGTATTTTTCTCAGAGCCTCGCTTTGCATATCCTCCAAACTTGTAAATTATGGATTTGGTCAGCTGGTCTCTCAATGTAATTGATCAATTTTTTTTGGCTGGAAGACAAGGTAAAGGAGAACCCTCTTGTCCAGACGGGACGTTCTTCTCTGGATACACAATGGATTCTTGGCAGCAGTGGAAGATTGTGTGCCTGACTACGATGTCGATCGAGGACTTAGAAGATGTGTACATATTTGACTTTTGATAACAGGATTTCTGCTTTTTGTTGTTGGTGGTTACCTGGCTTATCAAGTGATTCGCAAAACGTGGGCGGCTGTTCAAAGCGTTCCAAACCTGCCTACGATGTTGGATGGAGTCTGTAGAGCGATCAGCAGTCAGGCTGTAATGTTAAGAGAGCAGAATTGCAAGCTGGACACGATTCTTGAATCGCAGCCTGGCAGCGGTTGGTCTCAGAGGTTAAAGGATATAATCTTGAAGAAGTTGTACGCTCGAGATCTACGGAAAGTAATAGAAATTTGGCTATTTGGATTCGCAATTGGGACATACCAGTAAAACTCTTAAGGTAGTGGGAAATTCACAACTGCCTGAACCACGGCAATTATTGTTTTTCTAAATCCGGCGCCCAAATGTGGCCCTGGCAACTTCTGCTAACTGGCTATCGACAAAATGTCTCCTGGATGTTATATAAACATGGCACTCTTCCCCAGCACTCCCATACCAGCTGTGTGCTGATAGGACTATGCGGCCGATGGATAAAACTTCCACCTCTCTTCTCAAGGACAATGGCGCTTCTATCAGTGTTGACAGTCTAATTCTTGCAAACACACTCAGACTTATATATATTCACACCCTCAAGATTCCACCATAGCCTTGCTAAATCTTTACTTATGTGTGCTGCTTACCCCTGCTGAGGTTTTTTTCTACTACTTCAGACTGTATTCTGCTCAGAATAGAATCTGAAATAAGATTTTTTCCCCTCCTATCTTACTTTACCTAAATGTGTGATTTCATTACTTTTCATAGATTTTCAGATTTCTCAGAAGGATTACCAGCAAAAGCCAAATATTATCAGTATATGAAAATTTGACTGAAGCTGTTTTTACACCAATGACCAGAGATTTTTTGATTTCTTAGAAGGATTGTATAACAACAATTTCATAGCAGTGAAAGTCAAACATTATTAGTATTTAAAAAGTTTGGACTAAGACTGTTTCATACCAGTGACCCAGCTTATTTGAATGATGCGACCACAACTGCCTCAAACCAGCGACCTCAAGGATTAATATTATCATTTTTCTTCTAGCACAGGATGAATTCTTACCACAGAGGACTTAATGATCTAATTACCTCTATTAGAAAGATTGGATCTGAACCAGCTCTTACCAGTAAACTCACAAGGATCATTGTCATTTGATTTGTTTTTCTTTGTTTGATTTTCTGTATCATTGTAATGTTTTTCCTCATGTACAGCGCTTTGAGTGCCTTGTTGCTGAAAAGCGCTACATAAATAAACTTGACTTGACTTGACTTAAATTCATCTGATCTTACTTAATACACTAAAGCGAGTTTTTAAACTCAAGCAGTAAATATTAAAGGGAAAAAGACCAATATTTCTCCATTAAGTTCTCCTTTTGTTGGCTGAACTTCAGCTTCTTCAGTCCAGCCTCTTGACTCGTTGAGCTGCAGTTATTTTAAACCAGGGTCTAATATGGTGGTTAATATGATTAATATGGTGTACATATGGTGTACATTTACCTTAATGACCATCCATCCATCCATCCAAAAAGATTAAAAACTTTGAAAAAGTTTGAGAAAAGTTCAAAGTTCAAAAATGAAAAAGAGCCAAGCATTTTATCAGAGCCATAAAATGATTAAGATTGTTTAGCTTCCTAGGGTTCATTTATGGTCTACTCCAAGTAAGCTACAGTGGATTTAGATGAATAAATGCGGTACGGCTGTTTAACGCTGGCTTCTTCTGGCAGAGAATCAAACAGGACGCCTGCAGGCAGAGAGTGGATTTTAAAAGCTTGTAAAAAAGAGGCAGCAACTGTTCGCTTCTCTTTGGTTCTTCTAATTACCTGAGAGCAGCTTCATTTAATTTACAAAGGAAGAACAATAGTGTGTGTGTTTTGTACAGTGTGGAGGCAGGGTGGAAGCTTATGTGTGCAAATACAAAGTGGAGGTCACTGTTCCATCTAACATCTATTTTCTAATTTAATTAATTTTGCTGCTATGGCGTTGCAAGGTCTCATGTAACCAAGGTGAAACCAGAGGACAAACACTCAGCAGCTTGAAGGACATGGAGACAGCTGTCTCTTATTGTCAGTCTCTTGTGTAAGTTTCCTTTCTGTCGTTTAAAAGAGATAGAAAATGTTGTTTTGTTTTTGTTTTTTTTAAGGTTAATATCCTGAGGATGCGACTAATATTACAACACTGTGACCAAAGCTTTATGTGCTCCTTGTGAAGCTGCTGAGCCTTCGAGGGGATTCAGAGTAAAATAAAAAAATCATTATGTAGTAAATGTGGATAAACAAAAAATACCCAAATCAGAAGCAGCAACAGGTAAAACCATTTAAAAGATCCCACGCCAGTTAAAACTTGCTTTTACTTGTTTCTGATGAAAAATTAATCCTGCTATGAAAATAACAGTAGCTTCTGATGTACACAGGGTTGCTTTTATACATAGCATTGCAAACATGCACACAATCTGCAGAAGGGTTTACAAATAGCAGCTGGAGGCCTTCGGATCACAGCAACACTACACAAGATAATTTTTAAATGATTTAAAATGATTTCTTCATCTATTTTTTTAAATAATGCAATAGTGCAATAATGTAGTGAAAGGTTTCAGAGTGCCCACAACAATAGTGGTTGAACCTTTGCTCTCTATGTCTGAAGTTGAACTGAGATAGACTCAGAAACAAGCGAGACAGACTTGGAAAAACCCATGAAACCAGCCCATCTGTTGTGCATTCAAGCACAAGAAATTATTGTGAGGATGTGCATTTTCCATCTGCATTTCAGAGGACGTCCGTCTCAAATCTAAGCTTGATTAAACCCGTATTTCTCGTGGGACTTTTCTGGTTATACTTTCTTTGGTTCATTTTCTTCTGCAGCTCTCTGAGCATCTCTCGAATTCCCACAAGCTTCAATCTCTACCTGAGTCTGAAGAAGTCAATCTCTCCCAAGCTGACCCCGTAATCAATAGGCGAGCTGATATTACTGTGGGCTGCCGGTGTGTTATTCCTCCGCACTGATGGAGGAGAGGGAGGATAAATCTGGGCAGTGGAGCGTTGGCTCTGGATTTGATCTCAGGAGGAACTGACTGAATGATTTTCTGAGAGATACTTGTGTGGGGAGAAGTATTAGTGGCACTACTGTATGTGTTACAGTCTGTGATGTGACTGAAGGGAAGACTTTAAATAATCCTGCAGTCCTCCAACGTAGTCTGTAATTAATTTACAAAATCATAGAGGAAGTTAGAGATAATGTGTGGAGGCTAGACAAAGAAGGTGGTTCTGAACCAGTCTAAAACCTGATCAAACTAGTCTACAACCTCATCCAATACACATAATCTACGCCTAAAAGCAGAAATGGGGTTAGTTGGATTCAAATCATTCAGCTTTAAAATAAATCAAAATTTAAACTCAGTCCAAATCCAGTCTGCTCTGGTCTAAAAGCAGGTCTGAATCCAAGCTAAACCAGGGTATTTTTCCATTTTAAGTCCAAAACTACATCTAAAAACACAGCTCAATCAAGTCCCCCAACAAATCAAAACTGGTGAAAAAATATTTAAGAAATACGGTTGAAAATGAACTCGCCAACAATCCAAAATGAAATGCTAGTAAATGTAAAACACGTCTGGATTTGAAGTCCAAAGCTAATCAGATATGTAATCCGAACCACCTCGATACAAAACTGGTCCAGAAGAAGATCTTTGGCTAAAAATTATAAAGAACCAGCCAATGTTTTTAAATATAAATATAATAACAGATGAAGGTTTTAGCAGATTTTCTGTTTTTTTATTTATTTTTTCTGACACTGAAAGTAGCAGTAATATTTTTTATGACCTATTTATATTGTCATTAGGTTAGAAACTATGTGGTTTTTTATTTACATCAGTTAACCTGACTTTTTGTCTGTGAGAGGAACCTGGAGAACCCATGCTTGCACAGGTAGAACATGAAAACTCTACGCAGGCCGGGATTTAAACCCAGGAACCTTCTCGGTGCAAGGCAGCAGTGATACCATCTACACCACCATGCAGCCCACAAGGACTAAAGTAAAGTTAAATCAAAATTATAACTGAAAGCAATGCTTTGATAGAAATTAGGACCCAAAATGTAAATACTTAGGAGCCAGAAACTGCCAACAGAAGGACAAGACAAGACAAGAGAAGAGAAGAGAAGAGAAGAGAAGAGAAGAGAAGAGAAGAGAAGAGAAGAGAAGAGAAGAGAAGAGAAGAGAAGAGACACATTCAAGTCCTGAATGTTGCATTCGCTGTAGTTTTAGCCACATTTGGGGACCTTGAAGCCAGGAATGTCCAACTTCACAGGAGCTGCCTCTCTCTCTTAATCCACTGAACAGAGTCAGACACAGTTTGTGTAAAACTTTTTAAATCACTGCCGTCATTATCTCTCCCAATGCCCGTGTCTGTTTTTGTTTCTGTAGATCCTTTCAGCCTGAGATAAGCCATCCCTCAGCCTTCCTCTCGGTCTTCCTCGGCTCCAACAGGAGCATCAGCTCCTAAATCACCGGAGCTTTTTGTCAGACACAAACGATCTTGTTCCCCTCAGCTGGCAGCAGAGAGTGAGGACAGATACGATGTAAAGCACAGACACCAGACTAAGCTCAGGATTATCCATCGATCCTACATGCAAACACACATTCTTCTTTTCCAACCTTCGTGGATGTTGTTTAATCTCTCCACTGCAAACCTGGCTGCACGGATACGCCTCTCACAGCACAAACAGGCACAAAGGTACTGATTTACTAATGAATCTGTCCAGCTCTCTGAGGGCTGATAAGGGCAAGAAAGTATAATTGAAACTGACCAATTAACTGTCTGCTAATTCTTAGATAAGGAAGCAATGGTTTACCAGAAATCTGCTGCATCCTGCTCTGAATCAAAGAAGGACTTTGCTTCTATTATAAATTCATGTTTGTCATGTTTGTTTCAATTTGAGACTAATTAAAGACTGTTTGACTGTTGACATGTTCTCTCTGTGCATTCATGCATTCTCACCAGAAGATACCAGACTGCGTATTATCTGGACTTAACATGAAAACTGGCTCAGAGTTTATCTATTCTTTCTTTCAAGGTGTAACGACTAAAGGAGCTACATCCATTAACATTTACTTTTCCTTCCCATAGAAAGTACTCCTGGATCAGTGCTTCTTTGTTCTCTTTGTGTCTCTGCTCTGTTCTCTCTAACCCCCAGTCGGTCGTGGCAGATGGCCGCTCACACTGACCCTGGTTCTGCTGGAGGTTTCTTCCTGTTAAAAGGGAGTTTTTCCTCTCCACTGTCGCTACATGCATGCTCAGTATGAGGGATTGCTGCAAAGTCAACGCCAGTGACTGTCTACTGTCTCTACATGTTCATCCAGGAGGAGGGAATGCTGCAAGTCACTGACTGGATGCAATCTGCTGGGTTTCCTTAGATAGAAAAACTTTTTATCCAATTTGAATAAATGAATCTGACTGCACTGTTCAATGGTTAGGACTAATTGGAATGCATGTACCTGAGTTTTGTGAAGTGCCTTGAGACGACATGTGTTGTGAATTGGCGCTATATAAATAAACTGAATTGAATTGAATTGAATTGAATTGAATTGAATTGAACATCTTAGTGAGTAAGAACCATGTTTTAAGTGGACTAAGCCAGATTTACTTAATCTGTAAACCATTTGTATGAAAGCAGGTTTTTGTTTTATATGTTTTATTTGTTCTATACCAGACTGAACCAGATTTTAATCAATATGATCTAGATGGATATTAATGAATATTTTTTAGATGATTTACAATTTATGACCGGCAGTTCTTCTGTAAAAGAAACTGAATGAAAAGAGTTTAAACATCAAGGTAAAAAAGAAGAACTTCTTGTCTGTCTTCATCTGCCAAAGATTCATCCTTGTTGTTGTCAGAAAGCTGCAGAGGTGAACGCAAGCAGAAAGAAAAGATCCTGAATAAAACATAAAGTCACAAAGCAGCCGGACCGGCGCGGACATGTATACGCTTCCTAAAGGTGTGAATTTATGGTCGGTCTCCTATTTCACATCTCTGCTGACACCTTCATTACAAAGTAAAATAACTTAGAACTTGGACGTTTTCTTCTTCTGTGGCTCTTGTAGCTAGATGCTGATAGAAAGTGAAGACGAGGTTTTAAATAACAAGGTCCAAGTCGGCGCCTGACTAATCCTGACACATGAGAGATGGACGCTCCGAAAAGAAAGATGACCACAAGCAACACCGGAGGCAACGGGTTCTGAATCGCATTCGGCCCCGAGGCGGAAAGGGCAGTGTGAATTTAAATTCAAGCTCAAAGTATTAGGAACCAGCGGATAACTCCTCCACTGAGGAGTAAATATAAATGAGCAAAGACTCAGAGGACAACCGTGGAAATCAGTTTCCACACAAGTAACCACAATCAGCTGCGAAGAAAAAAACCCACAGAATAATCTTAATTGATAAAAGTTTTTTTTTCAAGTGCTGATTTTATTTATTGAGACATGAAGATGTCCAAACCAACCTGGCCATATGTGGAAAAAGTAATTACCTCTTAAATCTAATAACTGGTTGTTCCACCCTTTGCAGTAACAATTGATGTCAAGTGTTTGTGATAACTGCAAATTAATCTTTTGGATATCTGTGGAGGAATTTCAGCCCACTCTTCAGTGCAGAATAGGTCTATTCCAGCCAAACTGGAACAGCTTTGAACATAAACGGCCTAAACAGGATTTAACTACAGACTTCTACAAGGAAACTCAAAAACTTTCATATTGGTTTGTCTGAACCATTTAGAGGTGGACTTGCTGGTGCCCTTTGGGTCATTGTCCTGCTGCAAAACCAAAACAAGCTTCAGCTAAAGATCACAAACTGATAGCATGGCGTCCTACTTCAGGATTTTCTGTTACAGAGCAGAGGTCATACCTCCATGAATTATGGCAAATCTTCCAGGTCCTGAAACGGTAATGCAGCCCCAGACAATCACACTGCTGTCGCCATACCAGAATCAAAATCAGATTAATTGGCCAAGATTGTTGCACAAACAAGGAATTTTACTTCAGTTTCACATGTTTATGGTGTAGAGACATTAAGATTAAGATTTTTGCCTACTTCATGTTGTCTGATAAGTTCTATTTAAGTGATTTCTTATTTCTACATTTCAGGCAGTAATCAGCTCTGGGTGTGGTTTGTAAACTGATCTCAACTTTCCAAAAAAGTGTGATTTGGATCACTGTTTTTTCCCTAAAAAATATCAGAATTTGAAAAGTTCTTTTAATGTTTACACCTGGTACCTTTCTCAGGTTTGAAACATTTAATGGCAACAACATAGCAAAAACCAGAAGAAATCTGTCAGGGACTGTATTTTTATCAGGTTCTGATTATTCTTTGTGTTCTGAAGAGTTGTTTGGTTTGCATGAACTGTTTTATTTTCCACAACACCTGTGCACATTTAGTTTAAATCATGTATTGGTTTCCATCAGCTCCTGCTTGGAAACAGCAGGATTCATGTTCGGTTTCTGTTCATCACGAAATAAAAGAGTTACCGTTAGATTGAAGATTTCTGTTCTGACACCTGAAAGTGAGAAAGGAAGGAGTGTGCATCCATCTTCTCCTCCATGTTGTCCCTCACCTCCCTTTCCTCCCGCTCTGCAAAGTGGCGATCATCAGTCACGTCTTCCTCTGCCGTAAAGGCCAGGTCTCTGCATGCACCGAGGTGAGGCTGCAGATTTACAACTTTAGCTTTTCTGTCCAAACATCACACTCCTTCCCTTTATCAGAACCGCTGATCTGTGAAAGTTTGGCGAGGAAAATCGATGGAATAAAGCAGAAACATGCAAAGGAAAAATCTCCTTTTATTTGTGCATCACTGTGACAACAGATTAAAATCAGACTGGCAGCTTCTCTTGGTTCTTTTTCGGATTATAGATGTTTGTGTTTTAGTCAAAAGGAAAAGTTGTTCATATGGGGAATTTTGATGCACCAACTGTGGGATCGAAAATGTTTTATTTCCCATGCAACTTGTAGTGTTTTCAACAAAATCTTAGCAACATTCCCTCCAAACACAGGGCATGCATGGACATCTTTTTTATAGTGAAAGTAATATATGTAAAATGATATTAATGTTCATAAACCAGTCAGTCTCATCATCTATCCAAAAAAATTAATCTGCAGGTTTTCCAGGGAGACATTTCTACAACACACAAAGCGGAGATTTATTTTGAATCAACACAAAGATTGATTAACACTTTAATTAATACTATAAGAATAATCAATAACCATTAATGAGAGTTGGTAGACCAATAAATCCAAAACTCCACCTTTAATCCCAGCCATAATGACAAAATAGAGTTTACACCAATGCCAAGGCAAACATTCATTGCATAGAGCATAAATGTGAGGTGATAAACTTTTTAACTTGTTTCAAAATGACAATTTAACATAAAAATGTAACATAGTTGTAACGGTGTTGTTCACTAAATCCCTATTTCTGATGTGCAACACTGTGGCCGTCACAGGATTAGCATATTTTCAAGTTGATCAGGGGTCTCTTTCTCCCTTCAGATCCTGGACCAACGCTCATTGCCTCCAGCTAAACCTCCCAAAAACTGCTTCTCTTTCCAGCCGTATTTGACCATACACCACAATGTCTGCTTTCAAACCGAATTCATATCTCTCGCTCCATCAAAGGTAGCTAAAAACTTGGCTGTCATGATCTATGAGCAGCTGACCTTTAAAGATCATGTTTCCTCCCCCCCTGTTGCTGCACACTGCTAGTTTGCTAGCTGAAAGGAGGCTGAAAACAAAAGGCAAATTTGGATGCTTCGAGATATTTATGGTAGAAAAAACAGGAATACATCTGAGAAATCAAACTAAATTTGGGGTTTATTCTATATGTCACAATCAAAATTACAATAAATCAATGTCATATGCAGAATTCTTTCATAAGGTTAAATTATTTAGGCAGCAGAAGGTCTTATTGCTGCTTTTCTGTTTCATACAAGAAATTTCAAACTTCAAATTTTAGGCGTCTGATCACTTTGCAGAATGATCTCAAAACAATATGATTTTTCAGAACCAAAATTGAAGATGAACAACTTTGAAAAACACTAACTTTGTGCAGAAACGCTTTGGGCACGACTGCATCTTCATCCCACATGAGTTAAAATATAGGAAAAGTCACACCAGTTCAGGTAAACACCCTCAAACTAAACAAGGACAGTCCTTGCAGAAGGCCACCCACCACCCCCAAGTAAAAATTATGCATTTATTATTTTATTAACTTCGTTTCGCATCTAAAATACTTTGTTTATTTCCAGAATAATGAAAGTTACTCAGGAAGAGTGGTTATTTTGGAAAACATGGCACAGGTAATGTACTTGGAGCGTAAAAAATACTGGAGGTGACCCTCTGAATGGAAGTGATTTAGGTGGAGGCCCTGATATGAGCGGCTGCTCGACACAGATATAGACAGAATGTCCCATTAGATTAGGAATGAGGGAAGCATTTCAGCCGGTTCATCCCAGGGTTTAATAACCTGCAGGTCAATGTGCAGTCACGGATGTTTACAGGCAGGAAATCTGGACAATAGTGGAGCGATCTGGGCTGTTTACTCAGATATACAGGAAGTGGATTCAATAATTGTCTGGGTTAGACTGAAAATAATGTAAACAAATGATCCCTCAGGGAAATGTCAAGAAATCAGCAGCAGGTAACAGAAAGTATCTTTATTCAATATTACAAAAAATCAGCAATCTCATGGTTTAACAGAAAAATTAATGAACAGAACTGAAAACTACAAAAAAGCAATAATGAGAGTCTCACTCATCAGATAATTTTATTATTAATCCTATATGTGGACCTAAATTGTCTGATCATTCCCAGTGTGAGAAACACATTGGAAAAGCAAAACTACCAGCCTCAAACTTTGAGTGAGCTGCTTTAGCAATGTGTTGAATTCAGACTGTAGCAGCTCTGCCACCTGTTATTAAATGCAACCAAGACCGTCATATACATGCACCACTGTAAGCAATTTATCCAGGCAAAAACTAGCATTAGTATGACCTCTTGACTGTCCTTCATCCACAGACACTCAGTAAAAAAAAACAAGCAGGTAAAATTTGTAACTGAGATAAAACTGCTGCTTTTCTGTTGAGTGTGTTCGAGCCCAACAAGGTGATAAAGTAAATGAAACACACCACTAAGCACAATCTGCAGCAAAATGAAGAATTGTTTCGAGAGTGAAGCTCATGACTAGTGAATTATTTAACAGCTGTCTGTTTCTATGATCCAAGAGGTTGTTAAATACGTTCTGTTTACTGGAGCACAAATAGCTCTTTCTCTTTTTAAAGCAACCACTTGGAGCATTTATGTGAGTATTTAATGCTGGCTATGGCTGCATATTACTTTCAGGACTTTAACTGTCCTGTAACTGAGGTTATTTTCCTAGAATGAACAGTTTACTTTCCAGAATTTACAGAAAAGTAACCTCTTTGTTCTAGGTACGTTTCAGAAAGCAACCAGCAGGTTCTCGTTAGTAGCCTGCAAAGTGAGTAGTCAATAAAGCAATTTGTGAGTTTCAAAAACTAACTTTTAGCTTTTGGAAATTATCCCGGAATTCCAGAAAGTTAACTGTAAGTTCTGGTTAGGATTTAGACAGTCAGTGAGTCTTTTTCTACCACTTCTTCCATAGTGGGTCGCGGGGGGCGCTGGTGGTGCCTATCTCCAGCAGTCTACAGGCGAGAGGCGGGGTCCACCCTGGACAGGTTACCAGTCCTTCACAGGGCAACATAGAGACACACAGGACAAACAACCATGCACACACTCATTCACACCTAACAGTGTCGTATCCAGCCAGTGTTTGTGTTTTTGAGTTTGTGTTTTTGTTAATTTTACCCGGTCTGGTCTTGTCCTGGCCTGGTTCTGGTTTCCCTGAATGGTCCGTGAGTGAGAACAATAAATATTGGATTTACCTTTATTCATCTGACTTCTGGCGTCTCCTTTCTTTGCACTTTGCTCCTACCCAAACACACATCATGACAAACAATCATGTTTTTGGACTGTGGGAGGAGAGAACCCGGAGAGAACCCACGCATGCATGGGGAGAACATGCAAACTCCAAAGACCTGAGGCCCGGAGTCAAACCCAGGACCTTCTTGCTGCAAGGCAAAAGTGCTACCAACTGCACCACCATGCAGCTCAGAATTTAGACAATGACCTCCAAGTTCTGGAAAGGAACAGTAAGTTCTGGGAAAGTAACCCCTGAGATCTAGAGAGTAAACAGTAAATTCCAGTCCGATGGCAGTAAAACTGGAAAAGTAACCTGTAAGCTTTGGGGAAATGGCAACCTTGTAAGATAGGAAAATCAATTTCAGAAAGTAACCTGTGAGTTTTAAAAAGTAACTTTTGGTTTCAGGAAAGTTATGAGTTCCAAAAAGGGACCTGTAAGTTCTCTGTAATTTATTGATAGTAAATTCTGGAAAGCAACCTGTAGGTTTTGGGAAAGGAACCTTTTAGATCTGGAGAATAATGTGTAAAGTCCAGTCCAATCCAAGTAAGATTTGGAAAGTCACTTGTAAATGTTTTGGCAAAAGTAACCTGAAAGATTTGGACAAATAATATGCAAACTCTGTTGTAATATGTAATCTGTTGGAGACCAGGTAAGGTGACCTAGGAGGTTTGGAAATCAACTAGTAATTATCAGGAAGCATGCTGTAAATTTCAAGGAAATTAATTTGTAAGTTCAGAGAAAAGACACCATTAAGTTCCAGGTAAGTTTCAAGTGTTCTGTGAAATAACCCTGGATGTTTGAGGTATGTTACATTAAGGGTAGATAAAGTAACCTGTAAGTGCTGTAGAAACAACCTGTTAGTTGTGAATAGTAGAATGTGTGCTCTGGAAAAGTGTAACCTGCAAATTCCAAGAAAGTAATACATAGGTTTTATGAAGTAACCTGAAGAGTTTGGAAAGTAACCTGTGAGATTCTACGGAAAGGTAACCTTCAGATTTTGAGAAAGTAATATATAGGTGTCAGAAATTAACATGTAGGTCTAGAAAAGGTAACCTCTGAGATCTGGAAATCTGTAAGTTTGAAGAAGCAACTTTTATGCTTCAGGAAAATAACTGCAGATTGTGCCAAGTAACTTCCAGGATAGTAATGTGTAAATTTTAGACCTGGAAAGTAACCAGTGAGCTTTGGAAAGTGTGAGATGTACTGTGTACTCCTTCACAAGTGGATCTTACACATATGTGGAAGGTCAATTAAAACACTCTTCTAACTTCTGATAGGACTCTTTTACAATTGCAGTGACATTGCCATTGTCTTGAACTAAAACATGTTGACTGAAAGAAATCTGAGTTACAACAGTTCGAGCATAACTGCTGACTCTGCTCACACACGAGGTCCACTTTTATTCACTTCTATTTGAATTGTTTTAGAAGCTCAAACTTCAGCTCTTCTGCCTCAGCTCACATCCACCTTCTGACACCTGGACCAGGTCACACAGATTTTGTTGACATGTTCACCTGAAATCCTGAACCTTCCTGTTTGCCGGTTGGTGTTTTTTGGTCAGATTTCCTGTTCGGTCTGGTATTATGATGTTGAGGTGTTTTTAGAAGATCCTGATACCTCCTGGGCCAGATTTTCCTGTCTGATGAAAATAATTCATGACTTTAGATCTCAATAAATAATACACTAGAAAGTAAATGTGGTGACTTTTAGAGCCAGTTATTGTTAGTCTGAAACAGATGCTGTAAAAAGCAGTCATCACGCCTTAGTCTTGTACTCCAGCCAATTGGGTATTAGCTTTACTGATGAAATGTATTAGGATTAGGTCTGTTTAAAATAAGGTTAGGGTTTTGGGTTTATTTTGTTATGTAAGGTCCTCTGAGGGTACGCAGTGTGCGTTTTAAGGCTGTAATTTTTCCTTTAATGAGTGTTTAAGCTAACAGGATCAGCGAAGTCTTGTGTGAGAAACAGCTGGAGGGATTTCGACTTCGCTGCTAACTTAAATGATGGGTTGAACTCGTTGAACATGGGAGACACTGTTGTTAAAGAAACAATGAACAATCAGGAGTTGGGTTCAGTAGGACAGCTGTTACTACTCATTAAACATACTGTTGTGCAAAAGTCTTGAGCCAAGCCTCATTTTGTTGTGTCAGAGTTTTTCCTAATCCTTTTAAAAAGGTCTTGATCAGTACTTGGCTTTCTTGAGGTCTTTTAAACGTTTTCTTTGAATTCACTTATTTGCATAAAATTATGTTATTTAAGCTACTCAACTGTGACCCAGTCACCAATCAGGAAAAAAGTTCCCTAAACTCAGCAGATGAACCAGTCTCGTGTTGATACAATATCTCTTCTTCCAGACTTTCAAAAAGTGTTTCTCACGATTTGTGCATTGTTATTAAGGACTAAGAAGAATTCATTAATTTTTTTTAAGGACAGTTTGGACCACATGGCTCATCTGTAAGTCAGGAGATGGGTTAAAGACTCATACTAACTCATAACTAATATTTTGAGCCATTGTCTCCTGCTTATCCCAGATTGGGTCATGTGGCAACAAGTCTAGGAGGGAGACCCAGACATCTACAGCAAAACTCTCCAGCTTATTTTGGTGAATCCAAAGGAGGTCCCAGGAGAAAAGGGATTCATAGTCCATAACGTTAGTTCTGGGTCTCCATCCGGTGGTACATGCTAGAAAAACCTCCAGAGGCATCAAGGAGGCTCCTTGAGCCGATGAAGCACTTCACTTTTTGATGCAGAGGAGCAGCATCTCTACTCCGAGCTCCCAGAAAATGATGGAGCTAATTTCTGGGATCTTGTTAGTCTTGGGTGAGAGCTGGAATGTAGACAGAACAGTAAATGAAGAACTTCACTTTGTGGCTCAACAGACGAAGCCTCAATCCATCTAATCACCTCCTGCTCCATCCCGTAATCCCTTGTGAACCAGACACCAAGTTATTTCAACTTCTTAGCTTAAAATGGAATGGCCCTAAACAGGAGGAAGCTGTCCACTTTTTGTTTTAAGAACCATTGCCTTAGACTTAACAGAGCTGAGGAGTGAACCACTCAAATTCTCGCCAAAGTCATGTCCAGAAGACATCACATCATCTGCAAAAGGCAGATGAAAACCTGAGGTTATCAAGCCAGGCATGAACCTCTCTATAACTACACCTTTAGATGTTGTTTCTGAACAACATAAACATGATCTGTGAAAGGAGGCAGCCCAGCAGGGTCCAAAAAATATAGGATGCAGATCCAGATCCAGAAGCCTTTAAAACCATCAAAAAGCTTAACTTTTAGAAAGATCTTGTAAATGTTTAACTTTACATAGAATAGTGCATATCTTACATTTGTGTTGCTTTTTATTGCTTCTGTATGTATCTGTTGACATATCATGTAATAAAATCAGCAACAGTTGAAAATAAACCAAAATTGTTTTATAGCTTTGTAACCTTGTTATTAATGAGAATAAGTGATGCAACAGGAATTTCCTTTTAAAGAAGATTATCTGTCAAAATTATACATCAATAATAAATAAGAGCAAAACTCAAGCAGTTAACACAAATATTGATGTTTTACTGCTGAAATGGGAATCACTAAGATGTGATGAATGCAACAATGTTAGAAAACTAAGTTAAGTCCCTGAGGTGGATAAATGTTAATAAGCAGCATCTTAGAAGGCTTTTCCTATATCACAGGTATGCAGGAACAATCTATGCAACAGTTTGTCCCCAAAAAACTCTGAGACTGAAGCCAAACTTGTAAACGGTGAAGTCTGGAGTTCTTGTTGTTTATTATCTTCAGTTCACACCCTGAGATGGGTTTGGAGCCGTGTGTGTGAGCGCGTTGCAGGGCCGTGTTGATGATGTTTTGCCTGGGGTGTATTGTGTTACCTGCTGCTGCAGTGAGCTGTGTTAACTCGGACATCGTGATCTACCTGCTGGTGCAGCGATTTAATTCATGCTGCAAAAAAAAGCCACAGATGGCCCGATCCATCCTGTGGGAAATCTCCAACTTGGGCATCTGCCCAACAACACTCCCAGATATATGTGGATGTGTTTGTGAGAGAGGAAGCGGGAGAGTGCAGCTCTTCATCTGACTTACAGCTCTAATTTGGTAGCTTAAGAAAATAAAATATATCAAACACATTTTGTGTCTAAGACAATGAGACAATGCAGCCAAAAACCTGGAAAACATATTTCGATGTACAGGGGTTGGACAATGAAACTGAAACAGTGTGGGAGGTTTCATGGCTAAATTGGAACAGCCTGGTAGCCAGTCTTCATTGATTGCACATTGCACCAGTAAGAGCAGAGTGTGAAGGATTCATTATGGGTGGGGGGTGGGGGGAGGGTAAGAGCACAGTTTTTTCGTCCAAATATTGAAATGCATCACACTCTATAGGGCTGACAGCCAGTTCAAAGAGGACACAATTGTTGGTGGCCGTCTTGCTGGTCGCATCTGTGACCAAGAGCAGTCAAGTCTTTGTGATGTATCAGAGCCCACGGTATCCGGCAGGTATGTCAGCGAGATCACCAAAAGGTACGAACCCCACATACAACAGGATTAACCGGGACGCAGAGGAATGCTTCTGAAGGGATTTCGGTGCAACCTGGGGGGGGTAATAAAAACATAACACAACTGGCGGTGCCCAAATTACGCAGAATTAAATGTGGCACCTCAACTCCTGTTGTCCAACGCGAACTTCTCGTAGGTAGTCGACCACGGGTCAATATACCACGGGCCTTTTTCGCTGGCTTATAGCCAACTTTGTCACTCATGACAATGTTCTTGACGTCGGTTTCAATGGAGGCTGACCCAGGGGTCACGGTCGAGGAGCGCAGTAATCGTGCTGGGTCCTGTGCGCCAATGTCTTACCATAAGTTCGTTGTTCGCTCTGAATGAGCTCCACCTTTACTGTTTTCTCGCCTCCACTCCGGTCGAGATTGTTGCGTATACCGGTGTGAAAAGCCCCAAAGAAGCCGTACACCCAGACTGTTTGCATGCGCCTGCCAGAGTGAAGCTCTAGTGATGGGGGATCAGTGACTGGTTTGGGCTGCCATATCATGGCATTCCCTTGGCCCAATACTTGTGCTATATAAAGATGGGCGCGTCACTGCCAAGGACTACCTAACCATTCTTGAGGACCATGTCATCCATGGGTTCAAACATTGTATCCCTGAGGCGGTGTCTGTGTATCAGGATGACATGCACCAATACACAAGCAAGACTTGGTGAAAGAATTTGGTTGATGAACATGAGAGGAAATGTTAACTCACTCTTCCCATGCCTGCACAGTCCCGATCTAAATATTATTGAGCACTTTGGGGTGTTTTGGAGACGAGTCAGGAACGTTTTTCTCCACCAGCACTATCACGTATGGTGCCTGGACACTATTCCTGCAAGACAGTATGGTTCTTAACATAGGCATCCGATCTGACCACTGTGCATGACCTTGTAGATTTGGCGTTCCCTAAGATGCTTGCCGCGTGGTAACGATTTGCCGCAAAAGGAGGCCCTACGCCATACTAATAAATTATTGTGGTCTAAAACCAGGTGTTTCAGTTTCATTGTCCAACCCCTGTATTTTCTAATTACAGTTGCTGAAGGTGTAACAAATTCTGACATGAGATCTTCAGATGAGACATTTCTTATTCAGTTCAGCCTACGGTATCGTTATGATAATCCCTGCAAGAACTAGTATATATTATATAGCTTTATTAGACATAGAGTAAAATTTTCAAATCTTTATTTCTTGAAATGTTGATGATTATGGCTTACAGATAATATAAACACAAAATTAAGTGTCTCAGAAAATGTGAATATTACATAACACCAATTTAAAAAAGGATTTTTAATGTATAAATCTTATGTAAGGGTAAATTTATGGTGTACACAATCATGGGGAAGACTGCTGACTTGACAGATGTGCAGAAGAAAGTCACTGACACTCAAGAAAGGTAAGCCACAAAAGCTGCTAAAGATGCTGGTTGTTTAGAGTGCTGTATTCAAGCATATTCATAGAAAGTTGACTAGAAGGAAAAAGTGTGGTATGCAAAGGTGCACCAGCAACATGGATAACCGCAGCCTTCACAGTATTGTCAAGCAAAATCCATTCAAGAATTTCGGGGAGCTTCTGGACTGGACTGAGGCTGCAGTCAGAGCATCAAGAGCCACTGTACACAGGTGTATTCAGATTACAAACGTCACATTCCTCGTATTAAGAGACAATATTAGAAGCACTATACTTGGGCTAAGGAGAAAAAGAACTGGACTGTTGCTCAGTGGTCCTGTGACTGTCTATATGCCCTTTGGTTCAAAGGTCAGTGTGTGTTTCCTTGGTTGACCTTTATTACTGTTTCACTTGGCGGCAGTTATAGCTTGTTTTAGCATCCCAGCTTTGAGCTTTCCTCACGTCTTTTCCGGATGGAGTTGGACTTTGCAGAAGTCCTACAGGATCACTCATTTGAGCAGTTAAATATTTATTGGGTTCTTTTTCTTTCTAAAGTCAAACTGCAGTGTAAATCTCTTTTTATCTTGTTGATTACTTGGTGCTGTTGCATTAACGAAACACTAGAAACAGAACATTAATACTTTAGGTTTTCAGCTTCTGAAGGGAGCTAAATCTGACAGCGTAACCTCACATTGATTAACACAGTTTTCTGTTCACTTTATTGACTCCTGCGATGCTTTGTCAGTCTGAGGGACTTGCCATATGTCACATATACAGCACACACTCACAGCGACTGTATTGATCTGAAGGTGGCCGCTTTACAATGAGCGGTGATGGATCGGTGTGGTGGGCAGCTCGGCCTTGTCACTGGTGATTTTTATGCCAGCTCCCTGCCAGCTGATCAATAAGGAGTCAGGTTCTACATATTCACTGATTACATCATTGTGCAAAAGCAAATGACAGAAAAGTATGTTTCAGTATTGCACCTGTTATGCCTTGAGAGCTCAAAATATAAAATGAAACGAGACAAGCATTTTGTCTCATCTTTTTCTTAACTTGATTTATTGATTTGAAGGCAAACCTTGATTTTTTTATTGGGAAAGTCCCTGTAGCATGAAATTGAGAGAGAATGTTTAAACACTAATAAAACTTTTAAAAGTTAAATCTAAAGTCTCTCTATGGCAGAAACCTGTATCACTGTTATATCCGAGTTTTCCATAGAAACTGCTTCTGGCTCAGTTTGGCTGTGTCTCTCTCCTGAACAGGTCCATTGACAAAGAGATTGCTGTCAATTACTCATTTTTTCTTTTCCACATAGAAGGCACTCCTGGCTCAGTGGTTCTTTGTATGTCTGTGTCTCCTTCTTGCATTGGAGGTATTGGTACCAATTACTGTATGTTCTGTTTGTTTATCTTTCCCAAGGAAATTACACCTGACTCAGCGCTGATGTATATATCTATGTCTCATTCTTGAATGGGGGTATGGGTGCCAATCACTCTGTGTTGTCTTAGTTTATCTTTCCCATAGAAGTACATCTGGCTCAGTGCTGATGTGTTTCGCTCTGTGTCTATTTTGTACATGGACATTGGGTGTCCTAAACTATGGGTACTCCAGCTGCTAATCATGGTTCAGTGACTCTAACGTTATTTGTGTCTCTTTTATGGATTGTGCTATTGGTACCAATAACTATGATGTTTTTTTGTTTTCTTTCAAATAGAAAGTACCCCTGGCTAAGGGCTTCTGTGTATAGCAGTCTACTTTATGAGTGAAGCCATTGCGGCTATTAATTACATTTACTCTCACCGTTTCTTTTTCCCATAGAAGGGTACCCTGGCTCAGTGCTCCGGTGTATAGCTGTATCTCTTTCTCAGATGGAGCTATTGGTGCAAAACTATGTGTTCCCTTTTCTTACCCATAAAAAGACCACCTAACTAGTATTCTAAAGTACTCTATTTGCCTATAGAATGTCCACCTGGCTTAGTGCTTCTATGGTTATGGAATTGGATAAAAACAGACCAAAAATATGGTAAACCTGGAATTAAATTAAATCTTTTTTATATATTCATATTTAAAATGTCTTCTTTGAGAGCAAAGTTCAACCGAAGTCAAATTCCTTGTTTGTGTGCGTAGATCTGGCCAATAAAGCTGATTCTGATCTCGTCTAGGACACTACATCATTACTGCAAGCCTTGTTTTCTACCTTTGTTTGCAGCTTTAAATAAATATTCTTTAACCTAAGTGGTGACTTATTGGATCTTAGAATTACGACTGTTGTTGATCAAAATATTGAATAATATAACTGATCTTTTAAAGGAGTGACGTTTAGCAGTGAGGAGCGGGGGATGATGGAGGTGTGAACCGTGTGTGAGTTCGGTTCGGTCCAGGTGATGACGCACAAGCAGCCGTCAGAAGGAAAACAGAGGGATGTTCTGCTCTCAGCCTCACTTCTCTGAGCTCTCTGACTCAGCTGCAGGACCTCAGCAGTGAAGCTGGAGTAGATGGAAGAAGACATTTATAATTCCGAGCTGTCAGTCTGCGCTGAGGACAACCCTGCAGGAAGGAGTCGCGCGTAAATCCTCCGCGCCATGCCGCCTCTCCTCTCCCTCCTCTGACCGCCTCTGTCTCCCTGCTTCCCGCATGGTTCTGGCGGGAAACCATGAAGACGACGCGGAAATGTCGCGCGCTGCTGTCGGTAGCTTTGAACCTGGCGGCTCTGTTCTTCTCCACCACCGCCTTCGTCACCACATACTGGTGCGAGGGCACCCAGCGCGTCCCCAAGCCCAACTGCAGCAAGCAGCGGCGCCACAACTGCATCGACTACGGCGTGAACGAGACGGACCAGAACAAGGTGCACTACAGCTGGGAGACCGGGGACGACCGCTTCCTCTTCCGCCGCTTCCACACCGGCATCTGGTACTCCTGCGAGGAGAACATCCACGGACCAGGTGGGTACGTCCCTCCAGAAGACTCCCTGCTTATACAAGTGTTTATAAAAAGGTGTTAAGCTCCTTTACGCACACAAAAACCCGTCCTCCATAACAGCGCGTACTTTAGAGACTGTTGATCATTTTAAAGTGGATTTCGTGCATTAATGCATTTATTAAGAATAAAACCGACGGACTGGGTTTGCATGGTTTTGCTGTAGAAATGAAAAGGGACAGAAAAGTCTGGAGGAGCTGCAGTTAGGATCTGTTGACAGAACAACTATGTGTCTTTTTTAGCTGTGAAACCTGGAATGTTTTTTCCTCCAGAACCTCCTTATTTCTAAACGCACTTCCATTATTGGCTCCAGAACAGGGCCATTAATGTTAATGCTGTTGGTCTTGTTCAGCCCCTGTGTATTTGAGAGAAAATGCAAAAAATAAAAGCCTAATAAACTGTTGATACTGTCAGAGCGATTACACTTTAAAACTTATATGAGGTCATCAAAGTCCATGGAAAAGCACAACTGTAGCTAATTTTAAAGGAATTTCACCGACTGTGAATTGAATCAAGAGTTTAAACCGATATGACTTAATTATAATTTAAAAAATGCTTTGCGTTTTCTCTTCACAAAACTTCCTGCTTCCTGGAAAAAGTACTTGCAGTACTCCTGTTTGCTCCTGTTTGCAGCTCGCTACAAGCCATTTAGGAGACACAGCAAACATGTGGAAGAAGATGCGTTGGACAGAGGAGTTTTGCGTGGCCTACATGCAAAAGCTGTTTGTGGCAGAAAACACCATGTCCAAGGTGAAACATGGTGGTGGCAGCATCATGCTATGGGAATGCATTTTTTTAGCAGTAACAGTGGAGCTGGTCAGAGCTGATGATAAGATGGATGGAGATAAATACAGAGCAATCCTGAATGAAAACCTTTTCAATATGAGGGAGCTTGAGCTGGGGGGCGAAAAGTTGACTCTAGAACAGGGGTGCCCAAAGTTGGTCCTCGAGGGCCGGTGTCCTGCATGTTTTAGATGTTTCCCTGCTTTTATTCACCTAAACACATCTAAAACATGCAGACACCCCTGTTCCAGAAGTACAAAGCTGGTAGAGACCCCAAAATATCTGCAGCTGGAACTGCAGTGAAAGGTTATTCTACAAAGTATTAACTCAGGGGGGCTGAACACAAACATACGCCACGCTGTCAGGTCTTTATTTGTAAAAAATGTTGCAAACTATGAATTCTTTTCATTCCACTTCTAGATTATGCACTTTGTGTTGGGCCTATCACACAAAAACTCGATAAAACCCACTGAAGTTTGTGTTTGTAAAACATGAAATAAAATGTTAAAGAGATGTGAATACTTGTAAATCAACGAATATCCTGTAGTATTTTGTGTTGAAGTCCAGTCGCTTTCCTGAGTCTTTCATTCCTCTTGTGTCGGTGTGGTTTCCAATAAACCCGTTAACCCCCCTTAGGGAGAAAAACATCTAATTATTTACAAAACCAGTAAACTGGGTCTTTGTCAGTTAGTAAGTTACAGAGAATCCTGCTTCTGTTAGTAGTTCTGTTATGTTATCCATAATAATGATATTTTTGGTAATTGGCTTAAAACATATGGTTTCCTGGTGGATTCAGTGTAAAAAGAGAACATGTTCCGACTTCAGTTTTGAAGGCATTTTCTAAGGTGCGTTTTAAATAAAGGCATTAAATGAAACACGTGCTGAAACAGAACTCAGTTTCCCTTCCAATGAAAGTGAGAGGAAAAAAACATAATCTCTTCAACATTCGTCCTAAGACCCCCCTGTTGTCTAAGTCGTAAATTGACACAAGAAAAGTTTTTAATTATTCGTTGATTTAGACTATTTTACCAAAGACTTGTTTGTTTAGAGAGCTCATGGCACCCCTAACGCGACATTATCTGGTAACTCTGAGTATCAGAAAACACAGACGTCTGTAACGGCTTGTCAGTGTTTGTAGTTAACTCTGCAGAAAAAGCCCAGCCACAGGAAATTTGGCAGATTTCTTGCTTGGTTTTATGTTTTATTGAGCATATTGACATGATGGTGGCAGCCTGACTCATGATAAAAATGGGTTTGCATCACTCCTAGCTGCACATAGATGTCATTCTGTTCATGGCAGGATGTAATGTTGTGAATTTATGAGTTAAAGGTTTGTGGATTTGGATTCTCTTTTTCAGAATGTTGTAATTATGAATATGTTATTTAATATTAATACTTTAATATTTTATTAAATAATATTTCGGTCTGTTAAGGTTGTCCTGTGAATACCGGCCTAATAAGGCGGAGGTATTAGGACAAAATTGAAAGGGATGAGTCAAGCTCTGACATTACTGAACAGCAAAACTCTGCACACACATGGAATGAATTCACACAATTTCTTAAAATACAAGAATTTATCAACAAAAATAAGTCAACTCAAAGTCAAACATATTTCAATCAACAAACTCTTTACTATGCTAAAACAATCTAACTAAACTACCAAGCAGAATGAAAGAATAAGGAAGACTAATGGGCTATGTACAATATAAACAAGTTGATCAAAGATGATTGAAAATCATGACCAAAAGAGTGATGCAACATTACCAGGCAATGTTTATGTTTGAGAACCAAGGATTATCTTGAAGAATCTGGAAAAGTTAAGTTAGTCTTGGAACCAACTTAGGCAATAATCAGTATACCTTTAGACAACCATTCACAATGCAAGATCAGATAAAATATTATTTTAATAAAATAATGTTTTAAAGAATGATTTGCTGAATAAAACCAACCTTCTGGATGACCAATTCTCAATGGTGGTTAATTAGCTGCCTTTATTTATTAAAATAATATTTAAAGAAATATTATTTTGAATAAGAACCAAATCTTTGAGAAATGGGCTTGATTGTGTTACATAGTTATCAAGTTTAGTAAAATAATATTTAGGGAAATATTATTTTACTGGATTGAAAACTAACAACCTTTTTGGGTAAGTGATCTTTAGCAGGCAAGCACGTGTTCTTAGCTGTTAGCGGTTAAAGCTAACAAAAGAAGCTTATAGCTCATCATCAGAATCAAACACATACCTTTAAAATACCATTAATAAAAGGGTTAAAATGCAGAAGCGTGGACGTTATGGGCGATCTTCTGTGTTTAAAATCACCCTTTAAATAAAGTTTGTCTTAACTTTAAAAAAACAAACATAGAACACAAACTGAGCACATGTGCTTCGGCAGAAAAATCTGGTAGCACAAAGTTTGGCTGAGTTTTCAACATAAACAAAACCAAACGTCATAAAACGAAAAAGGTTGTCGATTATTTGATTCTAAAAAAATTTCCCTCTCTCTGCCCAAAACAAACTCTTACGTAACCGTGCAGAGGAAAAGTTGTCCGGGCGACGAGTTGAAGAAAGCATCCAAAAGTGAACAAAGGGTTGACTGCAGCTAAACCTTGGTAGCTGTGGGGTGGGGTGGCTCGCTTTTGCGGCCGGAAACTGGCACGTTACAGCTGTAACCACGGTGATATGGTCCCGTTGTCCTTCCTTCATACTGGGAAAAAACTGCTCCACTCGGCGTTGTAGAGACAGGGTCTCTGCTGGGAAACTCTCTGGAACACAGTTTGCTTCTGTCGACCTCCCAAAGGAAAAGTTTTAAGCAACGGCTTGTACCTTAATTACCCCCTTCATAATGAATAACCCAATACACAAACAGCAATTCATTCCTACTTAACTTAGTGCATATGATCGCGTGATTGTATGACACTCTTGGATCCAGTTTGAAGAGTTATGTCTGTTTGCCAGCAAGGAGACATTAGCGTGCTGTCTCTCCTTGCAGCCATGCTGGGGACCTGCGTGGAAGAGGTCAGTTTGTTGCAAAAGCGTGGTTTTTATTTGGACAGTGACATCACGGGAAGTCCACTGTTATTCCCTGTTTCTAGCTGTGCTGGAAGTAGGTTAATGCCATTTATTTTGAAAGTTCCAGAAAAGTTCGTACTGGCCTTTCATTTTGTAACCCATGGCTGGGTCCCAACAAGACTTTCAGCAGAATTTAGGTCTTTGTTGGGTCAACTGGTTCTTGCATTTGAATCTGAGCTTTTGCAGCAGTTATAAGTTATGAGTTTAAGAAGGTGACTTAAGGAGACACCTTATGTATTTCAGAATAAGAATCCCTTTATTGTCGTTGTGCAAAAACGCACAACAAAATTTTAAAATAGCAGCTCTCGAAGACAATGCAAGAGAAAAAACAAAGGTGCAGTTCAAATAAGTATATATAGTTGTATATTTATACATATACATATTTACACATGCACAGAGTATCAACAAAGTATAAACACAGAAGTATAAACAAATCAGGCTTCCTTTGGAGTAATGATGTTGTTGTTCTCGTCTGTGGTGGTAAAGGAGTAGCTAAGCCAAAAAGAAAAGTTCTGTACTGGTTCATCTAAGTTCCAGCAGCCCTTACTTATGGTTATTAACTTCTCCAACAGTCTCTATTGGGAGCAGGTCAGGACTGCAGACGGGAGCTGTTCCCTCTTCTGCCTCAGACATCTGTGCAGAGCGCAGGATTCCTGTGAAAAATGGAGTGGGAAGAAGTGTGCTCTTAATGGCAACATATGTTCTAAAATGTCTCCTGAACTTTTCTAAATTAATGTAACCATCAGAGAAGCAGAAATGAGCTTTGCCAAGGACACCGATGCAGCTGTTATGGATTCATGCATAGAAGTGTGAGCAGGAGGTCGGCAGGATTATATTAGATGTAAATTTATGAAAAGTAAAAACATCTAAACAGAGAAATTAGCCTTTTATTCTAGTCTTCAGGAGCAAAGTTCTCTCTTGTCAAGACATTTCATAGTTCAGAGGAGCTCGAGTGCTGCAAGAACTGCCAAACCAGAGCTGCACGAACCGAATGATGTTTTGTTCTTGCAGCTCTGGTTGTGGAAAGTAGGAAGGGTCCGATATGATATTTTTCTGCCGATACCGATGTGCGATATTTGTATTGCTGCTGTGGCCGATATCCAATATTTGCCGATGTTAAAATGAATGGAAATTTTTAATATTCATACTAATAATAATAATAATAGTAAAAATTCAGATTTTTTTTTTATTGAAAATGCAAATTTGCCTTTAAATTGTACAATCACATTGCACTAGCCTTAAAACATTTAGGCAAAGATGTAGCAGGAACATTTACAAAACCCCTGTAATAACAAACAGCCATAAAAAATAGAAGCTCAGCTTATCTGACTGTAAACGTTTTTGATGTAACTGTCAACATCCACCTTCAGTTTTAGGTATGGACTTAAGTGTGCATTACTCTATGACTTTGAACCCTAAGCTTACAATTTCAATGTGAACTTAAGTGTCAGTGAAGCAAAGTGCTTTTGTTAAATGTTTGAAATCAACTACTTCATAACAAAGTCCATGTTTTTTTTTAACAAAGAGAAGCATTTCTACTTTCTCACAATGAATTCTGTTTCTTCTTTCATCAACAATAAGTGATGCAGCTGAGAAGAGACGTTCACTCTCTGCACTGGTGCATGGAGCCGAAAGATAATTGCGTACAAGTTGAGCAAGTGCCGGGAAGCGAGAACAGTTGTTCCAAAAGAGCAGGGGATCCTCTGATCTAGATATGGTTGGCTCAGACAAATAATTCTGTACCTATGAAAACAGAATCAAGATCACATTTTTAGCAAATTTAAAAGGACTGGCAGCGTCTACATTGCTAGTAAAAAAATTTAACATTAAATCACGATCCTCAGTGGTCTGGAGAGGTGCAATTACCACGATTCAACACAAGAGGGCACTATGCACTTATATTTATAAATTGCATCACTAAATTTAAAAGTGACATTTAGGAAATTTTGTACAAAAGACTCAGCTGGCCAACTGATGAGCTTCTTTGGAGTGTGTGCTGCTCTGAGCTCCTCCTTTCCTCTAAAATCTCATCCAACATGTTCATCAGTGAATGCCCGCTTTCAGCGCTCAGTCTGTGCCTCTTTTCCCCTGGTCCCTCCTCTTCTGCAGGAGCCTTGTCTGTATCCTCGTCATTAGTCATCATGTGAACTTCTTGCTGTAGTTCATTAATGGCAGTTGCCCTCAGTGTAGTGTCAAAGTAACAATCTTTGTACCTTGGGTCCAAAATGGTTGACAGGTAGTAAAGCAGTTCACAGAAAGCTGACGTGAAGCGCTTATTAACTGCTTCCAATAAGGTGACCTTTGCAGTGCCGACTCCAGCATCTGTGTCCATGTTCTTGCTTAGCAAACGTTTTAGTGCCACAACGGAGGGTATCCTATCCGCAGTAGAAGCCGATTGTGAACTTATTTCTCGCGTCAGCTGTTCAAATGGGCCCAACAGTGTGGTCAAGTTTTCGATAAGACTCCATTGCTTCACAGTCAATGACACGGGGAGCTCGTGATCTGCCCCATACACTCCGAGCACACGTTTCTGTTCCAGTAAGCTTCTCATCATGTACAGAGTACTATTCCAATGAGTTGTGACATCTTGTTGGAGGGTCTTGTAAAGCAAGCCCAGCTCTGTCTGGATGTCTCGCAGTCGTGATGTAGCGAGCTGTGAATGCTTGAAATGTCCCACTAAACGTCTTCCCATAGCAACACAGTCAGAGACGCTACGCTGGCTAACAAGTCCATCGTGTACAGCTAACTGAAGTTTGAGTGCCATGCAACCAAGGCTTTTAATACCACATTCGTCAAGTCCCTTTTGCATATTGGCGGCGTTGTCACGAAGGACTACGTGCACTTTCTCTTTAGAAATGTTCCATTGAGCCAACATGTCGTCAAACGCAGCGGCAATTGCAGCGCCTGTGTGAGAGCCTGTGAATTTGTGGGGATGCAACACAGCTCGTTTTAGTTTGAAATTCTCACCAATCCACTGAGCTGTGAGACTTAACATACTTATTTGATTGACAGTGGAGCTCCAGATGTCCATCGTAAAGCTGATAGCAGTCACATTTCCATCCAACTGCTCACGAATGCGTGCAGCAACAACCTTGTATAGTTCAGGTAGTCTAGTGTCGAAAAAAAAATGGCGATTCGGTATGCTGTAGCGGGGCTCAATGTGTTCCATGATCCGACGAAACCATGTGTTCTCTAGTATAGAGAAAGGATGGTCGTCCAGCGCAATCATTTCGGTTATCCTCTTTGTCATAGAAATGGCTTTCGCTGAATCTTTGATGAATTTCTTTGTTTTCTCCAGTGTTGTGCAATACTTCCCTGTTTAGCGGTAGCTCCGGGCTTGCTTACATTAGCTTGTTGCGGGTCTTCATTGTACACAGATGAGTGTTTATTTTTCAGATGTGTTCTTAAATTTGTGGTATTGAAAGACCTCGCGTACTCCCCACCTCGCATAACTTCACCTTGGCACGAATTGCCTATTGCTTTTCGGCTGTCTTTTTGGGATACCGTAAAATACTTCCAGACTGCTGACATGTTGGCTTTAGCGTTGACCAGCCATTGAACCTTACGTGCGCATGCGTGAATTGGAGCGTCTCTAGCTGCGTTCAGGGACTGTTTGGAATCCCGCAGTCACACAAACCAAACAATATGACATCGGCGAACATTTTTACTCATCGGACCGATGCCGATATAAAAATAAATTACATATATCAGCCGATAATATCTGCCGTGCAGATTTATCCTCCATCCCTAGTGGAAACTGCATTGGCCAATAGTAATGCAAGGTCTGCTGGAATGGAAAACAGTGAGACTGATTAACTGAATGTCAAACAGTTGTGCAGGAGAATAAACCGAGGGAGCTTAGGCCCTGCTTACATAACAAGTTTTAAGGTGAAAACAGAAAAAGTTTCGTAGCCTTTTTACTGCTCGTTTACTGCTTTCTATCAGCCATGCTTGCCTTGTTGACGGTACCAGCGGCTACTGTGCTCTTGTGCATGCAATGCTGTGTTCATGTCCGGCATGGAAAATTGCTCATTCTTCCACTCCCTTAGTGTCACAATGATGAGTTTAGGTACCGAAACATGGTACCATTTAAATTTACGTGGAGGGGTACTCGGTAGTACCGACGGAATTTGGTTGGTACCTATAAAGTACCAAATTCGGTACCCATCCCTATCTCATTGTGTGAGCTTTTGTCCATTAAAAACACCAGAACCAGGATTGGATTGAGTGTGCATTGAATGTATAGTATTGTATAGTAAGCTGAGTTCATCTGTTTTTGAGTGAAGCTCTGCAAGACTCAGTGTTTTTTACAGTATCTTTTTAACATTAACAACCGTGGTTCCAAATTCCAAGTACAAACCCTCCAGATATCCAAACCCAGATCAAAAGAGACCACTGCTGATGTCCTATCAGTGTCCAGATGTGACTCTGACCCAAAGAGATTGAGGTAACAGAACCTCTGAATGGGATCCAGCTTGTTCTGCGAGCAATGGAAACGGCAGCATGTGTTGGACCTAAAGAGGCACTTTCTCCTTGTCCTGAGCAGATTCTCTGGTGGTTCATAATCCTGGTGCACAAACTTTAAATGTTCTTCTCCAATTTTTTGCCTCTTTGATTATTGTCACCTTCCCACCTGAACTGTTTGGACTGGAGATGATTTCCTTGGATAGTCCAAACAGGTGAACTATGGTGAAGTCATAGGCCTCAGTTCCCTTGCAGTTGAGCCCTGGTGAGGTTCGCCAGTTTGGATGCATCCCTGCTCCTTACCCTGAAGCAGATGCTGTGTTCTGAGATTGCAGAAAATACGGAGAATTTATATCATTTGTGTCTTTCTAGTTACTATTTCAAGCAAAATGATCTGAGAAGTATAAAAAATGATTGTAAGATGTCTGAAAAGTTCCACGAGGCTTTATGCCTTACAAAAAGGATGCGTCTCTGTTTATAAGTTTGTTTACTGTACTGTTTCCCACAATGCAAAGCAATCAGAAAGGCGTTTAGCTTAATCTTGCAGCGTACCTCCTGGCAGCTGTGTTGGATCGAATTCGTTCACACTATAATTAAACCGCTCTAGAGTTTGTTTTGAACAAACTCTAAACTTTTCCAAACGAACTCTAGAGCGGTCGTTTATGGTTTGCTTTGATCCAAGCCAACCGCACCAAGGGGCAAACAAACCAGAGTTCATTTTAAACACCTCAGCTATGATTACATCCTTAGACAAGCATACAAACTGCAATATCTGGAACGGGCGAGTTAAAGTTTGTCTTGCATCATAAACCCAGTATCATGTATATTCTTGTTACCTCTAACCTACCTTTACATTGTAAAAATTATTTATCAGTTTGTTTCTGTGAAAAGTCATTTGCTTAGGTGATGTTACAACACGAGTGTTTGTTACTTATCCTGTAACTGGAAAACAGAAATAAGATGATATCCTCATATAAATTTGAAGTATTTCGGTGCTCAGAACGAGATTCTCCAGCACTCCTGTTTTCCTTTTCCAGAAGCAGCTTTCTGTGAAAACACCTTTTTATTTATGAGTCTCGGGGGTTTGAAGCGTTCATTAACTCGTGTTGGAAACCCTGACTTATGGGAGGGTTTTGGAGACACGGCTGTTAAAGGTTAAAATAAAATAGTCATGGACTCTTCAGTGAGGATTAATCTCTTCATTACATCACAACAATCTGCTCCGACTGGCTGAGAGACACGTAAGGAGCTCAGCTTGATACTGTTTTAACGGCAGTAATGAGAACAGGGTCTGTTGATGCAAGAGGAGGCTTAAAATTCAGCTCATTTTATGCTGAAATGACCTTTCCATAAACTCAGAGCTATTAATGTTCGTGCCTTTCTGTTGCCGGTTTAATCTTCTTTAGTTCTTTACAGCTGTCTCATAAACCTCTAAGGAGCCTTTTAACTTTTGGTTCATCCTTTTTGGTTGTCTCTGTCTGTCTGTCATCCATCCATTCATTTTCTAAACCCACTTCTTCCATTCGGGGTCGTGGGGAAGCGGTTGCGGACAAGAAGCAGGGTACACCCTGGACAGGCCAGAGCAACACAGGCAGAAATCCACTCATACCTAAGAGCAATTTAGAGAGATTAACCCAACAGTCATGCTTTTGGATTGTGGGAGAAAGCCGGAGACAACCCATATATGCACGGGGAAACCATGCAAACTCCATACAGAAAAACCCCTGGCTGGGAGTCGAACCAAGGACCTTCTCACTGCAAGGCAACAGTGCTACCAACTGGGCCACTGTGCAGTGCATCACTTTCATTTATACTTTAAAAATGTTCTAATAAGTATAGTGATCTATAATTTGTCTTGGTTTTGGTTCAAATTAATCAGAATAGAATAGAATAGAATAGAATAGAATAGAATAGAATAGAACAGAATAGAATAGAATAGAATAGAATAGAATAGAATAGAATAGAATAGAATAGAACAGAATAGAATAGAATAGAATAGAATATAAATATCTTTTCATGTCTACCAGTCAGTAGGGAAGCATGCAGATTCAGACACCTAAAATATAGTATAAGAATAAAAGACTGTAGAGTAAGGGCAAATTTACAATATAAGAAAGAACACTGTACAGTTATTAAAAATAGCATATACAGATTCAAAGAAATAGACAACTTTATTACATATTCGTAGAATTTAACAAAGTTTGTGATAAATACTTAAAATAACAGTAATTACGCCTGTCTGCTGTATAATTAGTCTGATTATAACTGCATATGGACACGTTCTTCATGTTTCAACTAAATGATTCAGACTGACACTCAGGTACTTTACCTGTTGTTTCTCACAACCATTCATACTCATCAGAGTTGTAATTAACCTCCAGACGACATCAAACCTCTGATTAAACAGGCTTCCCAGCTGCAGGGGGTCTGCAATGAAAGCGTGATCCGAACTGGAATTATGGGACTTTGAAGTGAAACAGTGAGAAAAGATGTTGGAAAGCACCTGAAGCCTGAAATGAATCAGTTTCATTACATCCTGATGTACTGAAAATGTGATAAGTGTAGTTATTTTGGTTTTTTTTGTGTGTAATTAACATTTCAGAGCAGCGTTGTGATGTAGGAAGGTGTAAGTAGGAATACTGATTGTGCTGTTGGTCCTGTCGTCAGGCCACAGATGAGCTGCTCACTCTTTAATTACATTTTAAATTCATGTCCTAATCAGATGCTGAGCTGCTCACCTTTGGGCTGCAGCACACTTAATGCAGCACAGTCATAACGTTCATTAGATTTTTATTTTTTTTTACCACATGATCTCTTTTAACCTCAGAAAAAATGGCTAGAGAGATCTTAAATGAGTTTCTAAAATAGTTTTCAACTACAAATGGGTTGCAGTTGCAGATCTGTGCAAAATACCTGGTTTGGCCCTTAAGTTTTATTTTTCTACCAAGCATTATTTTATTTAAGACCCAAAGACTGAAAAAAGCTGGTAAAATACAAATGTTTGAAAGACCCTGAGAAACCCAGGTTTCTCAGGGTCGTCCATTCATCCCATGATGGATGGTGTTTTCTTAACATGAATTAAATACAAATTTATTTGAAAAACTAATGTTTAAAAAGTAAAAACAAAAACTTAACAAGCATACTTTTAAGTTTGTCTCGGAACTACAGACAAAGCTTTTACTCAAGGAAAAATCTAAAGTGAGAACCAAAAATGTACTGAATTTTAAGGGTTTCTTGAACATTTATGTCCTTTTTAAGGCCAGTTTCATGGAGCTGTGCAAATGTATGTCTTGTGCAGCTTTGCTTTCAAACTATAAAGCTGCATCTCAATAAAATAAAGTATAACTGAATGTTAACATTAACCAAACAGATGTAACAATATGTTAGAATTTCATCTTAAAGTTTATTTTCCCATGATTCGGGTGTAGACATTATGGGGAGTACTGGTGACAGTTGTCCTGAAGACAGTCACTGGCTACCTCCATTGCTGGATCCAAGCATATTCATCGAAAGTTGAGTGGAAGGAGAACTTGTGGTTTGGGCAAAGAGCTTGGAGGGGGGGGATTCAAAAGGTGCGGACTGCAGCTGGAGTCAGAGCTTCCACGGTTTCCACAGTCAGTAATGATTTGGGGTACCAGGTCATCTGCTGGTTCTGGTCCATTGTGTTGGTAACACCAGTCTCCTGGCTTGACCTGAACCGAACAGAGAATCTGTGGGATGTTGTAAGATAAGAGACACCAGAGCCAGCAATGCAGCCAGGTTAAAGGTCGCTGTTAAAGCTACCTGGGCTGCTTGAACACCTCAGCAGAACCACAGGCTGATCTACGTGCCATGCTGCATTGATGCAGTAATCTATGCAAAAGGAGCCCAGACCAAGTATTGAGTGTAGAAGTCGCACAGTAGATGGACATACTTTTCAGTAGGGACATTCAGGGGTTGGACAATGAAACTGAAACACCTGGTTTTAGACAACAATAATTCATTAGTATGGTGTAGGGCCTCCTTTTGCGGCCAATACAGCGTCAATTCTTCTTGGGAATGACATATACAAGTCCTGCACAGTGGTCAGAGGGATTTTAAGCCATTCTTCTTGCAGGATAGTGGCCAGGTCACATACTGGTGGAGGAAAAGTTTCCTGACTCGCTCCTCCAAAAAACACCCCAAGGGTCAATAATATTTAGATCTGGTGACTGTGCAGGCCATGGGAGATGTTCAACTTCACTTTCATGTTCATCAAAAAATCTTTCACCAGTCTTGCTGTGTGTATTGGTGCATTGTCATCCTGATACACGGCACCGCCTTCAGGATACAATGTTTAAAACCATTGGATGCACATGGTCCTCAAGAATGGTTCAGTAGTCCTTGGCAGTGACGCGCCCATCTAGCACAAGTATTGGACCAAGGGAATGCCATATTTTTGGCAGCCCAAAACCATCACTGATCCACCCCCAATGCTTCACTCTGGGCATGCAAAATCTGGGGGGTACGTTTTTGGGGGGGGCTTCTCCACACCATAACTCTCCCGGATGTGGGGGGAAAAAGCAAAGGTGGACTCATCAGAGAACAATACATGTTTCACATTGTCCACAGCCCAAGATTTGCGCTCCTTGGCCCCTTTAAACCGACGTTTGGATTGGCATGAGTGACCAAAGGGTTTGGCTATAGCAGCCCGGCCGTGTATATTGACCCTGTGGAGCTCCCGACAGACAGTTCTGGTGGAAACAGGAGAGTTGAGGTGCACATTTAATTCTGCCGTGATTTGGGCAGCCGTGGTTTTATGTTTTTTGGATACAATCCGGGTTAGCACCCGAACATCCCTTTCAGACAGCTACCTCTTGCATCCACAGTTAATCCTGTTGGATGTGGTTCATCCTTCTTGGTGGTATGCTGACATTACCCTGGATACCGTGGCTCTTGATACATCACAAAGACTTGCTGTCTTGGTCACAGATGCACCAGCAAGACGTGCACCAACAATTTGTCCTCTTTTGAACTCTGGTATGTCAACCATAATGTTGTGTGCATTTCAATATTTTGAGCAAAACTGTGCTCTAACCCTGCTAATTGAACCTTCACACTCTGCTCTTACTGGTGCAATGTGCAATCAATGAAGACTGGCTACCAGGCTGGTCCAATTTAGCCATGAAACCTCCCACACTAAAATGACAGGTGTTTCAGTTTCATTGTCCAACCCCTGTATTTCTGTATTAAAAGTCAGTTTTTTTATTGGTCTTATATTTAATATTTAAATTTACTGAGGAACTGAATATTATGTTTCTATTGTCTGTCAGCTATAAGCATCCAAATGAACAGAAATAAACATTTGAAATATACTCTGTAGGGAACATATCTACATAATAAACGAGTTTCGCTTTTCGAATTGAATTACTGAAATAATTAGATTTTTGACTATATTTTAAGTATTGAGATGCACCATGCACACATGACATGGAGCTTTTTGTGCATCTTAGAAGCAAAACCTCCTGTGGTCATTTTGTTTCAGAGCAGTTCTATATGTTCTGTTTGGTAATCGTCTGTTTCAGTGCTTCAAACTGAAATTATCTGGCGTTTCCCTGAAACAGTGTCTTCATCTGGACTGTGTGGAGTACGGTTTCTTTGGTAATCAGGCTGGTTATGGATGGGCCCGCTCTTTTTCCATGACACCTCAGGGCCTGAGTAATGGCTCGTGTTGCAGCTGCTGATCTGTGACCCGTCGGGTCGCTCTGAGCTCTGATGAACTCCGTGCAGCAGCCGGAGCGTGCTAGAAAGAAATGATATGAAGCAGAGAAGTTTCCAAACACCCCTAAGAGAAATGTTATTAAATCTGCTCTCTGCAGCTCTGAACAGTGAATAAAAATTCATTACTTTAACAAATGCAAATTACATGACAGTAACAACAGATGTAATTTCCGCATGAGGTTTACCTTTAATTTAGACCTGAAAATCTCTAGCTACAAACAACTAAAGGAGGAAACAAGAGAGCAACTTCAGAGGAGATGATTTTCTGTCTAATCTACTAATCAAACTACAAAACTATCTTGATATGGATTCTTGTTTTTCCATATAAAACTGGCACATTTTCCTTCTATGACAGTTTGAAAGGTTAAGGCTGTCTGCTTGTCTTAACGTGGGATGGTAAATGTCTCACATTTACCAAGAAACATCTGGATGATCTCCAAGACCTTTAGGAAAGTATTCTGTGGAATGAGAAGGCAAAAGTGGACGTTTTTAGTCTCGTTACATCTGGTGTAAAACTATGACAGCATTCAGACGTGGAGGTGGTAGTATGATGGTCTTGGTCTGCTTGGTTCTTCAGGACCTGGAAGACTTGCTGTAATTAATTGATCCCAAAGAGAAGGTTTTGGAATGACCTAGTCAAAGTCTGAACATGATCTACTGTGGCATGACCTTAAACAGGTCATTCATGCTTGAAAACACTCTAATGTGTCATTTGTTAATGAATTATGCTTGTAATAAATAAATGTATAACTTTAGTATCTTCACTGCAGATTCCTTTGTAACCCAGGCTGCCATCTATTGTCCAAAAATCAATTTTGAAGCACTAAACTGAAGTAAAATCATTTCAGACTAAACTAATCGTTTCCTTCTGGGATTGTCAGAAAAGGTGACATTGACAAGTTCTGCCCTGATAGGAGAGACACTGCTGCAGAATAAGACATTAATTAGCAGCTGAGGGCCATTCAGAGTCACTGGCTGTTTACAAACCTGACATGTTATAATAATTGATACCAGTTTGATGCATTAACGCTCCTTCTGGCACTTTCTGTTTTAATTTTCATCTCTTTCTCCCTTCTTGGGTCGTCTCCTCCTCTCTTTGCTCTGTTCCCTGCTCATTTCACCTGTTCTTTCCTCCATCCCTCTCCACCCCTGGACTCGCTGTCTCTCCTCTCAGGTGAGAAGTGCCGGAGCTTCATTGATCTGGCCCCAGCGTCAGAGAGAGGTGAGTAATGACGGTCATTAAGGCTCTGCCGTCACTCCCTGCTGCTCTCCACCTGTTCCCAGAGCCAAGTGAAATCTCAGGAAACAAATAAAAAAATACAAAAACCACCATTCACATCTCTTTTCTGGGTCTCTGTGATTGTCAGGGGGTGTCAAACGAGCGACCCTGCAGAGACAAAAATGGGACTTTTTAAAAAAGCATAGCACCTACAGGTTTACATTAAGGATGCATCTTCATGAGCTCAAAGGGGAAATTACTACAAACATCTTCAAGTGGGTTTGTAACAGAAGCAGGACAGGAGATTCAGAAACATCTGCTTAAGACAGAACGATATAACGGGCTTACTCCATGCTAATGTGCAAAAACAGATTCTCTGGTGCATTTAAGCACCTGAAAGACTTTTTGCCAAAGTGAAATTTTTTAAAACTCCATTTTCAGTGTGTCCATACAGACTTGGGAATATAAGTATTTTAACAAACCACTGAACCTGGAGACCTTTTAAATTAAAAGTTGGTGTTTGTGGGCGTAGTCAATTTATTAGTGGGTGTGTGGCCTGGTTGTAGTTGACTCCGCCCACAGCTTGCACTAAAAGGTGCCACCTGGTGGCAGAAGTTGCGTGTTCTGCCCAAATGCTGAGCCTACATAGGAGATCCATGAAAAAAAAAAGAGACAACAGTTATGACAGCCTGCAGGAAGTACAGCCAAATATCTGGTCATACAGAACACAAACTGGAAAATTAGGGATTCACATTTCTTTATTTAATCCTTAAAAAGTCTGGAAAAGGGTGAAATTAGGATCTTGGTCTGAATAAATGTGGGACAAGAAAAAACCTTCTGAAGAGATATTTGTATTTCCAGTATTTACTCAGAAACATCTGAATTTCTTAAGGTATCTCCATCCATCCACCCATCCGTCCATCCACCCATCCGTCCATCCAACCATCCATCCGTCCACAGTTCAGAAATTGACTGAGCCTGTTTAGATTGGTCGTTCCCAGGTATGAGTGTTCGCATGGTTGTTTGTCCTGTGTCTTCTTTGATGGACTGGTGACCCACCAGGGTGTAGCCAGTGACCCCTGGAGATAGACACCAGGTCCTCCTTTGACCCTGTTTGGAAATTAAAACGCTCATATTCTGGAGATTCAGGGAAGCCCATCGGTGTGCAGGAAGTTCGTTGTTGTTTGCAGGGACATTTTAAGGTGAGTAGGAGAAAATCAATTCTTGTGCATAAAAAGTCAGATCTGTGTGCTGGTCTGCACTATATAATCTGGAAGATGGTCCCAGACTGAACTCACCCAGAGGCCTTCATCAGTTTTATATAATTATGCTGATGAAGGAGCAGGTGGAGGGAAACTGACATGTGCTAATTGATAAATGAACAAGCTGAGTGTTTTTAGTTGAGTTGTCAGTGTTGATTTATTGAAGTTATTGGAACCCAAAGCCTTTAAATGATCAGAATGACAAGGTGTGCACCAAATTTATCCAGACAATTAACCTGTTCTCTAAATGAGCAGAACATCCCACCTGATCAGTATTCCACCTGGCTCGGGATTCCACGTAGTATTTATATCCTGGAGCTGATGAAAGGAATATCTGAGCATCCAGAAGAAAGAGAATTTTTTTGGTGCCTTTTGCTGTAAGCTTTAAATTCACAGCTTCGCACTGAGCAGCTTGTTAATAATATCCCCACTCCAGTCTGTTGTCCAGGTGAACACTGAGGTATTTATACTCCTCCACCACCTCCACTTCTTCTCCCATGATGGAAACAGTTTTTGACCTATTCCTGTTTCTCTTAAAATCTACAATCATCTCCTTGGTGATCCTGTGACTCTGAATTTAGTGACTCTGAATGGCCCTCAGCTGCTAATTCATGTCTTATTCTGCAGCAGAGTCTCTCCTATCAGGGCAGCAATCATCTCCTTTGTTTTATTTGTCCACCAGCTCCCTGTACTCAGCTTCTTGTCCATCTCTGATCCACCCCACGACTGCAGAATCATCAGAGTATTTCTGCAGATGACATGAGTCTGTCTGGTACTGGAAGTCTGAGGTGTACAGAGTGAAGAGGAATGGTGAGAGTAGAGTCCCTTGTGGTGCTCCTGCGCTGCGGACTACCTGGTTAGACACACAACCCTTCAGTCTCAAAAACTGTGGTCTGTTTGTCAGGTAGTCTTTGATCCAGGAGATGGTTGAGGTCTCCACCTGAGTCTTCTGGAGTTGCTGACAAAGCAAATCGGGTTGAATTGTGTCAAATTCACATAACACTAAATTAGGTTTTAAGAAATAATTAAGTATCTTAGAGAGCTGTGAACCTGTTTCACTGAATTTTAAATTAAAAAGTTGTTTAAATTCTTACTCATTTCTTAACCAGACAGCGTCTGGATTGCTCCTCTGCACTGAGATTGCTGAATGTATCCTGCGGCAACCCTACAGTCACTGTCTACATGGAAAAAAAAAGCATCCAGCCATCATCACTTTGCACCTAAATGGCCCCACTTCTGCTAAGAAACCTGCAGCTAAACTTTGGATCATCAAGAACTTCAAGCTGAAAGGTTCAACTGCAGTGTAGAAGGCTTCAGGACTTTGAGTAGGATCCACCAAGCTGCAGGAACGTCTCCTGTTGCCACCAGTGCAGAGCTTGTTCAAAATGTGCAACAACCGGGTTGTGGTCATCCGCTTAAGCAATAAGTGAAGTCTCTTGGCCAGAAGCCGCAGCAAATAAGCCAGTTGGGGTAATATTCTGCAGGATGTTCATGCCTGGAGAGCAGAAGACTTGTGCAAAGTTATCTTCTCAGATGAATCTTCTCTGATTGTTTGGGACGAGTCCTGTGTGGAACCAGCAGTGCAGCATCCTGATATAATCCATGTGTGGGGTTGTATCTCTTCCAGGTGAGTGAGCCTCCCTGAGGGTCTAAATTTAATTAAATTTTCCATTCTTGTGTTGGAAATCTATAGAAAAGCCATGAAAGAAATGGCGCTAAACAAGCTTTACACTCAGGACCTGCAGACGCCGCTGACACAAACACACACGCCTGTAATTAAAGTAAGTAATTATATCCGCTTGTGTTGAGACTTGGTCTGATGAGCTGCTGCCTTCCTGTTATCAGCCGAGTCCCTCCAAACATGTTTTATTGACTGTCTGCAGTTCAGTGAAGTCTGCTGATAACATATTCAGGACGCCAGAAATGGGAAACAATATTGCCTCCGCCTCACGGGAGGATTTAAACTCCTGGATGCTGTTTCTGTCGGCGGGTCGGGAATAAAAACTTTCAGCTCAAGAGAAAGCAGAAAACAGTCAGTGGATGTAAATATGTAATGGATGGAAAATGCAAAGTTTGTCTGTTTCTTTATCTATGAGGGAAATTTCTTCATCTGAATAGTCATGACTGGGCCATCCTTTGAATAATGTAACGTAGTATATGAGGAATAAGTTTGAATGTTTTGCTGATTAATGTTTACATGTGGGAGCAGCTTATTGTATTACGGTCTCTGAGTTTAATCATTTTGGATTTAACTGGTTCCATAGTCAAACTTCTCCAAGTTTTCATTTATTGTGATTTCCTTGAAGATTTGTTTCTGTTGAGCTCCAGTTTCATGTTCAATGATATTTCCCTCATTTCCTGTTTTATTTTGAAAATCAGCTTTGCTGCAAAAGCTGCTCAATCCTTGATGCATCTGTCACTCTCAGCTCTGCTCAGTACAGCCCCCGGGGAAAACTGTTATTTTGCTCCTCTAACAAAAGCTTATTTTGAGCTTTTACAGTTTTTAATAGAGATGGGAAAAAATCAACAAAATGATTTGTTTATTGAGCAAAATGGGATGAGGTGAAAGATCCATGTGATAACCAGGGATCTGTAATATCAAGAAAGAAAACCATGCAGGTGCATTCAGATAAAATCACTGGGATAATAACACAAGGACTGTCTTCTATGTTACCTCTGCAGCTTTTTCTACCACACTTTTTCCTTCCACTCAACCTTCCATTAACATGCTTGGATACACCACTCATAGTCATAACATAGTCATAGCTTAAAATTTATGTCTTAAAAAATTCCACATCTGTTTCATGTTATATTAAAATTTTCACAGAGCCTGAATTTTGACCTTTAATTAGCTTTAAGCCATAATTATCCAAATGAATAGATATAAGTGCTTGAAATATACTACTCTGCCTGTAATGAATCTATAAAATGTATAACCTTTTTAAACTGAAATACTGAAACTCCAGGGAATCTGTGAGTAACTTTAGTTTTTTTGCAGGTGTGCTGTGGCTGTCGGTGGTTTCGGAGGTGCTGTACATCCTGCTCCTGGTGGTCGGCTTCAGCCTCATGTGTCTTGAACTTTTCCACTCCAGCAACGTCATCGATGGACTCAAACTCAATGCCTTCGCTGCCGTCTTCACCGTGCTCTCCGGTAAGAAAACATAAAGCAGCTGGGAAGGCTTTTTCCTCCCACTGTTTGCTTCGTTTCTGCACTGGATTCACAAAGCAGATTGCTCAAAATACATGCAGACGGCCATCAAGTCCAGCAGAGGGAAGCAATTTGCTCCTATTTTAGCATCGGACTGAAGTTGTTTTTTCTTCAGCCACGAACACGACAGTGATTGAAGAGAGAAAAACGTTTTGGTTTTTTTATTATTGTTTAGTACTGTGACTCATTTAACTGATTCATTCGGAGATAAAAGGCATCGACTGAAGGTAAAAATTTATCAGACTGTAGGATGTGATCCACGAAGAAGTCTGAACAAAGGCAAACAGATGTTCTGATTATGTCCTGCAGTCAGTCAAATTTATAAAGTCGCTCTTAAATCTCAATGAACGTTTTTAAGTATCACACTCGAAATGAATGTTAGTTATAATTGCAAAACTTTTGTTCCACCTGTATCTCTCTTGCTCACCATAAATGAGATAAAACATAATAGAACCATTTTGTACGGCATTGCACTGTTCAGATGGAGCCTGCTCAGACCGACCAGTCTTCAGCAGATTGGTAGGTCGGGAGTGATGCAGTCCCAACCATTTGCAGTCCCAGTTACTATTTTCAGAGGCCAGCTGTAAACTCTTTGATTTAGATTATCATACAGCTGAAACTGCAAAGACTGGCACAAAACCCAGGATTGTTGCACAAAATGACAGAATCCTGTCCTGCTGAGCTCACATTGTGTTAAAACCACTGATGTTGCAAGTTAGAGGAGGGAAGTGTAGACCAAAAAAAATTATAGACCATGAAAATAGAAAAACATTGACTTAAAAAAGTTCAGAAATTGTGTGGTTTTCATTGTCAATTAAAATATTGCATATTTAGCTAATTGTTCAGCAGGTAAAAATTTAAAAAACACAAAAAGTAATTTTCAGATTAATTTTATGTGGCCCAAGAGAATTTTCAGCTTGCAAAGTTTTGGTCCAAGTTTTGGACAACACTGGGTCAGAAGGTCACAGCTGAGGTGCATGTACATCCCATTCAGGCTGCTTTGCTTTAAATGAGATGAAAGGATATTATGTAAATTATCTACATTAGATGAAAATGAAAGACAAATGCAACTATTTTACTACTTTTCATCCTTCATTAACTGTCTGCAGTAATATGAAACATTTGTTTTCAATATAAAACATTTTTTAACCAGTAAGTGTGATTACAGCTTTAGTGTCCAAGGAAATGTATGCAAATTCCGTCTTGTATTCCAGATATTAAAAAAATTCATGGATTTCCAGCAGCCTTATTAATGGTAAGAGGAGTGAGAGTGATGCAGATTTGACAGAGGATGTTTTGGGTCAGATGGTTTAGTATCTCTGCCAGGAGCGTTCATCCCGCTTCAAATTAAACCTCTTACACAAGCTGGCTCTATTTGCTGGTCTGCTCCTCGGACCTCTGAGGACAAAGTTACCAGTAACCTCCTCTGAAGTAAAGGATAAAATCCTTTAGGCTTCTGTTCTTCGCTTATCAGATGATCGTGTATCCAAGTGATGTAAAACCTGATGTATAAAACATCTAGGAAAAAGGTTATTGGTGGACACTTTTAGAGAAAGTGGCTGGAAACTGGATGGATGGATTTGAAATGGGATAGCGTTATAAAGTGTGGTAATATCAGCATAATTGCATCCAGGAAAATACTTCCAAACCTTTCCAGGCTGTAGACATTCAGACTCTGGAAGGAGATCTTCAGGTTTGCAACAACAATAGACCCTTACATTCTATGTAGTGAATATTTCCAACATAATTAGCATTCCCTTTAGAAGTGATGGGAAACATTTCCTTGTGCCACTGAGTTACTAACAGAACAGTTTTAAACAGAACACAAACCTCCTCCTGTAACACTGCCATCATACCGCCATGGTGGAGTCGTAGCAATACTTTGTTTATAGAGAGCCGCAAACCAGCTCAGTTTTATATGGAAACACGATGCAGCACACATTAACAAACAGACCAAACTATCTGCCGTCTTCCTGCAGCTCACAGATTATGATTGATTATGATCCACATCTTCAGCACTAACGAGCCTTCCACTCATTCACTTTCACTTTTTTTGATTTGCTGTAATTCCATAAAATATTACGCCTCTATGTTTAATTGATTAGATGCCTAATTACTGGTGCATTAAATCAATCGATTCAGTGTAATGGCTAATTGTGATGTTTGGAAACGTTCTGATTTATTACTGAGGAAGAGGCTGGGCTGCAGCTCCGATCTGCACTGGTTTCCTGGTGGATCATGTTGTACTAAGACTCACTGGTGTTCTAATCTAATGTAAACCTTTAACCTTTTTAACCTTTAGAGTTAAATACAATTTTGAAAGTTACTTTTAAAGGTAATTTCATCTGTTGGCAGCTCATAGCAAACATTACTTAATAGATAATAGAAATCAAATAGGTCCTAAAATATGTTTTTAGAGAAGAAGATTGAAAGAAATTAAGAAATTTGTGAAATTGTGCATTGAGATGTTATACTGCTATAGTGTCATTGGATATCACATTTTTATTTCTTATTTCATATATTTTTAGAATTAAAGAAAATTACTGTTCTTTTCCTACAGAAAATGGTTTCCTGAAAGCACTTTCTCCTTGTAGCAGTTGAAATAGAATAAAATTCTTTATTGTTTTAAAATTTTGCATCAGGCTTAGAGAGCTGAGGGAACAATTAGACATCATGTCACAACTACTATTTTATTCTGATTTTATCTGATGAACAAACACAAAGTACATATCTGTGAATTCAAAGGAAAATAAAGCAAGATAAAAAATTTTGCCAATGTAAATCTGAAAAATGTGGCATGCAGTTGCATTCAGCCCCTCTGAGTTTGTACCCTGTGGAGCCACCCTTCACCACAGTCACAGCTACGAGTCCTTTGGGTTATTTGTCTGCCAGCTTTGTGCATCTAGGGACTAAAATTCTTACCTGAATTGACGAAGCTCTGTCAGATTCCATGGAGAACATGTTTTTAAGTCTAGCAACAGATTCCGAGTTGGATTTAGGCATGGGCTTTGACTAGACCATTCTAAAACATAAATCTGCTTTGATCTAAACCATCCATATCTCTGCCTAAAGGTTTAAGGTGGTTGTCCTGCCTGAAGGTGAACCTCCACCCCAGTCTGTAGTTATCTGAAGCCTCTAACAGATTTTCTTCCAGGATTGCCCTGAATTTAGCTCCATCCATCTTGACATCAATCAGCTTCCCCTATCCCTGTTGACGAACAGTATCCCCAGATCATGTTGCTGCCGCCCCCATGTTTCATGGTAAAGTTGGTTAGTGTTCCTCAATGTATTTTGTTGGACAAAAAATTCTCTTTTAGTCTATTCTGACAAGACGTCCTCCTTCTTGTTCACTGTGTGCCCCACATGGCTTTTGGCAAACATTAAATGGGACTTCCTGTAGTTTTAATTATTCTTTCCACTCTTCCATGTAGGCCAGATTTATGGGGTTTATAACTAATAGTTGTCCTGTTAGCTCATTCTTTCACCTGAGCTGTGGACCCTCTATCTCCTCTAAATCTATGATGGGTCTCTTGATTCTCGGATTAATGCTCTTCAAGCCCGGCGTGAACTCTGTGAGATTCTCAAAGCTTGGGATATTGTTGTAGAACCTAAGCCTGCTATAAGCTTCTCCACAACTTTCCCCCTGACCTGTCTGCTTTGTTCCTTGGTCTTTATGATGCTGGTTTGATGCTGGTTGTTCTCTAATGGCCTCCAACAAACCTCTGAGGCCAGAAACAGAACAGTTGGATTTAGACTGATACTAAATTAAACACAGATGGACTCTATCTTCTACTTTGGCAACTTCTGAAGACAAATGGTTGCACTGGAATTTATTTAGGGCTATCAGAGTCAAAGGGGCAAAATAGAAATGCATGCCGCACATTGTCATTGTTTGTTGTGTTGGTCTTTTACAGGAAATCCCAATAAAATACAGTAAAGTTTGTGTTTGTAGCATAACAAAATATAAACTAATGTTTTCTCTCAATGAGAAGTAATTATTTCAAAATCACAGAAAGACAAAGATAGGAACATCAGTCAGCTTTAACATTTTTATGACTCCAGTTGCTTTTACTGATCATCCCGAATGTAAGGCAGGAAGATATCCTCATGATCTCATGATCACCAGAAAACAGATCCTATTGTTATCTTCTGTAATGAAGCAGATTTCACCCTGATTTGATTCAGCAGCATATGACCTTACAAAGCAACCCAGAATGATTAATATTACCATACTGATGCTTGATTAAACCGATTTACCAACTTGGGTATGGCATTGTTCTTCCTTTGGCCTAGATTTACAAAAAACAGCATTTTGGTCTCTTTGTAGAAGCCAAATGTTTCCACAGCAATTAATAATCATATTTTCAAGATGATGATGTGAACCATTGTCTTTTCCTATGTGTGTGTTTGCTGCAGGTCTTCTGGGTATGGTGGCCCACATGATGTACACTCAGGTGTTCCAGATCACAGTCAGTCTGGGTCCTGAAGACTGGAGGCCCCACAGCTGGGACTATGGTTGGTCCTTCTGGTCAGTGCACACACCAGCAAACAAGTCGGGTTAACTTAAAACATACTTCAATGATCGCCAAAAGGGGAAAAAGTTTAACTATAGACTTATAAACCTAAAAAGAGACATAGTGGTTATTCTGGACCACTATGACAACACGTCTCCGATTTTTGGTTATTTGAAATTAACTTGCTAAATATTTTGGCTATGGAAAGCAGGTAATATTCTAATTTTGATCATATTTATGTGACCAGTTATTCATGTGGGCATTTTCATTAATTGGCCGAGGGTCTCTTCAGTTCTTTACAGATTAATAGGTGTTTGATGGCATATCTTTTTTTTGTTTAGGAGTGACACCTTGATAAAGAAGGTTCTTGTAAGAGGATTAACAGTTTTTTTGTTATTTAAGATTACTGCTTTTGAGTTAATACTATAGCCCAAGAACTGTTAAAAAATTATTCAGTTTGATGTATTAAGTTACAAAAACTGGCAGAACCATTTGTTAATTAGAGAATCACATCATCAGCATATAAGGAGATCCTGTCTTCCAGTTGACTCTCCAAAGATGACCTTCGAGATATATCATGAGCTTTTAACACTAGAGTTTTCTTTCTATTAATTGTTTGTTTCATATCTCTGTCAGGTGCTTCCTATTTGATTGTGTTGTGATAATAAATAGGCCATCTTGACGCAGTTTGACACAGGTTACTATCGACAACGTTCACCAGGCTCAAAATAAGAAAGACCTCAGCCAACACCTCTGCACACCCCACACATCCTGGGCACAAAAGCTGAAAAGCAAAGCTCTCGATTTACCGGTCGGCCTACCCTCACCCATGGCCATGAACTTTGGGTCATGACCGAAAGTGCGAGATCCCGGATACAAGCGGCTGAAATTAACTTCCTCCATAGGGTGGCCGGGCGCTCCCTTAGAGATAGGGTGAGGAGCTCCGCCATCAGGCAGGGGCTCGGAGTAGAGCCGCTGCTCCTCCACATCGAGAGGAGCCAGTTGAGGTGCCTCAGGCATCTATACCAGATGCCTCCTGGACGCCTTCCTCAGGAGGTGTTCCAGGCACGTCCGACCGGGAGGAGGCCCAGGGGACGGCCCAGGACACGCTGGAGGGACTATGTCTCTCGGCTGGCCTGGGAACACCTTGGGCTCCGCTGGAGGAGGTGTCTCCACTGAGTCTGCTGCCCTTGCGACCCGGTCCCGGATGAAGCAGAAGACAACGAGTACGAGTATTTAAAAAAATATATTCAATTCAGTCAGTCAGTCAATCATTTTCTACCGCTTATTCCATAGCCTTTCTGTATTTATCACTTAAATGTGATGTCTTTTATACAATTCAATTCAGTTTTATTTATATAGCGCCAATTCACAACACATGTTGTCTCAAGGCACTTAACAAAAGTCAGGTACATACATTCCAATTAATCCTAACCATTGAACAGTGCAGTCAGATTCAGTTATTTATTCAAATTGGATAAAAAGTTTTTCTATCTAAGGAAACCCAGGAGATTGCATCGAGTCAGAGACTTGCAGCATTCACTCCTCCTGGATAAGCATGTAGAGACAGTGGACAGTCATTGGCGTTGACTTTGCAGCAATCCCTCATACTGAGCATGCATGTAGCGACAGTGGAGAGGAAAAACTCCCTTTTAACAGGAAGAAATCTCCACCAGAACCAGGCTCAGTGTGAGCGGCCATCTGCCACGACCGACTGGGGGTTAGAGAGAACAGAGCAGAGACACAAAGAGAACAAAGAAGCACTGATCCAGGAGTACTTTCTATGGGAAGGAAAAGTAAATGTTAGTGGATGTAGCTCCTTTAGTCATTTCACCTAGAAAGAAAGAACAGATAAACTCTGAGCCAGTTTTCAATGTTAGAGTCTGAAAGAAAGCACATAGAGTTAGTCACAGTAGAAGCTCAGTCAGTAGCTATGTCTAGGAGAGAGAAAGGGTTAAACACTGAAAGACAGGGCCATGTGGATCATCGGTAGAGGGTGAGCATTAAGTTATTGCCAGCAGAAGCTTGGATGATGCCCCTCACCAGAAAGGTGCCACAGGTAGACACAGAGTCAGGCCAGGTGTAGCTTCTAGGAAGAGAAAAGAGAGAGAACAAAGTTAAAAGCTGAAATAACAGCAAATAATGCAAAATTGTAGAGTAGTGTGAGAAAGTAGCGAAGAGGGTGAAAGTGGTCATTATGTCTTCCAGCAACCTAAGCCTATAGCAGCATAACTATAGAGATAGCTCAGGATAACCTAAGCCACTCTAACTATAAGCTTTATCAAAAAGGAAAGTTTTAAGCCTAGCCTTAAAAGTAGACAGGGTGTCCGCCTCACGGACTAAAACTGGGAGCTGGTTCCACAGGAGAGGAGCTTGATAACTAAAGGATCTGTCTCCCATTCTACTTCTAGAGACTCTAGGAACCACCAGTAAACCTGCAGCCTGAGAACGAAGTGCTCTGTTAGGAACGTATGGAGCAATCAGATCTCTGATGTATGATGGAGCTAAATCATTAAGGGTCTTTATATGTGAGGAGGAGAATTTTAATTCTATTCTGGTTTTTAACAGGGAGCCAATGAAGGGAAGCTAAAGTAGGGAAATATGATCTTTCCCTTTTTAATTTTCATCAGAACTCTTGCTGCAGCATTTTGAATCAGCTGAAGGCTTTAACTGTATTTTGGGGACAATCCTGATAGTAAAGAATTACAATAGTCCAGCCTTGAAGTAACAAATGCATGGACTAGTTTTTTCAGCGCCACTCCTGGATAGGATATTTCTAATTTTGGCAATGTTCCGGAGATGAAAGAAGGAAATCCTAGAAACCTGTTTACATATGGGATTTTAAATGACATGTCCTGGTCAAAAATAACACCAAGGTTTTTTACTTTTATTACCAGAGGTCAATTTAATGCCATCCAGGTTAAGTGATTGACTAAGCAGTTTCTTTTTCAAAGACTCCGGTCCAAAGACGACAACTTCTGTCTTGTCTGAATTTAGAAACAGAAAATTTAAGTCATCCAAGTTTTTATGTCTTCAAGACATGCTTGTAGTCTATCTAACTGGTTGGGCTCACCAGGATTTATGGATAAGTAAAGCTGAGTATCATCAGCGGGAACAGTGAAATTTATCCTATGCTGCCTGATAATTTTGAACCTATTGGAAGCATATATATGTTAAAGTGAATTGGCCCAAGTACTGAACCCTGTGGTACTCCACAATTAACCCTGGAGTTTAAAGATGATTTTATTTTTTCATGAACAAACTGGAATCTGTCAGACAAATTAGATTTAAACCAGCCTAGTGCTGTTCCCCTGATCCCTACAGCATATTCCAGCCCCTTTTTAAGAGAATATTATGGTTTGCTGCATCAAATGCAGCACTGAGATCTAACAGAACCAGTACAGACACAAGTCCATTATCTGAGGCCATAAGAATATCATTAGTGACTTTCAGCAGAGCTGTTTCAGTGCAATGTTGAGCTCTGAAACCTGACTGAAACTCTTCAAACAGATCATTGCTGTGTAAAGGCTCACACATTTGATTAGCAACTATTTTCTCAAGAATTTTAGATAAGAATGGAAGATTGGATATCGGTCTGTAATTTATTAAGTCATCTCGATCAAGCGAAGGTTTCTTAAGTAAGGTTTTAATTACAGCTACCTTAAAAGCCTGTGGTACATATCCATTTACTAAAGATAGATTAATCATATCTAAAATGGGGCTGGTAATCAGAGGGAACACTTCCTTAAATAATTTGGTCGGGACTGGGTCTAACATACAAGTTGAAGGTTTAGATGAAGCCTATATAAATATATAAATACACTGCTCAAAAAAAATAAAGGGAACACTCAAATAACACATCCTAGATCTGAATGAATGAAATATTCTCATTGAATACTTTGTTCTGTACAAAGCTGAATGTGCTGACAACAAAATCACACAAAAATCATCAATGGAAATCAAATTTATAACCAATGGAGGCCTGGATTTGGAGTCACACACAAAATTAAAGTGGAAAAACACACTACAGGCTGATCCAACTTATGTAATGTCCTTAAAACAAGTCAAAATGAGGCTCAGTATTGTGTGTGGCCTCCACGTGCCTGTATGACCTCCCTACAACGCCTGGGCATGCTCCTGATGAGACGGAGGATGGTCTCCTGAGGGATCTCCTCCCAGACCTGGACTAAAGCATCCACCAACTCCTGGACAGTCTGTGGTGCAATATGACGTTGGTGGATGGAGCGAGACATGATGTCCCAGATGTGTTCAATCAGATTCAGGTCTGGGGAACCGGCGGGCCAGTCCATAGCTTCAATGTCTTCATCTTGCAGGAACTGCTGACACACTCCAGCCACATGAGGTCTAGCATTGTCCTGCATTAGAAGGAACCCAGGGCCAACCGCACCAGCATATGGTCTCACAAGGGGTCTGAGGATCTCATCTTGGTACCTAATGGCAGTCAGGCTACCTCTGGCGAGCACATGGAGGGCCGTGCTGTCCTCCAAAGAAATGCCACCCCACGCCATCACTGACCCACTGCCAAACCGGTCATGCTGAAGGATGTTGCAGGCAGCAGATCGCTCTCCACGGTGTCTCCAGACTCTGTCACGTCTGTCACATGTGCTCAGTGTGAACCTGCTTTCATCTGTGAAGAGCACAGGGCACCAGTGGCGAATTTGCCACTCCTGGTGTTCTCTGGCAAATGCCAAGCGTCCTGCACGGTGTTGGGCTGTGAGCACAACCCCCATTTGTGGACGTCGGGCCCTCATACCATCCTCATGGAGTCGGTTTCTAACCGTTTGTGCAGACACAAGCACATTTGTGGCCTCCTGGAGGTCATTTTGCAGGGCTCTGGCAGTGCTCCTCCTGTTCCTCCTTGCACAAAGACGGAGGTAACGGTCCTGCTGCTGGGTTGTTGCCCTCCTATGGCCTCCTCCACGTCTCCTGGTGTACTGGCCTGTCTCCTGGTAGCGCCTCCAGGCTCTGGACGCTACGCTGACAGACACAGCAAACCTTCTTGCCACAGCTCGCATTGATGTGCCATCCTGGATGAGCTGCACTACCTGAGCCACTTGTGTGGGTTGTAGAGTCCGTCTCATGCTACCACGAGTGTGAAAGCACCACCAACATTCAAAAGTGACAAAAACATCAGCCAGAAAGCATAGGTACTGAGAAGTGGTCTGTGGTCCCCACCTGCAGAACCACTCCTTTATTGAGTGAGTCTTGCTAATCGCCAAAGATTTCCCCCTGTTGTCTTTTCCATTTGTACAACAGCAGTGAAATTGATTGTAGATCAGTGTTGCTTCCTAAGTGGACAGTTTGATTTCACAGAAGTTTGATTTACTTGGAGTTAGATTGTGTTGTTTAAGTGTTCCCTTTATTTTTTGGAGCAGTGTATATATTTTTATTTCCATGTTTATATATTTATATTTAAAATGTCTTCATTGAGAGCAAAGGGGACCTTTATGATGATGATGATGTTGATGTTTATAGTTGACAAGTTAATTAAAATATTGTATAGGTTTAAATTCATCTTATAAATGTCGTTTGTTGCAACTAGAATTCGTAACTATTATTTGAGTAAAAATAAAATCTGTATGACTGCAAAAATAGCCTGATAAATTCACTCTGATAAAGCACAACATTATGACCAGCTTGGGCAGTATATGGGCTGTAATAAATAAAATCATAATTTGAGAACAGAATTTTGCATTTACTTTGGATATCTTTATCAGTTTGTAAAATTGGAGGTGGTTTGGTCACCTGATCAGAATCCCTCATGGGATACATACTGGGAGGAGACCACAGTGCAGAACTAGAAGCTGTACTTTTTCACCTTGGGACTGCCTTGGGATTCCCCAGGATGAGCCGGAGAAAGCTGCTGGGGAGAGTCCGAGGTTTCTCTCCTGGACCTGCTACCCTGTGATCTGATCTTGGTCGGAGAAGCAGAAGATGATGGATAGATGGATGGATGTTAACTTGCTACCCAGTACATCCCACCAACTAACAGGTTCCATGATTAGGAGATAATTAGTGTCATTTACTTCACTTCTCAGTGGTCACAATGTTATGCCTGATCAGTGTATCTTTATTTATTATGAGTAAAGTTCAGATATTGTTAGAAGTCCTAACCTTCTCTTCCAAGCTCTCCAATGTGTTCTGTTTCTTCAGGTCAGACGTTTTCTCTTTGGTTCATTTTGAATAATTGGAGGTTTTCTTAAAGTTGTCACTGTAAAGTATATTTTACTTATCATAAGAACAAATTTTACTTTCACCTGATCAGGTTTTTCTATTAAGAGTTTTAAAATATGGCTGTGTTAGCATTGTAGAACCACAGCTAGAAGGCCTCTGGTTGCAGGTCTAGCTTTCTGGGCCTGTCAGTATAGAGCTGCATCTCTTTCCAAGGCTAAATTAATGCTTAAAAGTGTATTTAATTGGGTTTCTGATGTTCAGTTTGTTGAAAAAATAAATACTTTACATGGCAGAGAAATAAATGTGGATTCTCTGAAACCAGATTCAAGCCATCAGGCACATGAATGTGTCCCATCCGTTCACCAACCTGAAGGTGTTGCAGGAGTGTGTTAACAGGCGGTGACGGTCAGGTATAAGGTGAGTGACAAGGCTGTTGTCTCTGAGATAATCATCCAGACAGGACCTTCACAGCTCTCTGCTCATTGGTAAAATCAAGCTGCAGCTGCTGTCTGAGCTCAAACAAATCACTCGTCAATCAAGGACAGAGAGAAGAACCTCATCTGTACGACACTCTTCTCACATAAACCTACGACCTCGCGTGTCATGTGCGTTTATTACAACATGCAGTCAGGTTTGATTGTTATGCCGGGACTATCTTTAGCGCCAGGAAGCATCAATCTTTTCATCAGATGCCCCCACATTTAACTCTTCTACTGGATGTAGGGTTCCTCATTCTGCACAGAAACAAGACTTAAATGCCCTGTAACTGATATTGTTCATCTGCAGCATTAGGGCTTTTTTAAAAGCTCTAATGCTTTTAAAACAAATAATACAACTGAAAACAAATTATAAAACTGAAATAACAGAGCATTACTAAAATATTGATTCAGGGCTTTGCAAAAGATTCATACCCCAGTTGTCCTGGTCTGGAAGCAGCAAAGCAGCCACAGACCATCACACTACCACCACCGTGTTTGATTGGTGTGATGTTCTTTCCAGGAGGTGTTAGTTTTCCACCAGACAAATCAGGACCCACATATTTAAAAATGTCTAATCGGTCCACAAAATATTTTCCCAAAACTCTAGTCAAGTTACTGTTGAATCGTTAACTCTGACCTTATCTGTGGCAGTGAGGCCTTCAGATCTTTAGATGTTCTGTTTTTTGTGACCTTCTGGATAAGTCGTTCATGAGCTCTTTGAGTAATTCTGGTAGGAGGCCACTTCTGGAAAGGTTCTCCACTGTTCCATAGATAGATGTCAGTGACTTTGTTTCTCATCTGTTCTTGATTTTCTTTAAACCGGGTCATCATGTGTTGCTTTTTTAAAATCTTTTAGCCTACTTCATACTGTCAGACTGGTTCTATTTAAGTAAATTCTTGAATCTAAAGGTCAGGGAGTAATCAGGCAGTAGGTGTTCCTAGGAAAATTGAACCGAGAAATGTGGTCAATCACAGTTCATTCATTAGTTAACAGGGTGGAGAGTTTCAGGTTGATTTGGTGCAGCTTTTTCCCCTTATTAAATAAAATCGTCATTTGAAAACTGCATTTATATTGTCTCAGGTTAACTTTGATATAAATGTTTGTCTGATCTGTAACATTCAAGTGTAGCCAAACAAAAGCTAAAGTTGAATTAATCTGTGGGGGCCAAATACTTTTTTACAGCCATGTACCAGTGTGGCTGCCGGTTTCACTTTGTCTGTCTCTAACCAGCATGGCGTGGGGATCCTTCACCTGCTGCATGGCCGCCTCTGTCACCACCCTCAACTCCTACACCAAGACAGTCATCGAGTTCCGACACAAACGCAAGATGTTTGAGCAGGGGCTACGCGAGGAGCAGAACTTCCTGGACCAGGAGGCCTTCCACTACTTCCAGGATCGCTCCCTCCGGTCCATCTCCAGCACGGTGGAGGTCTACCCCGGCCACAGCGGCCCTAGAGCTGGCCTCATAGTTGGCGGCCCAGGACATGGCCCCGGTCCGGGTACAGGTCGGGTGCATGAGAAAATGAGGGGCACATCAGCTTCCATAGACCTTGGGGAGAACACAGACTCTCTGGGGGAGGAGCAGTGCTGAGAGCTGGAGGGTGATGGTATGTTTAACTCTGGACCATTCTCTTCTGACAAGCACAGCAGTCCTTACTTTCTGTTTGCAGGAACAAACAAACAAGCTGAACCTGAAACAAAGTGGGATTAAACATGACAGATGCTGTATGTTCTTGTCAAATTTAATGATGTCAGTCTAAAATGTGAAAACGGATTGAAGTCTGTCGCACATTTGGGTAAAGAGTAGATGTTGTCCAGCATACAATCATTTCCAGCATGTGAAGGTATCTTGTGAAATATTTATTTTTTAAGACATTAGCAGTTGAGCTAGTGTAACATTTGATGATCAGAGTTCACTGTAGCAGGAATTTTATGGATATAAAAGAAAGTCAAGAAGCAGAACTACAAGAACAGAGAAGATTCTGAAGAACAACCGTCTGTGATTTACCGATGTCTTTCGCTTAGTCCTATTAGGGAAATGCTGAATCTCTGGTTGCCATGGTGGCCTATTGCTTAGAGATGTGTAAAAGGTTTGGCTCAAATGTGTTTAAATAAAAGGCTGGGACTTGTAATTGCTTCTGTTTCTAAAGATACCGGGATGTTGTCCTCATTGTCGTAGGTTTACTCTCCCTGAACCTTATTTGTAACTTGTATTCTGCCAGCTTCAGAGGAAATTAGAGAGTTAGATAAAAATCAAACGAACATTCACTCATCGTGGGCTTAGATGTCTCTAAATGTCTCTCAGCAGGTTGCTCCTCATCCTTTCTGCAGCCATCAGCAATCTTCTGGCACCATTCTGACTGGATATTTGACTACTTTTCTTGGCAAAATTGGTAAAATTCATTTAAATTGGTAGGTTTCCTGACATCAACAAGGCTGATAGTCTATCAATCTTTAATGGAGTTAAAGTGCATTTCAGAAGCTTAATATTAGCCTATTTTATCCATTCCAAAACCGGTTTGAATGTTTTGACCAACCGTCTAGATGCTGATTTGAGGCGAAGTTAAACAATTTAAAGGCAGTTTTTTCTTCATTATTCCACTGTGCAATCCACCAGCACCACTGGGAGTGAAATAGACCCACAGCATGATGCCGCTACTGCCATGCTTGATCATTGGAATAGCGTTTTTTCAGTTTAAAAGCCTCACCTTGGTTCCCTTAACACACATCTTGTGTCCAAACAGCACACTCTTTGTCTGGTTTGACAATAAAACTTTTCTCCAGATGATATTTGGCTGGTCATGGGGGCAGCTAGAAGGTGTTGATTTCTTTCTTTCTTGGATGACACCCTCTCAGTCCCTGGTGTTGTTAAACTCTCTTCACTGAGGAGAAATTACAAATTTTCTCTTTTTAGTTGACTTTAATTTGCTGGCCACACGAGGGCAGCGAAGGTGAGCTGTAAACACAACTAACATTGAGAGCACATTTTAAATTTTCATTTAATCATCTACAGATGAAAGCAGCCGCTTCAAGGAATTAATCTAATAAGATTATCTAAAACAGGAGGGTGCTGCTATGTGTGTCCACCTGAGGACACTGTTTGAGTTGTGCAATGCTTTGGTGGATTGTAAACAGCAGAGATTAAATTGGCAGAGAATCACCCTGGTAACTGGGGGGTTTGGGGTCAACGTTAATCCAAACACAAGTTGCAAAGCCCTGTGCCGCCTGGCTGCAAACTGATGGTTTATGATGGATCTTAAATGTTCTCTGCACGAATGTAAAACAAGCTAAAACAACAAATTCCTTATTCTGTTTAGCGGGCTGTGTTTTCTGTTTCTTTCTTTGTTTAAGTCAGCTACGGGTGAAACTAAATAAAAACATTAACTGACAAAATGTTCCAACATGGACATAATTCAGGACACACATTCAGTTTCAGAACATTAAAATAGGGCCAACAAAGAAATATGTTTGTTTCTGAAGTGCTATGTTATGGCGTACACAAGCATGAAGCGGTTGTTTTATCAAGCATTTTCATAGAAAGTTCAGTGAAAAAAAGTGATAGAAAAAGCTGAACAAGTAAGGCAAGTTTATTTGTATAACACATTTCAGTAACAAGACAATTCAAAGTGCTTTACATAATGAAAACATATGAAAAGAAAACCTAAGGTGATTGTGAATCAAAGCCCATTTCATGAGGTGTGAACTTCAGCTGGAGTCAGAGCTTCAGGAGCTACAGCTGCAACTCAATCTGACATTTCCTCTGCCATCAAACGCCAACATGCAAGCCTGGTGGAGGCGTACCCCACCTTTAACAACCAGAAGATTCCCAGCTTGAATTTAAAGGTGGTGATCAACATCTGTCAGTGGGAATTCACCTCCACCAAGTTCAGCATTGTCCAGGGATAGCGTCTTCACCGGCTGCATCAGAGCATGGCTACAAATGACCATCCCCAACATCTGGAGAAACTTTCCTCTTCCATCCATGAATCGATGAGATCATCATGGAACCACTGGGACCATTCCCTAATGCAGATGTGCTTCATGGCAGCTGTTGCCTGTAGATAACCAACCCCTGAAATAGAAGCAACAGCTCCTTGCAGGGTGGTGGTTGAGTTAAACATGACTGGAGTCTCAGGAAGCTCAGAGCTAAATAAACATTGTTTATAGGGACTTTTTAAACCACTGTACTTAGTATGGTGTTATACTTTTCATGCTAGTTTTGGTTGCTGATCCACAGCTGCAGGTTTTAGACCCTTTAACTCAAATAATTGATGTGATTAAGTAGAATTTCGCTTTGTGCACCAAAACTGTTGAGGGAAAAATTGCTGAAAGACCTTAATCTATTGCATCCATGTGTTTTGTTTTCAATCGGCGTGGGAATTTTAGGAGGAAAACACCTAAAATAAAAAAGTTAAGATGAAGTGACTAAACAATGGGTTTGTGAGCATTAAATCAACTACACTCTGTACATTGCTTTGGAAAAGCCTTATTAGCTCTTAAACCTTTCACATTTTTTCATGTTAGAACCAACAACTTCATTGTATTTATTTTGGATTATTAGTCGGATTCAATATTTTGTTGAATCCAAACAGTTATTTTAGGAAACAGACCAACTCAAAGTTATGGATAATTGTGAAGAGGAATGAATGGATTTATATTGTTTATGAAAAGTGTGGCATGCATTTAAATTCAGCCCCCTTTACTCTGATACCCCTAAATAAAATCCTGTGCAACTAGATGCCCTTAGAAGATACCTAAATAGTAAACGGAGTCCACCTGTGTGTAATTTAATCTGAGTGTGACTGCAGGGGTTCTGTGAAGGCTTTACAGGTTAGAGAACATTTGAGAACAAACAGCATCATGAAGAACAAAGAACACAGCAGACACATCAGGGAGAAAGTTGTGGAGAAGACATGGATTCCACCTAAACTAAAAGGCCTGGGCAAGAGGAGCATTAATCAAAAAAAGCCGCCAATAGTAACTCTGGATGAGCTGCAGAGAGCCACAGCTCACGTGGGAGAATCTGTGGACAGATCATCAATTAGGTGTGCAATCCATGAATCTGGGCCCGTATTCACGAAGGTTCTCAGAGTCTCTCAGAGAGCTCCTATCTTAGCCTAAATAGTCCTGGCAAGGACTCCTGGCTTAAGAATGATTCAGTTCTCTGCTGAGAGCGACTCTGAGCGAGGAGACAACAGAGATTCCTTTCTTAGTGAGGAGGTGTGGTTGACCCTGTTGCTAGGTGTGGTTGACCCTGTTGCTAGGTGTGATGCTGTCTTCTAAGAACTGTGAACAAAAAAAGCAATCCTAGTAATCAATGGAGAGAAATTAACTGATGATAGAATTAAGACTGGATTCAGAAATGTTTAAATCATGATGATAACACTTCGATAAATTAAATTATTGTCACACAGCATCAGCATGTTTGAACGTAGTTTCTTTACATGCTCGTCATTATTTTGATTAGCTTATTATTATATTTACATGCTGGTCGTTTTCATACTGCATCTATTTCATTTTAATTAATTTAATAGTATTATCAAAACTCAGCATTTTGCTCCCATCGCCTTCTTGTTTAATGAGCTTTAGTTTGGTAAAATGACCAAAACATAATGGAGAAAAAAATGCTTAAGAAAAGCGAACTTAACAGAGGAGCAGAGCCTGCTGGTGGTGGAGCAGAGAGGAGTGTTGGTCCTGGGGTCACGGTGGGAACCAACAGACATTCCCAGCAGATCAATGCGTCGTTCCCTCTGCTTTCAGCACCAGCCTGGAATGTGAGCAGGCTGGTGCAGCATTCAGAAACTAGAGAGGAGATAGCAGCACCAGAGAACTTCTCCACAGACGGGGAGCGTTGGAGATGACCTTTTAGGCTGAGGCTGCTGACATCATTAAGAAGAATCCAGAAAATATGATTCACCTCATTTACATCTTAGTCTTTATATTACTGAACTGTTGTCTAGAGTTTCTATTTATGTATATATATTTTTTGGAGTTTTTCCAATTTTTTCCAAAGTTGTTTTTTGAAAACATTTTACAGTCTGTAAATATTTAAATAATTCTGTACTATATTGTTTGCAGTTTTGTTAACTTTTTATTCATGGTTATTTATTATTGTTTCTATTATTTATTTATCATTCCTAATATTACCTTACTAGAGGTTGACCTTTAACCTTTAAACTGCTGAAACAATTTAATTACCCTCTAGGGGGATGATCAAGTTATTATTAATTGTATAATTGATATAGAAGTTTATGTGCTCATTTACTCGACTGTTTAGGGGGTGGATCCCTGCATCATGGAGCCGGTAGCGTTTAATTAATTCACTGTTGTTCACTGGAGGACAATATCTCTCCAAAACACTATGCATGTTGGAAAACTAAACTGAACATCACCCTAAACACACCATGCACACAGAGAAGCATGGTGGTGGCAGCATCATGCTGTGGGATGACATTTTTGGGAGTTTATTGGAATATGGATGAAATCCAGGACAAACCCAGAAGAACATCAGGAATGGCTCTTGGAGCTGGAAACCAAATGCAGACAGGCATGAGCAGATCGGTGAAATAAAAGAGGTATAATAAAAGACATAAAGAACTTAAAGCAGACTGAGTAAGCAGATGCAGACATGAACATGAAACAGGCTTGGCATGGCTTGGTAAACAGGCATGGACAACAGACTTGGTATGAACAGAGCAGGATAAACCAGCAAGGAGTAAACAGAATAAAGGAGTATATACAGGGCATGGCACAGGTGAAGCAAGGAGACTGATTGGCAAAGTGCAGGTGGACTGAATGATACCGATTGCTTTGGCAGATGCAGAGAGTGAAAACAAATAATGATTGGTCTAAGCAAAGAACAATGACTATGAAACCAAAGGATAAATCTTAAAGTAACAGAACTAGAATGCATCATAATCTGAAAAAGAAACTAAACTTAAAGGAAATGAACCAAAGCACCACATGGAAAACATAAGCAATCATGAACACGGTCCAGGACAAAACTTAAACACCTCAAAATCATGACAAAGAAAACCTGTTAGATGTGCAGAAACTGTAGATCCTGTTGACTAATGAACTGTTTGTCTGTTTGAAGCATGAGATTGAAGACTAGATATACATGGGATATAAAGTCAAAGTTAAAATTGAATCTAAAGCTGGATTTTAAGGCTTTTAATATCTGCATTTTAACATCTGCTTATTTTATGCAATGATTTCATGCTTTGTTAATTTCTTTCTCTTTCCTTTGTTGACCTGTAAAACACTTTGGATTGTCTTGTGCATGAATGGTGCTTTATAAATAAACCTGCCTTCTCTAAAAGCTGTGTCAGGCTTGAGGCTGGGGCCCAGATCCACCTTCATGCTGGAGATTTACTCTAAACATACAGCCAGAGCTACAATGGACTTCATGTTGGTGTCTGAACTCTGTCTCAATTAAATGGAAACAAAAGTAATGAAAACCCTCAGAAAGTTATGAAGGTAAAGATGATTTGGGTATTGGCAATAAATATTTGCTCTCATTTAGAGAAAGCATTTGAGTCATTTTTAGAGAAAATACTTTTTTGGGGCTTGGGCATAATGAACACATGCATGTTTTGGTAAGACATGATGCACTTGCATGATGACGCAAACCACTTGTTTGGTGCTAAATGAGGTACGACTCTTTCACAGTCCTTGGACAAAGCATTAGAGTACTGTCTGCGTGCGCCGCCAGCATCTAATGGGGCTTGATGATTGCAATGCTTCATCTCAAGGTGGAACTTTGTTTTTCAGTCAGCACAAACAAACTCACTGTATGACCTTCTTCTTTGATAACGACATGTTTTTTAAAAGAAACTCCTGGATAAATGTGTCTGAGGTTAGAAGCACAAATAAATTGTCCACAGAATGTCTGAAAGTCTGCATTTCCATCATGAGGAGGGTTTTAATGAAGCGTTTTATTTCCAGAGAAACACATTCTAACAGCCAGTACCCTGTTTTTACCTCCTGGGCCAAACCAGCCCAAACTCATGATCTGTTTGGGATTCTGTCTGCTGTCGTTGACAGTTGAAGCTGCTACCTGTTTTACACATCTCTGCTGTTGCTTTTATGTCACAGTTATTTAGACATCTAAGATTTAGATGATCCAACTGATTTAATATCAGTCAAGAAAACCAGAGTAAATACAAAAACGAGTTTGTATTTGATGATTTTCTTTATTTGGGGGAACAAAGCTATCTAATCCAGCCTGGACATATGTGCAATTTAATTTAATTTAATTTAATTTAATTTGTGCATCCCCAATTTAGAGACAACAGTTGTCACTGTTGTTAAAAGTTTCTTTCATTTTTATTTTTTTTATCTCTGAAACAAATAAGTTAGTTAGTTAGTTAGTTTAGTTATTTTTATTCCATGCAGATGCACTCACACACACACACGCACACCTGCTGCTAGCGTTGAACAAGCTCTGCACTGGTGGCACCATGTTCCTGAATAAGGCAATCCTGGAGCTTCTTTGACATCCTCAAGGTCTTTTCTCTTCGGATGTTCCACCAGATCTGAAATTTTTGATGATCAAGAAACTCTCAACTCTCAACTGCAATATTTTAACAGCAGCTGCATGTGAGGCTGTTTTGATGCAAAGTAATGATGCCTGCACAGTTTTCTTTTATCTGACTCCAGCTGTCTCAGCAAAACACTAAATTTCTTATGAAATAAATGTTTTAAGCAAACAAAGTTTTTTATAAACAAAATAATTAGAATAATACAGTAAAAAATCATAATCAGTTGATAACTTTATAGCATAATGTAGAACCATTTTCAAACGATTCAAACAAAAACTAAAGCTGCAAACATATTTGTGTTTTAGCCTCTGTTGCACAGACAAGACATTTAATCCTATTTTTAAATATTCTAGTTAATACCCCAACATGCTCTTATACAAAATCTGTGGTCTACCACTGCTGCAGCATCTAGAGTCAGATCTTATATTTACGCAGCAAACATAGTGCTAACACACAGGTTTAATAATCTCAGCATGGATCTTACAGATGATTCTGGCTGGCTGTTTCACTGGACCATTACATCAGGTTGCATCAGGACGTGGCTCTTTGATGGTGAGAGTGTTGTGTTATTTAAACTGATGAAAGAGGAAAAAAGGCTACAAACATTCAGAGTGAAGATACTTTAAATAAAGTCAACATCTAAAGATGGGAAAGAATTTTCCCCAAGAGAACCAGGAGAAATATTTTTGAAGTTGCAGTTTCAGCGACAGACGCCGAGCACGAAGAAGATCAGGGTTTTCTAAGCCAGATGAAGTCTGTGGGTGAGCAGAACAAATAAGAATGAGAAGCAAAGTGACGCAGAATAATTCTGGCCTTGGAGGAAAAGACGTCCTTCTTTCCAGCTGAGATCGGCTCGGGTTTCTGTGCAGAGTTCAAATACAAAGCCTCCTGCGTGTCTCAGACACTTTCAGACTACATACCTGGAAGCAGCTTCCAAGTCTGCAGATCATCATAGTTATCCAAACATCTCCAGAGTGAAATTACTGATCACAGCGTCATGATTGTTGTTGGCAGACAGGGGTTTCCAGCTTTAAATCCCACATCTCCCAAGTCAGAGATGAGTCCTCTGAGTTTCAAAGATATTTTTTGGGTGAGGCAGAAATCTAACCTATTAGTGCGGAGGACTAGTCAGTTATCACGCTAGTTAAGCCCCTCTGAACTTGCTTGTATTAAAAGTTTGAATATTGCACAGAACCTCTGTAATTGTTTAAATGTTTCTTAACCATGCAGTTGTAGTTTTGGCACTGAGAAAACAACAGATTGATTTAATCTATGACAGAACTGTGCACAAAATGACAAAGCTATGATCAATCCTACTTGGAAAGATTTATGCATGAATTAGTATGCATCCAAGTTGTCACATCAGCACAGCCCTAACAAAATATGAACTCAGTGCAATATTTAACATAAAAAGCCATCAAAAAAGCTCAGTTTTCTTTTTGTTTGATAAAAACCAAACTGCACAGCTTTAGCAGTTTGTTTCTTTCAGATATTTTATCTTTTATGTTAACATCTACAGTAAATGGAACTTGAGATTTAATTGATTGCACAGATGCCATTGAAAATTATTTCCTCCGCGTCTTACTGTTTATATCAACCCTACGGCCCGTGCAGAATACAGCAGGCGGATAAAACCAATCAAAAATAATCTCATCCTTCAAACACGGCTTTTTATACCCAGTCTTGGCAGCCTCACCTTTCACTGTTAATCTGTGGATTGAAAAACTCTACAGATACTTTTTCTCATATTTTTGGATCACTCCAAAGTTGTGTTTTTCTAGCTTGATTGTTTACAGTTGCAGCAAAAAAGTATATGCATACATTTCAACTAACATTTGGTTAAATGTCTTTTAGGAAGTTGCACCTCGACCCACCCACGGTGTTTTGTAGCCATAAACAGGCTTCTGGCAACATGCAGGCTGGATTGGTAGAGTTAATTTAAACTAGTGGGTTCCTGGCTCTGCTTTAAGATTAGTCCAAAGATTTCAGTAGGGTTAAAGTCAGAGCTTTGAGAAGTCCATTTCAGAAGCTTTGCCTGCTTTATCTGTTCCAAAACCAGTCCAGCTGTGTTTGGGATCAATGTTCTGTTGCAAAACCCAACCATGTCCAGGTTTTACATCTCTTACTGTTGTTTGAGGTAAAGTTAGTGAATTTGGAGGTGGTCTTCCATCTACTTAACCCCGCCAACAGAACAGCCCCAAAGCATGATGCTGCCACCACCATGCTTGACACATGATTCCAGAAGCTTACTGTTGGCCTCTTTTCTGTTCTAACCCAGAAACAGCTGGAACACCAGTGGTACTGTCCACAGAGAAGCCACAGAGAAACATGGACTAATGTCCAAAAAAAGTCCCTGTTGCAAATTCAACTTTAAGCTTAACTTAAATTTGCAGCTGCTCACATGGACAAGTCAGATGCTTCCTAGAGAAAAAGGTTTATGGTCAAATGAGACAAAGATTAGCTGTTTGGTCACAATGATAAAAGGTATGTTTGGAGACATCAAAGTGAAGCTTTGGAAGCAAGAACGTGGGATGAACTGTTAAGCATGGTGGTGGCAGCATAGTGCTGGGGTGAGTTTTACGGGCAGTGGCAAAAAAAACTTAAAATAGCAGTTTAAAAAGATTAAAACAATATTTAGTTAAAAAGTAATTGAATATTTTCTGAAATTTAGCCTCAACTGAAGAAAGAGAACAGAAAAAAGTCAAAATCAAATCTGAGTTATTAATTATTTTATTGTTTTATTCTCTAATCATAATTTATCAGCTGAAACTCTTTCACGTTGAGCAACATGTTTCCAGCATTGCTGAGCTAAATCTTGAGGTGAACAGGTCTGAACCTGACTGTCGGCTCCCCGGAGGCCTCTGTGTGAAATGTAAGGGAGACAAAAGTCACATCGCCGGCCGTAATACTCCCTCAGAGCTCTGCCTTTCACCAAACTGGTGACAATATGTAGCAAACTGAGGAAGCAACAGCTGGTGGACAGATATTACACTGATCCTTTTACACCCACTAGAGAGAAGAGACTACTGGAAGGGGAAATATCAGGCAGCAGCACATCTGAGCTCCTGGAAATGACTTATCTGAAAACATTCAGTTCAGCTCAGGAGCACACAGAAAAAAACTTTTAAATGACAGATATTATTCTCTTTTAGAAGCAGCACAGGTTCACAGATTTTACCCCACATCAAAATAAGACCTCAAAGAGGTTTTTACTGACACCTTGTGGCAAATTTAATACACCACACCAACCTGCAAAAATTATCCATCCATCCATTCGTGTAACCTTGCTTCCATCCATTGTTTAAACCTACTTTTTGGGTGATCCTTGCTGAGTCATAGGTGTAAGGACTACACCCTCAGCAGGTCACATGGCCTGCAAAATGATAACATTAGTGTATTGCCCAAAAGTATTGGGTTCGTCTTCCTTCACTCACAAATGAACTTGAGATACATCCCATTCTTAATCCATAGGGTTTAGCGTAATGTTTCTCACCCTGTGCAGTCATAACAGCTTCAGCTTTTCAGCTTTCCACAAGGTTTAGGAATGGGTTTATGGGAATTTCTGACCATTCTCCCAGAAGTACATTTGTGAGGTCAGACACTGATGTTGATGTTGGGATTGCTGCAAAGTCAACGCCAGTGACTGTCCACTACATGCTCATCCAGGAGGAGTGAATGCTGCAAGTCACTGACTGGATCCAATCTGCCAAGTTACCTTAGACAGAAAACCTTTTAACCAATTTGAATAATAAACTGAATATGACTGCATTGTTTGATAGTTAGGATTAATTGGAATGTATTTACACGACTTGATATCTGTATGATTTGATTGAATTGACTTTTTAAAGTGCCTTGAGACGACATGTGTTGTGAATTGGCGCTATATAAATAAAACTCAACTGAACTGAATTCAATGAAAATGCGCAGCTCACACCCCACGCTCTAATTCATCCCAAAGGTGTTTTATTCAATTAAGGTCAGGACTCTATGCTGCTCTTTCACACCAGACGCACTTATCCATGTCTGTATGGACCTTGCATCAAAAAGAACTGGGCAGGGGACATCCCCAACCTGTTACCACAACATTGGCAGCATGAAATTGTCCCCACACCATAATCCCTTCCCATCAAACTTTACTTTTGACACAATGTTGGCAGGGAAATGCGATTCTCCTGGTCACTGTCTAACCCAGAGTCATCTATCAGATTGCCAGAAAGAGAGTCATGGTGCCCTATCACAGCTGCATCTGACGCTCTGTATTGCACTCGGTGATGCAAGGGTTGGATCTAGCAGCTTAGTCATGGAAACCCATTACATGAAGGTCTCTACAGACAGTTCTTCAGCTGATCTGAAGAAGTCATGAAATTTGGAGGTGTGTACTGTCTACTGACTCTACAGAAACCTGATGACTGTGTTTCCCAGTCCCTTCCACTTTGTTTAAATACCACTAACAGTTGACTGTGGACATATTGAGCAGGTGACATCCTATTATGGTACCACTCTGGAGTTCACTGATCTAGAGCGATCAATTTTTCACAAATGTTTATAGGAGCTGTCTGCGTCCCAAGACATTGGGCTTTATCATCTTCTGGCTATGGAAGTGATTGAAACACCTCAATTCAATCATTGAGATGGGTGAGTGAATAGTTTTGGTAATACAGAATATATTCAGGTTCTGACTGAGAGAATTTATAGACAGCAGGGTTTTGTGTCATCTGTTTGCTTTAAAATCTTTAGGCAAATTAGTTGAAGTCATCTTTCTGCTGACCTCATCTTCTCCTATTATGGCTGGGTCCCCTCTGCTAAGCATGCAGAATTTGAATATCCACAGCAGTTTTATTTCACTGGATGTTATGCTGTTGGAGGCATCCTAACAGTTTAACACAATTACAGCACCGTGAAGAAAAGTGTTTACCCTCTTACAGATTTCTGCTTTTGCTTTTTTAGGTCATCAAATTTTAATATTGGGTAAAGATAACCTGAATAAACACAAAAATGAGTTTTTCAGTGATTAATGATTTCATTCATTGACAGTTGCCACATCTAGGCCTAATTATGGCCTAACCTGTAGAATCAAGAGATCACTCAAGTAGAACCTATCCGACAACATGAAGTAGGTTATACGATCTCAAAATCATTCCACAAAGTAACTTCAAAACAGACAAGAAACAAAGTCATTGCTAACTATCAGTCTGGTAAGGGTCAAAAAGACTTTGGGATTCTAGAGAACCATAGTAACAACTTGCGCTTTAACAGGTCATTAATGCTCAAAAACCCTCCAGTGTTGCTCATTTAAAACAAGAAATTGTGTGAAGAACACGTTCAGATTAGATTTTTGCTCTTTTGTTTTTATTTCAAACTAAATTTATTGATTAAACAAACTTAAAAGGATGCAAATTGATCACCTTTTGTTTTGCGGTGCTACAGCTAACATGGTGTTAGCATGTTACGCTAATATGCTAACAAAATGCTTCTTGTTTGGCCACCGATAGGGGGCGCTCCAAAGCCCTCACCTCTAAAACCGAACTACTGAAATGAGTTAAAACTTCAATATTAACCAGCTCATAACTGTTAAGGTGTTCATTTATTTATTACAAACTATAATTCTTTCTAGGTTTCCAGAGTTCGGTTACTGAAGCTTTTTGACCAGGTCCTTCTCCAGTTCGGCGTCTGGGTCTTCTGGTGGTTCCAGCTTGTTTCTGCCGAACCTCCTCTCCGGTTTAACGGTCGCGGACAGCAGCTCCTTCTGGATCCTCAGCTGTCTCTGCCTCCCCAGCAGCGCCCGGATCTCCTTCCTCTGGTCGGCCATGGCCTCGTACCGCCGTCTCTCCTCCTCTCTCTGCCGGTCAGCGAACACCAGACTGGGACCGGGAACGCCGGAGGATACGTGGCGCTGCGGACGGAACACCGGCAGCCTTTGGCAGGTTTCTGCTGAAACCAATCGGGACTCCAGCGGGGGCAGCAGGGACAGGGCGCTCCACAGCTGCCGGGCATGGGACACATCCTCCGGGGAAGAGCCGTCAAAGACGGTGAAACGTTCGTTAAACTGTCCTTCTTGCTCACTCTGGTGCGCCATTTTGGTTTTATATCATGGTTTTCTAAAAAAAAGTCAACAATTTAACAATTGTTTACAAACGTTACCATGGGAACGAGCCGTGGTACGAGAAAAGTAGTGGTTTTCAAAATAAAAGTCCCCGAAGAACAAAACAATATTTGATTTACTGGGCCATTTGTTAATCTTTTAAAAATGTCCACATATGATGTATTGGAGCCTAAACATCACCACGTAAGACTTTAAATCCTATAATTAAAACTCTAAAATTTGTTGGTTTTTTACTTTAAAAGTTAAAGTTCTGACTGTGTATCTATAAGAAATCAGGTTCTGTCTGAGAAAAATAGAAGCAGCAGGTTTACTATTAAAAGAAACATCTCTCATATGACAGGAATTGCCTATAATTTCCACAGGAAACGTCACAACATCGACTGAATTAACACCCTAATTTCAGATCAATCTAAGTATTAATAAAGTAATAATAAAAATGTAAGTATTGATTTAGAGACGTTCCTTTTACAGACTCCATTTGGTACCCAAGTCCCGGCAGCCTAGTGGCTCTGGACGACTGGCGTTGGACACCCTTACTGGAATATCCCACTGATATCCAAAAAACAATGTAAATTCACCATAGTTAAAATGTCGTAAACAAGTGTTTATGGTTTTATAAAAGCAACAAGTTATTTATCACTGTTTCTAATGTTAGACCTTAACATAAAGATTGTGGTTATTTTTCCTGGCGACCTGTCCAAGGTGTGCACTTCTCTCCCAAAGACCGTTGGAGATAGGCACCAGTTTCCTCACAACTCAGCACAGATTCGATAATAGGTGGATGGATGATGGATTATGTTTAAAAATAAAACTTTGCTTTGTTAGGGCATTGTTTTGTCCTGGAGTTACAGTCTACTTCCATTAGGGAGAAGCCTTATTCTACTTCCTGTGCTCAATGTTCAAAATTCAGCTTGTTTAAAAGGGTCATTGTCCTCCTCCAGGGAGGACCTTCCACAGAGTGTTTTCCATGTTTAACATTTTAGCAACTGCTTGTTTAGCAAGAAGCTCAAAGAAATGTACACATTTAAATAGTAATTACAATTAAAAATTAGAGAACAATAAAAATAGTTGAACATAAAATAGCTTAATGTTACAGTGCCTTGCGAAAGTATTCGGCCCCCTTGAACTTTTCAACCTACAATGGAACGGTTCACAAATAAACGTATCCAGGTGTTGGAATGGCCAAGTCAAAGTCCAGACCTGAATCCAATCGAGAATCTGTGGAAAGAGCTGAAGACTGCTGTTCACGAACGCTCTCCATCCAACCTCACTGAGCTCCAGCTGTTTTGCAAGGAAGAATGGGCAAGAATTTCAGTCTCTCGATGTGCAAAACTGATAGAGACATACCCCAAGCGACTTGCAGCTGTGATTGCAGCAAAGGGTGGCGCTACAAAGTATTAACGCAAGGGGGCCGAATAATATTGCACGCCCCACTTTTCAGTTTTTTATTTGTTAAAAAAGTTTGACACATCCAATAAATTTCATTCCACTTCATGATTGTGTCCCACTTGTTGTTGATTCTTCATAAAAAAATTAGAATTTTATATCTTAATGTTTGAAGCCTGAAATGTGGCAAGAGGTTGAAAAGTTCAAGTGGGCCGAATACTTTCGCAAGGCAGTGTAGGTAAAATACTCATGCATAAACATATTTTATTGTGTTCTTGATTTAGATTTGTGCACTCGTACTCGTACTCGTACTCGTCATACTAGCCATCTTCCACTTCATCCGGGACCGGGTTGCGGGGGCAGCAGACTCAGCAGAGACACCCAGACCTCCCTCTCCCCAGACACCTCCTCCAGCTCCTCCATGGGGAGCCCAAGGCATTCCCAGTCCAGCCGAGAGACACAGTCCCTCCAGCATGTCCTGGGCCGTCCACTGGGCCTCCTCCCGGTGGGACGTGCCTGGAACAGGAGGCAGGAGGCATCCGGTATAGATGCCTGAGCCACCTCAACTGGCTCCTCTCGATGTGGAGGAGCAGCGGCTCTACTCCGAGCCCCTCCCGAATAGCAGAGCTCCTCACCCTATCTCTAAGGGAGTGCCCGGCCACCCTACGGAGGAAGCTCATTTCAGCCGCTTGTATACAGGATCTCGTTCTTTCGGTCATGACCCAAAGTTCATGGCCATAGGTGAGGGTAGGAACGTAGACCAACCGGTAAATCGAGAGCTTCGCTTTTCGGCTCAGCTCTCTCTTCACCACAACGGACCGGCACAGTGACCCCATTACTGCGGCAGCCGCACCGATCCGTCTGTCGATGTCCCGCTCCATTCTTCCCTCACTCGGGAACTGGATGAGATCTGCCCTGAGTAGATTTATGGAATATACACAAAACTTCAGTTTTTGTGCCTACAATTGAAATAGTTTTGAGCTTGTTGTGCAGAATGATCAGATGCAGATTAATTCATTACAAACTGTTTTATTAAATCAAAACGTTTAGATTGTATTAATCCCAAATGGATCAGCTAACATCATCTCAGTATAGTTGTATCATCAGCACAGGTGAAGCTGTCAAAGAGTCTAGCTGAAATCTAATCAGCAAACTTATTAGTGTAAAAGAGATGTAGATGTGCTGAAGTCACCAATCATTACATCCAAAGAGAAGCGTGCAGCCATCATCACTTTGCATCAAATCTGCCCCACATGTAGAAACCAGCTGCTGAGAATACATCAGCTAATATGGCTTATCGAGGACTTCAAGGTGAACAGTTTAGCTGCTGAGAAGAAGACTGCAGGATGCCTAAGAAGGTCCAGAAAGCCCTCGGACTGTCTTATCCTGTTGAGGGCATTGAAGATACCACCAGCGCAGAGCTTGCTCAACATCGGCAGCAGATGGGTGGGTGTGAGTGCATTTACATCCCCAGGGCTGAGGTTATGTGGACAAGAAGAGCAGATAAAGAATCCACCTCTGTCCAAGATAGCCTCTGGAAGAATTGGTCGTCTGACAGGTATTGGTGCAGAAGGTGATGTTCAGCATTTTAGAGAGAATTACAGAAAATAGGAAGAAAAAGGACCATGAGTGGAAACAATTTTTACTCTGAAATGTTTGGGAATGAAAGCATTAAGTGGCAGAAACTAAATGTGTAATAAAAACGTGTGTTTGCTTTAAAATTGCTTTTTATGTTGCTCCACAGGTATTACTGTTGATGCATTACTGACCATACACCGGTGGTAATGAGGGATAGGCAGGAGAAGCTCAATGCGGGCAGATAAAAGCTCCTTTTGTCTGACTAGATGGAGATCCCCCAACTGTGGAAAGAAGGCGGGTGGCGGTGTGCCGCTCCACCCCAGGTGTCACGGGCTGTTTTAAATAGAGAGGAGGAGGAAGGGCGACATCATCAGCATCACTTCTTTCACCTGACCTGATACTCTCACTTCCCTGGAGTTCAGCCAGCATCCTGCACTGAGGACACAGAGCAGTAAGTACAAACACCAGGATTTCCCTCTTACCGTTAGTATGAAATTAACTCTCAGCTTCAATATAGCTGGTTAATACAGCTTCAATACAGATGATTCAGCTTAAATAACCTGCTCAATTATGAAAATAGTAAAGTTAGATGTGCTAAATGACCGTGCAAACCAAAGAAGTGCAGTAATAGTTCTTTATCAGCAGCTAAAAGTTTATTCTCTGACCCTTCATTTACACGTTAACAAGATGAATATTTTATGTTAAAATCTGTTTAAAACTATTTTAAGAGCAGCAAGTTTTGCTTGTTTACAGTTTTTATAAAAGCAAAGTCTGCATTAAGATGCAGCATATTGATTTGTTCTTGCAAGCTGTGGTGCTGCTGCCACACATGGGTACATCCTCTGACATGGCACCATTTTGGTGTAAATGCTAAGCTTGGCTGAACTCAGGAGCGGCTGCACCTTATAAGGTGAAATGCCAGCAAAGTTCTTCTCAGCATCCCAGTGTGGGCTACCTGGCTACCAGGAGCAAAGGGTTAGCCAAACATGGGCATTCCAGCATGGCAGCTCTGCTGTTTGACTATGGGGGTTATCGGTGTGCTGCTTTTCATGTTTTATTATCTGCTGTTCAATGGGATGTCAGAGAAGCCTTGTGACCTGCAGGAAGATCCACAGACCAGGATAAGTGAGTAAGTAGCTGAATGCAAAGCGAGGGAAATGTGCCCAGGTTGTTATCAGCAGTAATTAGACAGATCACTAAAACTAAATGCAGGTGGATCTGTCTGATGTGCAGATGCAAAGGCAGCGGGTTTGAGTCATAGATGGAGGAAGGAGGTGGAGAAAGGATGAGCTGATGCCTGTTTTATCTAAGCATGTTTGTCTGCATGTAATCGGTGTGAAGAAGCAGGAAGTAACAACACAGTAGGTTCAGAAGGTTTTTCAGAGATGAGTTTTTTGTATTATTTTCATTACTCTATTAAGCACATTGAAAGCTAAACTATATTTAAAAAGTTGAGTGGTCACTGAGATTTGGTTAGCTGGATATTTAATGACATTTCTTCTTGAAACTTCTGTTTCTCCTGTTTAGTACCTGTAAGCAAATCCTCTTAAACCATGGTATATCAGTATATTTCAGTATTCTTAGAAAATATAGAGCTAAATGGTCGTAAAAATGCTCAAATCTAATTTAAAAATCCACTTTAAGTGATATCACTTTCTGAAAACCATGTATTTAAATCCCATTTCTATTTATTTCTGATCGCGTTTTTGGATCAACTCTGACCCTGATCAAATCAAAATAACTTTAATTAACCTCCTAATGATAAACATTGTTTATTAGGGTCATATAATCAAATTTCCTTACAGTAGACGATAAATAGATTACAGAAAATTACTTTAAAGCAAGGATTCTCAAGTCCAGTCCTGGAGAGTTACTATCATGCAACTTTTGGATGCATCCCTGCTCTTACACCAAATTTAAAGGGCTAAATTCCCTCCGACATCAGCAGGAATCTGCAGAGCTGGAAGGAGGGATGCATCTAAAAGTTGCAAGGACTCGAGGACTGGACTTTAAACTGGACCGTGCTTTAAATCATCCGCTGTCAAAGGGAGTCAGAATCATCCTCCTCACAGCTACAAATACATGGATAGTCAGTCTGAGGTTTTCTGTGGTGAACAGCAACCTTTCAGAACCTAAAAGGTTGGGAACGACCAGCATCTGAATGGAAATCCATATATCCTTGCTAGGATATGCTTTCGAAGACAAACTAATTTTACCCACAATCTTTTTGAAGGAGAAGACAAACACAGCTGGAGTTCAGGTTCTGTTTTCTGATGGTGCCACGGGTTCAGGAAATTTAGATTGGTAGATGACGGTATAAATGTCTATAAAGCTGCTTGATAAAATGCCAGATTTTACGCTAAAGAACATTCTTGAATGTACTGCGCTCAGGCTAGTCCAAAAACCTCTTCATAAACAGTCATTTTCAACAAATTAGATTATAAAAAAGTTCATTTATTTCAGTTCACAAGTGAGACACATTATATAGATTAATTACACATAGATTAATGTTTTCAAGCATAATTTCTAATAATTATAATCTTTTTCCACTTACAGCTAATAAAAACACGACATTTAAGATTAAAATAATACATCAGACCAATTTAATACAGAAATGTGTGCTTAATGAAAAGGATGTTTAATGACTGCTTAAAGGTAATATGGTTATTTTTGTACTATTGTTATTTTTAAAAGGAACTTTTAATCATACAAACGAGCCTCATCTACGTGCATATTCTAATTTATTAAATATGATGGTATACTACAGCTATGACCGGCTACCTTCATGCAGATGAAACAGAGCCCATAAATGGAAAACCGACCGTCCCAGGCTTCCATTCCGTCCTATGCCTGTTTCTTTATACAGCAATTTTTTATTTTATTTGATATAAATCTTTAGATCTATTTACAATTGTTGCATTTTTCCTAAATTAATATTTTTGTAGATCTTTTCTACTGTAACCTATGGCGTGGGGTGCTGATGGGTGCAGATCTTATTCTGCCTTTGTGGTTACCGAGTCATTTCTTTGGTCTTACCTCAGGTTGTCCATCTTGGACTACCACTGCAATAGAGGTCCTCTTGGGTTTAGACTGAGGGCTATTCTCGGTGGATTTATAACAGGATGGTGGCGTGGGAGTCCGTCTATAGAGGAAGGATTTCCAGATTTGGGATCAAAATCCAACTGCACCATAAACAGACAAGAAAAGGGTCTTAAACATGGTCTAAAATCAAATACAGTTTCACCTGGACTCCCAGTATCATAATTCTGCTGTAATTGTTGCAAGAAATTAAAATTCTAATTTTCAGTTGGTTATATGTTGTATTTGCTGTCGTAAAGTTCCCTAATTTACCAAATGTGTTGATGTTTTCCTCCTGTGACATCGGCAGGCCAGAGGTTAAACATTTAGAGGTCACATCAACCCCAACCACTGCTCTAGAAACTGACACCAACCCCAGCATCAGCCCTACCACCTCTGGGTCTCCTGCAAACATCTCCATTGCTGCTGCTGACGCTTCCATCCTTCACACCGCCCCCCCTGACCCTTCCAACATGGCCGACCTCTCCGTCGATGACAGCAAGTACCTCTTTCTGGAAAACGACTTCCATAACAGTGGGGTGGCCCAGGCTGACTGGGCAGCCAAGAAGATGGTGTGGGTCCCATCAGAGAGGGAAGGATTCGAACCCGCTAGCATCAAGGAGGAGAAGGGAGAACAGGTACAGATTATAGTACTATGTTGATCTAATTTATCTAATTTTACCCCCTCATTCGCTAAACTGAGTTGTGGCATTCCTCAGGGATCATTCCTTGGCCCCTATTACTTTATTTTATTTACGTGCTTACGCTTGACCAGGTTTTAAAGAAGTATGGTGAAAATGACCATTTCGATGCAGATGGCACATTGAAGCATGCAGAAGTAAAACCAGTGAATCTCAGCTGCATTCCCTTTCTCACAGTATGTCCAGGACTTCTCTCAGTATGATAAAAGGTTAGAGATATATGTTGTTTGGAACAGTCTTTTTGGCTCCAGTATTGGTGGTTTATCAAATAAAACCAACCATGTTTTCAGATGTACACCCGCTCTGTTGGTCAATACATTGTAGAATGAGAGAGTTTGCACCTCGCTCCTCCCTATCAAACTCCACCTGACTTATTGATTACTTGTCTTCTGTTCTCGATTCATTGCTGGTATTTTTTCGACTTCCAGTGCTATAGATTTACATACAAAAAACAGAGTCACAGCACCACAGATAAATCATGGTACATTGCTTTATTTGCTCCTGTCGGTTTTGCACCAGCAGTAGAGTGATTTGATTTTATAATTTTAGTCTAAAACAACCAAATTTGAATCAAAACAGGTGAAAAACATTTTTTTTTACGATAATAGATACTTCCTGGCTATGTTCTGCTTAGGAGATTGACTCATAAGGTAATAATTAAAGTTTATTAATGAGAGTTCACAAATAGTTTTAACCTCTGTTTCTGGTATATTTACATTTCAATATTAAACTAAAAATATTGTAAACTGAAGAGGCTCATGATGAAACTCTGCCACCTACTGATGCAAACTGGTACCTTCTTAAAACATGGCACCTGTTATCAGGACATATTTTCACTATATCTGAGTTTAATGCTGTTTCTCTTTAAACTGAGACACTCAACATGCCAAGAGATGTAAACAGGGTGTCTTTCCCTGGGTTTGAATATTCTTCTCTTGACCGTGTACTTCAGGTCCTGGTGGAGCTCTCCAACGGACAGAAGGTGACGGTGAACAAAGATGACATCCAGAAGATGAACCCACCCAAGTTCAGTAAAGTGGAGGATATGGCTGCTCTCACTTTTCTCAATGAAGCATCCGTCCTGCATAACCTGCGAGAGAGATACTTCTCCAGCCTGATCTATGTGAGAAACACCTCCAAATTCTTTATCATGTTCTTCAAAACTTGAGTAAAAGGATAAGAGACAATTAAAACATGCTCAAGATGCAGTCTACTAGTCAGTAAGTCAGTACTTTTGTTGTGGCGTTTAAAATTCAAATACAAGTTTTTATCCACTATATTGTCCACTGGAACTTCTTCAGGTGATGCAGTGAAAGTGTGAAGATTGTTCTATGTTACTTCTTTTAAAAAGCTGCACTGTGGCCTCAACTAATGCATCATGCTAACGCTGATTGGACTAAACGATTCTCCAATTAATCTACTATGGCTAGTTTTCACTTTGCATGCTAATGTTAGGCTGCATTCCATTTTCCTCAGAGGTCAAATGTCATATGTTGAAATTACATAACGTACACCCAACTTAACAGTTGTTCCAGTTACACGTTGGAAATCATCTAAATTGCTAAACTTTGTCCTCAGTTTCTAGGCTGCTGTCGAGGTAGGAAAACTTTACCGGCCGTCCGTTGACTCTTACATTACTCCTCACCTCTCATCGATCCCCAAAGAACAATTCTCAGTCAGAGATCAGTTGTACGTTTCCACAAGTTTATTAAAACCAGTCTGAATTCAGAGAGGGAGATGTCACACTTACACTGCTACCTGGAAACGTCTGTGTGTCGTCTTACTGGGGGCTGCGTTACATTACATTTTATACCCCACGCTGCTATGCAGTACACATACACAATCATTCTGTCTGTGGACGTTTCCCCAGCAACAGCATAAAACAACAGAGATACATTTCATCATTTAATAAAGAATTGTTCCCCACACGTCTTCAGGAATCTTCAGGGAGGGGAGTACCATGCCTCCCCAAAACACTGCCGGCTTCTCACGATACAGACAGAAAACACCTGCAAGCTTTAACCTTGAATAATAAACACTCATCGTGTAAAAACTGGACTCTATAATACTAGAGGCTACTGTTAAGGTTTTTTCTAACTATCAAAAACATAACTAAAAACTCCTAATAAAAATCAATCTATAAACAGCAAAGTCCCGAATATATCTTAGTCTTAGCTACTAATAATAATAATAATGTATTTATATTTCCACACTACTAATAATAAGGCATTTATATTTCCATACTGCCTACTGCTAGCATTACAAACTGATTACAAGGTATTTCTCTGCAGTGTTTGGATTCAAACATTAAAGCAGCATGCTCTCAAATAGACGTCTGCAACTGATCTGATTCAATTCAGTTTATTTATATAGCGCCAATTCACAACACGTCGTCTCAAGGTCTTTTACAAAGTCAATTCAACCGAATCATATCTAATGAGATACAAACCAGCAGGAGAACAAATAAACTGTTTATGACCAGAGGTGGGTAGTAACTACTTAATTTACTCAGTTATATTTTCTTAAGCAAGTTTTTGAAAAACAGTTTGATGTAGTCGTTTTACTGCTTCGAACATTGAACTTCTACTTCAGTAATAGTATTATGAAGTAATGTTACTCTGTGTGCAATTTCTGGCTACTCCACCACCTCTAGTTACTTCACTGGATGAGGAAAAAACACGTTCTACACGAGTAACAATATATTGAAGTAGTGATACTTTTACTTGAGTGGAACCCACCTCTGCTTATGATTGGCAGCCATATTGGATTTTGATGTTTGGGTTGGTGCAGAATCTTAAATCCGATTTCAACTAGCATCCCAGCTAATTGTTTTTCAGCTTGCATCTGAGATTACAGCATTGTTAGCATGCTACAGGTGATGTTAGCATGTTAATGTAATGCTAACATAACATCAACGCTTACTTCACTTTTAGTTATCTTTTTTAGCATTCTAAAACTGACTTGAATAATCTTTTTTACACGTATTTATAATATGATGTAGTTGTGGTGCACTGCTCAGTGAATAAAAATGTACAGTTGAAAGGTGAACGAGTGGGCATTCAAAATAAAGCTAATGCTTTAGGAAAATCCCTTGTCAGTGTTTTTCTTCTTGTATGCTAAAGCTAACTTTAGCTAAAATAATTTAGCATGCCAACATTTACAGTTTACCACAGAGTCTGGTGAACATTTCACTTTCAGAGCTGAAAAGACTAAGAACTTTATTAAATCTATAAAAGGTTAGAGTCACCAGGTGACTGCAGAAAAGAAAGATCCATAGAAACCAGTGAAGTTCAGTTTTAGTCCAGATTTAGGTCTAAAAGTCCCCATTTAAGGATGGAGATTAGCGGCTGTGCTCTCCTCCTGGACTGAGGATGTTCTGGCAGATTCAACAGCTTATGCTTTGTTTATCTTTTTCAGTTTTAAAAAGTTTAATAAGTTGCTGAATGTATAAATTACAATCAGACATCTCTGGGAGTCCTTGTAAGAGCATTAACAAGGGGAGCAGAAGGGAGAGTGGTAAGGCTGTGTTTATTCATTCTTATGGAAAAGTTTCCACACGTGCAGATCAGGTTAATGCTGGACATTCATGGAGTTTCGTCAACAGCATTACTACAGAGAACAAGTTTCAGGCCATTTATAGTAAAACAGAAGGATATGTTTAACATTAATCCAGGTAAAAAATACACTTTAGACTTGTTGGAACATAACTTGGGCTTCTTTCCTCCCCAGACGTACTCGGGTCTGTTCTGCGTGGTGGTGAATCCCTACAAGATGCTGCCAATATACTCGGAAAAGATCATTGAGATGTACAAGGGCAAGAAACGCCACGAAGTGCCGCCACACATCTACTCTATCACGGACAACGCCTACAGGAACATGCTGCAGGGTAACCCCTGTTTGACTATCATTCAGATTCCAGAAAAACTCCCCATTTATGTCAAAAAAATACAAATCTCATGTGTCCCAGTTTATTGAAACGGTTCTGTTCTATAATATTTTTCTGCATATAAGCTTCCTGCCAAAGTTTGCTGGAATTTTGGCCCATTCCTCCTGATAGAGCAGGTGTAACCAAGCCACGTTTGTGGATCTTGTTGTCCTCAAACCTCTTTGTAATTATATTGGCAGCACACCAAGGCTCATTGTCCATTTGAAACTTCCTGGCTGAGGTCTTAAGATGTTGCTTCAATATTTCCACAAAATGTCCTTTCCTCATGATGCCATCTATTTTGTGAAGCGCACCAGTCCCTCCTGCAGCAAAATACCTCCGCAGCATAATGCTGCCACCCCAATGCTTTGCAGTTAGAATGTTGTTCTTAGGCTTGCGAGCTTATTCCTCTAAATATAACACTGGTCATTATGGCCAAACCCTTCAGTTTTAGTTTCGTCAGAACAGAGAACATGTTTATGTTTCTTGAGTAGTGGCTTCTTCCTTGCTGAGTGTCATGGTTGTTTGGTAGGAAAAATCCTTTTGTGTCCCACCATTACGAACAGAGACATGTGGAGTTTACTTAAACCCACTGGGATTTCAGCTGGAACTGTGTGTTTTGGTCAGATGAGGCTAAGACTGAGCTTTTTAAGCAACAAACACTCTAGGTGGGTTTGCTGTGAAACAAAGGATGAAGATGTGGAAAAGCACCTCATGCCCACAGTGAAGTAACGTGGAGGATCTGTGATACTGTGGGTTATCTGCAACCTAGTGAAATGTTAGAAGACTAAGTGCTGACCTGTTAGCAAAAAAGGAAAAGTACAAATTATTATTATAATTATTAACAGCAGGTTACTCAATTAGTGTGACACCGGTGATTTTCATGGACACAATTTTTCCTTAATGTGGCATTGTGAAATTCTGCTACTGCAATAAAAGTTTGATTTATTTTAAGATAGTATCTCTGTATATGAACCTGCCCCCCTCATAGAGGAAGTCCATGTCAGGCATTTGTTTCCAAGCAACACAACAGTTTTTTGGAAAACCACCAGCCACGGTCACGTTTTCACCTGATGTTACTGAGTTTGAGGTGAAAAGTAAAAATGTAGTGTAGTTGAAGCCTTAAGAAACAAAAAATCTGTACATTTGCCTTTCAGGGCTTCCATAGACCTTTGACTGTTTAAGCCATCATCTGCAAGTGTTTCAAATAGTTTATGAAACCCAACATGGAAGATATAGTTTAGACTGGTCTGTTAATCCTGTGGAAACGACCTATTATTCCTGACAGAACAATCCCATCTTCCAACAATAGCTCTAACCTTCTCAGCAGTGTGGAAATATAGAAACTTCCTAAAACTGCATGAGTAGATGGATGTACTCAGCTTCCAGATGAGTGAGGAGTGTTGGCCGTGAACAGACCTGACTGAAGCCTTGGAGCGTGCCGACCTCTAACTACCTCCGAACTTTCCATTCGGCCCCAGAACAGCCATACATGGAGCAGTCAGCCCAGATCACAGTGACAGAGCCCTGCATCCACCTGCTATATTTAGACTGATGGAGACTAATCTTAGAGCTGTTTACTTTCACATCAGAACAAAAAAAGGTTCGCCTCAGAGTTCAGGATTTGTCTGCACAGCTCAACCTCACAGTATCTTCTCTCTCGCTCTTCACAGATCGTGAGGATCAGTCTATTCTCTGCACGTGAGTCAAAACACGCCATTTGAGCAAAAATCATCACTTTAAGTAGGCAGTGCACAATCGCACGATATAAGGAAGAGTTAAGATGAAAATGTTTTTAGTCCTGTCAGTCATAAACCTACAAATGTTTATTATATATTAAGAAAAAAGAAAAATATTATTTATGTCTGAGAAACTACACTTAGAAAATAAATATTATTAGTATGAAAAATGAAGATGAACAGATATTCAGATGTTTGTTGCCTGTTACCGAGTGAAAGACAGTTTTTCCATCCCATTATTCCAATTAGTGGTGAGTCTGGAGCCGGGAAGACGGAAAACACCAAGAAGGTGATTCAGTACCTGGCTGTCGTCGCCTCGTCACATAAAGGCAAGAAGGACGTCAACCCTGTGAGTAGGAATTTCATGTAAATGCTTTGAAGAAAAGAAAAATACATTTTTGATTTTTGGATATTCTTTGAGTTTTATTTTGTTCTCGGACAGTTTAAATCTGAGAAATTTCTGCATTTTAGGCTGCTGCACTCTTCAGAATATTGTTTCAGGAAAGCTTTTCCCACTCTGTAATGTTTCTCCCAATACTTCAAGACTTTCCAGCTGTCATTTTGTCCTATTCTGTGCAGCTGTTCACCCTGATGACTTGCATCAAGGAGGTCCAGGGTTTAAATTGCGTCCGTGGCATTTTCCGTTCTCCATGAATATGCATGGTTGGCCCGGCTTACTACCGCGGTCCAAAAACAAGCAAGTTAGGTTATTTATCTTTTCTAGATTGCTCTGCATCAAATTTCCACTCTACTAGAGAGTGGAAATTGTTCGTGTTGGTATGTTGGAGTTGGAAAACCTTAGCAGAAAGGAGAAAAACAGAGGAGAGGAGGTAGCTAAGGACAGGATACAAGCCAAACAGCTTCCATGGACAAGGTGGAGGATCATGATGATGCTCCGTGTCACAAAGCTAAAATCACCTCAAACTGGTTTCTTGAACATGAAGAGCACTGAATTCTTGGGGCCTCCACAGTCAAAAGATCCTAATCCAGCCGAGCATCTTTGGGATGTGGTGGAATAGGAGATTCTGGTTATGGGATGTTCAGTTGATCAGTCTGCTGCAACTGTGTGATGCTATCATGTCAATATGGACCAACATGTTTCGGACACCTTGTTGATTCTTTTTGACGAAGAATTAAGTCGTTTCTACAAGTAATCCCCAAACGGTACTGCTAAGTTTACCTATATAGACTGGTTACTGAGTGTATTAAATTCATTATATTATTATCCTCTAAATATGTTTGCTTCCCAAAACCTCTGGCTTTTTTGGATACTTTTTTAGGATTATATCAGGATTTCAATCACCAATTTAAAATCCAAGCAACATATTTCACCTAACTCCTTGTCCTACATTTCCAAATAAGTTTGGGGATGTGATGCAGCCTGAAATTCAGGAATGAATGGATATTATCAGTGAGAAGTGGCTGAATTTTTGCTTTTCATATCATGCCCTTTACTGATTTAAATCCAGTTTAATATTTTATTGTGCAACAGATTGGTGGCTCTAACCTATGAATGTTGCATCCATCTGAACGTGTTAAAGTATAAATTTAGAGTATAAATAAAGGAAATATTTTACTGTACATGACAGGAATCGGTTGCTGCAGCTGTGGCCAAGGTGAGAACAGTTTTTCTTCCTCCTGCTGCAGCTCCTGGGGCTTTTGGTTTTCTTTTGCACCCATCTGAATGAGAAATAATGGCAAAAAGAAATGAGTTAGAGTTCATATTACCTCATAAATCCTCCATAACACTAGCTGAAAGTTACAGTCATGTTTCATTAAAAAGTGAGTTTTCTGACTGAGGATTCATTGCTGCTTGATCTCTAGCCTTCTCTGCTTGGCTGTTTCACAAGTTACTTTTTGAGGAAAGAAAATCTGAATTAGTTGAAGAAAAAATAACCTGCAGACCATTAAAAACAACAGAAACATTTTTAATGACTTCTTTTTCTGACTCATCCTGCAGCAGCAGTCAGGATCTCTGGCCTATGTAAGTAAAAACCCATTTTGTCCTCCTCTGTGGTTACTTTGGACGAGTCTTTTGCATGATATTGGACTAAATAACAGTAGTCCATTAAATAATGTCTGACCTGTTTATGGACTGCAGGGGGAGCTGGAAAAGCAGCTGCTGCAGGCTAATCCCATCCTGGAGGCCTTTGGTAACGCCAAGACAATCAAGAATGACAACTCGTCCAGATTTGTACGTTTTTGCTAAATTCAGACACAAAAATGCAGACATGTAAGAAAAGAAAGTATACCTTATTTTACGTAAACATACATTTGCAAAGTTGCATTGGAAAGCAGAGATGTTTGTCCATGTTTTCTGGGTCTATGTTTGGAGAAACCCAAAAGCAGCACATCAGCACCAACATTTCACACCCGCTATCAAGCACGGTGGTGGAGGGCTAGTGCCTTGGGCTTGTTTTCCAGCCACAGGTCCTGGACACCTCACAGTGGACCATGAGCTTCATAGAGCTTTGCAGAAATGAGTTGAGGAACGTTCCAAAATACCTTCACCACAGAGTGAGAGACATAAAGTCAGACAGAAAACGAGAGGTTTTGCTGCTAAATCTGTTGAATTCTGGGTGCACTTGTTTTTCCCACAAAGTTTTGAATTTCGTATAACTTAAAGTCAGATTTAAATAATTTTAGAGGATAGATAAAGGTGCATTTTCTTGTACTTTAACCTAAGAGACTTTCGAGGAACCACCGTGATGTTTCACAGGTCTGCTGTCCTTCCACAGGGGAAATTCATCAAACTTAACTTTGACGTGACTGGCTTCCTTGTCGGGGCAAACATTGACACCTGTATCCTTTTTCAGAAAATTTTTTCCACCTTCTTCTTCCTAAATTAAGCTATGTAAAGGTTATCTGCTTAACTCCATCCAAACTGAACAGATCTGCTGGAGAAGTCGCGCTGCATTCGACAAGGGAACACAGAGAGAGCCTTTCACATCTTCTACTACATGGTGGCTGGAGCTAAAGACAAGATGAGGGGTGAGAGGATCAGAGTTTAGAGTAAAATAAAAGCATTTGTGAATGTTTCTCTCTTTACAAGGTCAGATAAAGATAAGTTTCCTCCGGGCCCTAAAATCTTTCTCTTTAAGAAGAAGCTCCTCGTTTCCTTGTTCTGCAGTAATGGTGTCGAAGGTCGATCATATCTGGGTTCCTGGATAATAACTCTGTAGGTTTGTGTTCTTGTAGAGGAGCTGCTGTTGGAGGACTTCAACAGCTACCGCTTCCTGATAGCGGGTCACGTGGAGATTCCCGGTCAGCAGGACGACGAGCTTTTTGACGAGACTCTGGAAGCGATGGAGATCATGGGCTTTACAGATGAGGAGAGATTAGGTACTTATAGACATCCTGAAAACCATTTCTGTTGTTTGGGTTAATGTTTCATGGTAACTACTGCAATAATTTAGCTGCTTTTTTAATTGTATTTTTGAGCTCTATATCTGAAAACATAAGTCAGGGATTTCACAGGTTGTTTCTTTGAAAGTGAAACATCTCTCGTCTGTGCACCAGTCATGATCCATATCTCAGGAGCAAAGGTGAGCTCTGAACGCAGATGGACCTCAGTACATTACAAACGAAGCCCCAATTCGTCTATCCATCTCCTGACCCATCCAACTGTCACTCCTGAACCAGACACTAGGCTCCTTGGCTTGAGTTAGAAACTGACCCTCACCCCAGAAGGAGCAGTCCATTGTTTCCAGCTGAGAAGCTAAATCTCTCCCATTTGCAAACTGCCTCCGTGCACATTGAAGGTCAAGGCATGATGACTTAAATATTACCAAAAGAGGCAACCTCCTCTCCATAGCTCCGCCTTGAGATCCTGTCCATGAACAGCACAAACAGGATCAGAGACGAGGGACAGCCATGGTCAGCCCAACGAACGAAGCTCTTCTGTTACTGATGCAGAGACCAAAGAAAGTGTAAAAGTGGCTCAAGTTACCCTATGTTTTGTGGGGGGGATGCTGCAAGGATGTGTGGGTCCCACAAGGGGCCTGTTAGGGTGTCTGGAACTCCCTCTTGGACTTCAGGTGAGGAGTTCAGTCATCTCAGGGGAACCCGGGCTATAGCTCCTGCTCCTCTCCATGACATCTGGGAGGGATGGATGGATGGATGGAGGGATGGATAGAAATTGTTCTGAAAACAATATAAATCATATTTTAGAAGAAGAAACCAGGGTTTAAACTGTTAGAATATAAAGGTATTTTAACCTGCAGGCATGTTGAAGGTGGTGTCCACTGTTCTCCAGCTGGGAAACATCAAGTTTGAGAAGGAGAGGAACAGTGAGCAGGCCACCATGCCCGAAAACACGGGTAACCATTAAAACACTCCAAGATCTGTGAAAAAACACTGTAGCTTCTCTGAAACCTTCTCCCATTTCAACCACAGCGGCACAGAAGGTGTGCCACCTGCAGGGCATCAACGTGACCGACTTCACCCGCGCCATCCTCACACCCAGAATCAAAGTGGGGAGGGAGGTGGTGCAGAAGGCCCAGACCAAACAGCAGGTTCTGAACAGGAGACAATCATGCATCATTTCATGTAATTTGATTCAAACAATTTTTTTAAATTGTCCATCACCTTCAGGCCGATTTTGCCGTGGAGGCTCTGGCTAAGGCCATGTACGAGCGCTTGTTCCGCTGGATCCTCGCCAGAGTCAACAAAACGCTGGACAAGAGCAAGAGACAGTCGTCGTCCTTCCTGGGAATCCTGGACATTGCTGGCTTTGAGATTTTTGAGGTGAATTCTTCCTGAAGAACGTGGCTTATTTGTTGGTTTCACCAGATTTCTGTTTTTTTCTGATATTCAGAGTTTCTCCTTCAGGACAACTCGTTCGAGCAGCTCTGCATCAACTACACCAACGAGCGGCTGCAGCAGCTCTTCAACCACACCATGTTCATCCTGGAGCAGGAGGAGTACAAGAGAGAGGGCATAGAGTGGAACTTCATCGACTTCGGCCTGGACCTGCAGCCCTGCATCGAGCTCATTGAGCGGCCGGTGAGCGCATCTGCAAGCATCCTGTCACTCCATGAGCTTCATGGTATTCAGAAGATGCTTAGTCCTCTGCAGGTTTTTACATAAAAAAATTAACACAGAGCTTTTCACTCTGCAGACAAGGACACAGATTAATTAAGACCTCCTCATTCTCCCAGAAACGTCTTTATGAATTAAATTCCACATCATTTTCTGCTACAAAAAGCTGGAGTGATATTAGACCAAAAGTAATGGTGTTCTCTGTCAGTGATATCTTTATGTTCCGACGTTTTCCAGAACAATCCCCCAGGCATCCTGGCCCTGCTGGATGAGGAGTGCTGGTTCCCGAAGGCCACCGATCAGTCGTTCGTGGACAAGCTTCTGAACACCCACACAGGTCATGTGAAGTTCTCTAAACCCAAGCAACACAAGGATAAACTGATGTTCACGGTGCTGCACTACGCTGGAAAGGTAACCCTGACCCACTCCTCATTTCTTTATATTCTCCCTCCAATCAGCTAGATGTTCCTGGAACCTTCTACACCACAGGTGTCTCCAGTCCTCTAGGAGGCCTACTCTAGATCTTTTAGATGTTTCTCTGCTTCATCCCAACTGGTTCAAATTAATAGGTCATCAGTAGGACTCTGTAGGGCTTAGCTACATGGTGCGGTGGCAATTTAGGCATTTGATTCGGTTGTGTTGGACCAGGGACACATCTAAAAGCTGCAGGACTAGAGGTTGACACCCCTGCCACAGTGGTCTTGATCAACAGTTCTCTAGGCTTCCTGAAGGTCTTTTAGAGCTTTTCTCTGCAGATTTGAGTTGATGTTTACACATTTCCAGCCAATGCATTAGCTTTAAAAGCACATTTATTACTATTGTCAAAATGATTTTGGTTCATCGCTCCTCTCTTTAAGTTGGGAAAAATCTGCTTTGACATTCAGTAAAGCTACAAGATAAACACTGGAAGAAAATGTGTAAAATTCACATCTTTTCACCAAAGGAGTTTAGAAACTCCTCCATGAACACCATCCAACGCTCAAGACACAAGAATTTACACTCGTGTCTTTCAGGGGGTTCTACCGTCAATGCTTCAAGATTTCTATTACAGCTCATAGTTTTTGGACAGAAGCTACCGATGACTGTATCTTCTAGATCGGGGGACACGCTGAGAAAGAGTCAGTGATCACACCAACAGACTGATGTTTCACGAGTGACAGACTGAGGATCACACACTGAACAATCAGACCTGCTGCTGGACCACAGGCGACTTTCAAACAAGCACACCAGAAGGTGGCACTAATAGAAGAAACTCTCAGAATTCTGATGGGTTTTATTTCGGCATAAATACATTTAATATCGATATCGACTCAAATTTTCCTTCCTTGTTGTAAATAAACATGATTTTGTCGCCTGTTATTGTTGGCATGTAACGGTCCAGTTACAACCAGCCAGTTGGTTCGGGCTCAAGTTGGTGAGAAAGCAGCAGAAGTCTAAGGAAGACCTTCAGAAGACTTGGAAAACTACCCACCTAGAAGCACAATATTAAGAAATAAGACCTCAACACCTCTCCCTTGTCATTTTAAGACAGAAACACCCCATTACCAAGTTACTGAGACATTATCAGTTTTCTTTATCTGCAGAGCTTCTACTTTCTACTTCCAGGTTGATTATAATTCAGCCAACTGGCTGACTAAGAACATGGATCCTCTGAATGACAACGTGACGGCTCTGCTCAACAACTCCTCCAGCAGCTTCATCCAGGACCTGTGGAAAGATGGTCGGACCTCCGATGAGACACATTCAAGCTCCTTTAGATGCAATCTGCTGCTGTGGTAACACGATGGTACTTCTTCTCCTTCAGTGGATCGAGTGGTGGGCCTGGATACGATCACCAAAATGTCGGAGAGTTCTGTGCCCAGTTCCACCAAATCCAAAAAGGGAATGTTTCGTACGGTGGGTCAGCTGTACAAGGAGTCTTTGGGCAAACTGATGACCACGCTGCACAACACGCAGCCCAACTTCGTCCGCTGCATCATTCCCAACCACGAGAAGAGGGTGAGTGGTGGTTTTATCTGCATCTGGCTGCTGACAGGAGGCACAGTCTGTCTGTACTGTCACTGCCTGTTGCTGTGGTTCTGCAGGCCGGTAAGATGGACGCCCACCTGGTGCTGGAGCAGCTTAGGTGTAACGGAGTGCTGGAGGGCATCCGGATCTGCAGGCAGGGATTTCCAAACCGCATCGTTTTCCAGGAGTTCAGACAGAGGTAAATGGAGCATGTTTAGTGACTGTTGTTCACATTTAAAGTAGGGATGCACCAATAGGAACATTTGGGCCGATATCCGAAACTAATATAGCTGTTATGACCGATAACCGACATTTATCGATATTAAATACATTTCCCTACATTGTGAAAAAATGACCTCAACCATGACATTGCTTCTCTGCTTCAGTTAAACACCCACAATCCTGCACTGCATCCCTGTCTCTGTCACATGACCTAACAGATACCACATCACCAACCCCCCTCCTCCAGATACACAAACGGCCACAGATGGAAATAAACATTGGTTGTTAATATCAGCCCAGTTTTACTAATTTGGCTGATACTGATATGTTAAAAAATGACTAACATCGGCCTGTACCGATGTTAATGCAGACATATCGTGCATCCCTAAATAAAAGGCATTATAATAATACATTGACGTTTATGTCAAGGGGTCATCATTTGTAAAACTTTGGCAAAGCACTATCCCAAGACCTCACCTGTTTGCAGGTATGAGATACTGGCTGCCAGCGCCATCCCTAAAGGCTTCATGGATGGAAAGCAGGCGTGCTGTCTGATGGTGAGTTTTTATTTTACAAGCAGCAAATTAAAATGATACCAAAAAACAAGATTTTATTTACCCTCCCACCCTCAGGTAAAGCACTTGGATCTGGATCCAAACCTGTATCGCATTGGTCAGAGTAAAATGTTCTTCAGGACGGGGGTTCTGGCTCAGCTGGAGGAAGAGCGAGACCTCAAACTGACCGTCGTCATCATCGCCTTCCAGGCACAAGCACGAGGCTTTTTGGGGCGCAAGTAAGAGGGATATTTCAGGAATTCTGCATCCTGAAGCCATCTATAATATGAGCTACAACAACATTTAATTTCCCTTTGGGATTAAAAAGTATTTTTGAATTTTGAATTGAATTTGAATTGAATCTAGAAACTAATGCATCATACTTGTTCTTTGCAGAGCGTTTAGTAAACGACAGCAGCAGCTGACTGCCATGAAGGTCCTCCAGAGGAACTGTGCTTGTTACCTCAAACTGAAGAACTGGCAGTGGTGGAGGCTGTTCACGAAGGTCATCCTCTGATTAGAACAGGATAATACATCAATTAGGCTTTTTCCAGGCATAAATATTAACCTTTCTTGCACCCCTGCATGCATCCTCTCCTTTGTACTTAACTAGTTTAATGGCTGTGTGTGAATCAGGTGAAGCCCCTGCTACAGGTGACCAGACAGGAGGAGGAAATGGGTCAAAAGGAGGAGGAGCTAAGGGCGGTAAGAGAGGTGGCGGCTAAGGCTGAAACTGAATTGAGGGAAATCACCCAGAAACACACTCAGGTGAGCCAGAAGTAACATTTTACAGAGTTTTTCCAAAGTAATAAGCGTGTGTTTAAAGACGAAGGCTTCCGCTTGCAGCTGGCAGAGGAGCGATCACAGCTGGAGCTGAAGCTTCAGGCCGAAACAGAGTTGTACGCAGAGGCCGAGGAGATGAGAGTGCGTCTGGAGGCGAAGAAGCAGGAGCTGGAGGAGGTGCTGCATGAGATGGAGGCCCGGTTGGAGGAGGAGGAAGAGCGCAGCATCTCCCTGCAACAGGAGAAGAAGGACATGGAGCAGCAGCTACAGGTTTTACAAACTTTACCTATTTTTTGTTTCATTTTTTTAAATTTGTATGAGTGTTTGAGACAAAAACAGAAAAATAATAATGCCAAACATCCCAAATAGTTTTGTAAATTTTACACAGACAAGCACGAAGTGGCATTTATTAGTTCAGTTAATTTCAGTTCTGTTGAATTTAAGTCAGTTCAGTTCTGTTAAAATCAGTCCTTGCCCCAGGTCAGTCCAGTTCAGGAGACATCAATTCAGTTCCGGTCAGTTGAGTTCTGTTCAGTTCTGTTTAATGCCACGCAGTTTAATTGATTTGAACTTGGTTCTGTTCAAGTTAGTTTGGTTAAATTCAATTCACTTCAGTTCAATTCTATTAATATCAGTCTATCTTGGCCCAACCCAGTTCAGTTCAATTCAATTCAGTTTTGCTCAATACTATTTAATGTATTTGATCCTGTTCATTTCAGTTAATTAAATTCAGGGCATGTAACTCCATAGTTATAAATGTATTTTAGGCTTTAGTATTGATCATCATCGAATTTTCAAAATTAGAAAAAAATCTAAATATCTGGCATTTTTATTCAGTTGTTTTATTTCCTTTCCACTGTAAAAAGGACATCAATAGTCTTACACTAGTTATTAATCAGAGCTTAAAACTTGCTTTAGGTCACTGTCATGATTTAACTGGTGTTGTTAAATATAACCTGTTTAATTTTGTCTCATGTAGCTGATGGAGGCCCACATCGCAGAGGAGGAGGATGCTCGGCAGAAGCTCCAGCTGGAGAAAGCGGCTGTGGAGGGGAAGGTGAAGAAAATGGAGGAGGACATCATGCTCATGGAGGATCAGAACAACAAGCTGCAGAAGGTAACCGAGGGACGGTTCTTTAAACACTGCTCTTTCAGGGCTTTTACGTATGATTCTTACTGACCTCATGTCCTTGTTTTTAGGAGCGAAAGCTTCTGGAGGAGCATATGGCTGATATGAGCTCCAACCTGGCGGAAGAGGAGGAAAAGTCAAAGAATCTGACCAAACTCAAGGCCAAACATGAGTCCATGATCTCGGACCTGGAGGGTGAGTCAGCACTTAATCACAGCCATGTCTTTAGGATCCTTTATAATGAAAGGATACTATGGAACCCTCAAAAGAAGACATCAAAATGTGTGGCTTGATTTGCAGTAGTTTACTAAGACTTCTATAGTGATATTTTATTCAGGGTTTATAACATTTGCAAAAAATTTGAAAAATATTTACAAAGACAAGAAAGACATAAGGAATGGGAAGACCCAGCTCCGCTCAGCCATACGTTACCCGGGTCACAGACAGGGTCACCTTACCTGACTTAGGAGGCATTCTGTGATGTCACTCACTCCAGATTTTGACCCTATGAAATATTCAGAAACTTTGTGATTGAAATTACTTTCATGCCCACAGTTTTTATTTCAACATTTCCAATGTTGGCATTATATAAATTATATAAAAAGTAGGTCTGATTAGCATATTGGGAAATTTTGCTCATCTTTTCTCATCACCATTTGCTTTTTATCTCCAGTTCGTATGAAAAAGGAGGAGAAGGCTCGCCAGGACGTGGAGAAGGCAAAGAAGAAGGTGGATGCAGAGTTGGCAGACCTGCAAGAGCAATATGCCGACCTGCAGGCACAGCTAGCTGAGCTGCGAGCCCAGTTAGCGGCCAAAGAAGAGGAGCTCCAGGCTACACAGGCACGGTGAGAGGAAGGACACCCAGTCAATGAAAGTACTGTTATAGCAGGGAAAATCCTGGAGTTTATCTTCCAAGGAGCAGAAATAATCTCAGTACCATGTGGACCTAGCTTTAGGATATTGTACTGTTAGGTCAGAACTTGAACACTGAGTCCTTCCTAACAAACCATTTCTTGGTCCGTAGTTTGGAGGAGGAGAGCACCCAGCGTGCAACGGCGGTCAAGAAAGTTCGCGAGTTGGAAACGTTGCTCTCGGAACTGCAGGAGGACTTTGAGGCAGAGAGGGTGGCGAGGGGGAAGGCCGAGGCTGCTCGACGGGACCTTGGAGAGGAGCTAAATGCACTGCGCTCTGAGCTGGAGGACAGTTTAGATACCACCGCTGCACAACAGGAGCTACGGTCTGTGAAAACTGATGCAACGCACCTCTACATCCCATAATGATCCACAGGCTTGCAGTGCTGACTAATTAACACAGTCTTGAATCAATGGTTTTCTGAGATACTCAAGTAAATAGTGGTGTCATCTGCATAATGTTTAATTTGGGTATAAAACCTGCTGAAGTTTCATTTATTTATTTATTTACTATTATTATTATTTATTTTGCCCATAGTGCCGTTCTGTGTTTCTTATTGATAGAGCAAAACGAGAGCAGGAGGTAACCATGCTGAAGAAGGCTATGGAAGATGAGGGGCGGAGCCATGAGGCCCAGATACAGGACCTTCGACAGAAACATAGCCAGGCTGCTGAGGAGCTGACTGAGCAGCTGGAGCAAGCCAAAAGGGTTGGTTCACATTACCAAAAAAAAAATTGTACTTTTATTTTTATCCCTGAGAAGTTTTATTTTACTGATTTGGCTCCATCTCATTCCATCCAGGTGAGGGCTGGTCTGGAGAAAGCCAAACAAGCCTTGGAGAAGGAGTCGGCAGACTTAAGTGCTGAGCTCAGATCCCTCGTCAGCTCAAAGCAAGATGTGGAGCACAAGAAAAAAAAGGTGGAGGCTCAGCTAAACGATTTAAACTCCCGGTTCAACGAAAGCGAAAGGCAGAGGAATGAACTTGGAGAGCGAGTATCAAAGTTGAATGTGAGTCAAAACATCAAGTGGTATTGCATCTACATTCATATTTGTACACGAAAATGATCAACAATATGTTCCTATCTATATTATGTAGAAGAGGTACGGGAAATTCTTAAGTGCTTGTATTAAGGTCAACTCAACCCCCTTTCTATATAAAATGATAAAGAAATGGTGAAACTGAACCATAAAGCTCATTTGCTCTGGTGTAATGGTGCATTTAAGAGACAAACCTCTGATCTGTTAGATGGAGCTGGATAGTGTGACGGGCCTGCTGAACGAAGCCGAGGGGAAGAATATCAAGCTGAGTAAAGATGTCTCCAGTCTCTCTTCTCAGCTCCAGGATGCACAGGTGAGAAGAAACACCTGATGATTTAAATACTGCTGTTCCTCATTCACAAACTCCTCATTGTGAGCCGATATTCCTTTATCCCAGGAGCTGCTATCCGAGGAGACTCGTCAGAAGCTGAATCTGTCTGGACGTCTGCGTCAGATGGAGGAGGACAGGAACAGCCTGATGGAGCAGCTGGAAGAGGAGACGGAGGCCAAACGGGCAGTTGAAAGACAGGTCTCCAGCCTCAATATGCAGGTCAGTAACGTAAGGAAACAAAGATCCTGAAGACCTGAAGAGAGAGTGTCATTGATCCCCTAGGATACGATTTTGGTCTTATTTTATTTTTAAAATCCTAATAAAGTTTTATATATTTGACAAAGTAAGGACTCAATCAAGCCAAGATACATTTTTACGTTGACGAAAGTCTCATTTATGCAGAGGTTTATACTTTCACGTTTTTATGCTGTGAAATTAAAACAATGATTAATCATTTAAAAACAAAACCGGTTACACTGAAGCAGTTTGTACTGGTATACAATATTCGGTGTGGTGGTTGCAGTACAAAACATCCAGGCTAGGCTAAAATATTACAAACCGTTGTAGAAGAATGTGTTAAGGTCAAATAAAACCAAAACTTACATTCTTTCAAGTATTTTTGGCACAAAAACAACACTGCCCATCAACAAAAGAAAACCCCGTACCCACTCAGAAACTACATTTGCTTAAAAGGAATTAAAACCTTTGGGTTTGTCTTCTAGAAAGCTGAGGATGAGGAGGGATTTTCATTGTTTTAGCAACAATGAGTCCAAGATGATATCCAAATCGCCAAAGAATCGCTTCATGAGAGCAGAATTAAAGTTTAGAAATGGCAGAGGCCAGTCCAGAGCTAGATCTGACAGAAACTCTGTTCAGTAGGTGAATTAGAAAATCTTACGATGGTGATACCAGTTTCAATATCTGCCTATTTTCTTCTTTCTCTCTTTCTCATCTGTGACCTTAAGCATTCTGGGTTATGTCATCTGTGTCTGCTGTGAGCATCTGCTGCTGTGAGACTCTATCCAACTGTCTAAATATTACATTAGCAAGAAAAATGCAAGCTCATAACACTTGGAATATAGTAGCCAACAATTTCTGCACTCCAAACAGTCCTTTGCGATGTGAATATTGCACACACTCATACTGCGATAACGATATTTTGCGATTTATTGTGCAGCCTTAGGGTAAAGTCACCTAATGAAGAACAGTCTGACTGATTTGAAGAAGTTTTGCAAAGTAAATATTACCAAGTCAAGATGGGGGCTGTTAATAGACTCCACACCAAATATTTCTGCCACAACCTGAGATGCAGGGAATCTCGTTTTCTTCATAAAACCATAAAATTTAAGACCTATTTCAGTGAAGGTGTTTCTTTTCATTCTATTTTCCAGTTGTCTGACCACAAGAAGAAGCTGGACGAGATGTCGGGGACGGTGGAGCTGCTTGAGGAGGGAAGGAAGCGAATGCAGCGTGACCTGGAAGCCGCCAATGGCGAGTACGAGGAAAAGGCTTCGGCCTACGACAAGCTGGAGAAGAGCCGCAGTCGGCTGCAGCAGGAGCTTGAGGACGTCCTCATAGAGCTGGACAACCAGCGGCAGCTCGTCTCCAACCTGGAGAAGAAGCAGAAGAAGTTTGATCAGGTGGTTAAATGGTTTAACATTCGTACTTACAGGGGTTAACTGTTGATAAGCAGGGCTGGGAAAGAATAAGAAATGTTTAAGGGAGCCAATGAAGCTACGTGTCAGCTTCCTTCTGTAAGTCGTACTAAGACACTCACAGACAATAATTTAAGCCTCAAGTAAAAAGTCAGTGTGTGAAAACCGGAGGTGGAAGCAAATAAAATCTGTGGTGCAACACATGTATGATCCTATGTGTCTACAGTTCTTTGTGCAGGAGATATGAGTGATAAAATGATCTAAATAAGAGTTTGGGCGATCGCTCTCTGCACTCTGGAGTGATTTCACAGAAAACTGAGAGTCCTACAGCAGTGGGAGACACACTGACTGAAAGAAGACCATAAACTGTTTGAGATCGGCCAAAAACTTCATGGTCTCCTAAAAACTGTCACTGTAGAGCAGAGTTTGCCTCTCACCACATGTCATCTTATGTGCTCTTCAGATGTTGGCTGAGGAGCGAGCTGTGTCGGCTAAGGTTGCAGAGGAGCGAGACCGAGCAGAGGCGGATGTGAGGGACAAGGAGACCAAGGTGTTAGCTCTGACCCGGGCGCTGGAGGAGAAGCAGGGGGTCCTACAGGAAGCCGAGAAGGCCATGAAGGCACTCCGAGCTGAGATGGAGGACCTCATCAGTTCCAAAGATGACGTGGGAAAGAGTGTAAGTCTGAAACCTGAAGGAAATGTCCTCTTGGCTGAGACAGGTGGTGGTAACCTCGGATCATTTGTCAGGTCCACGACCTGGAGAAGGCAAAGCGTGGGCTGGAGGCCTTCGTGGACGAGATGAGGATGCAGATGGAGGAGCTGGAGGACGAGCTGCAGGTGGCTGAGGACGCCAAGCTGCGTCTGGAGGTCAACAGCCAGGCCCTGAAAGCTCAACAGGAGCGGGAGCTGCAGGCCCGCGAGGAGATGGCGGAGGAGAAGAGGAAGCAGCTCCTCAGACAGGTGCAGCTTGAACACAAAATCTTATATTTTTTCTTCATCTTTCCTTGAACAAATGAGCACAGCAGCATAAACTGACTGATATGAAGGTGTAAATATAGTGACCACAACGCAGCTTGTTATTTTACTTTGTCAGGTGCGAGAGCTGGAGGCGGAGCTGGAGGAGGAAAGGAAGCAGCGAGGTCAGGCGTCCGGCGGCAGGAAGAAGCTGGAGGGAGAGCTGAAAGACATGGAGGACCAGCTGGAAGCCACCAGCAGGGGGCGTGAAGAGGCGCTGAAGCAGCTCCGCAAAATCCAGGTCTGCGGACAGACGCTCAGCTATCCACGAATCTGTTCACTAAGAACATCGATTCACTCGTTCTGCTCTCTGCATGTGACTACATGAAATATCTAGACCTGAAGGTTATTTGAAGCATCCTGCCTGATGGTGTTTGCTGCTCCAACAGGGGCAGATGAAGGACCTCCAGAGGGAGCTGGAGGACTCTCGTGCTGCTCAGAAGGAGGTCCTCTCCTCAGCCAGGGAGTCGGAGCGCAGATCCAAGACGATGGAGGCAGAAATCCTCCAGCTGCACGAGGTCAGAACGCGTGGTGCCTTTCACTCCAAAAACATTTCATATCAGAATTTTTCTTTCTTTAAGTCCCAAACTGAGCTGACCTTGGGCTTCTACAGGATACATTTACACTAAAATAAATATTCTATCTGCCATTATTTGGAGGAAATGTGCTCGGCAAATTATCAGTTTGTGTTGTTAAAGTGTCTCTGACGTTTTCCCCTCATCCGTCCAGCTGCTGGCAGCTGCTGAGAGAGCTCGGAAGCAGGCGGAGACGGAGAGAGACGAGCTGTCCGAGGAACTGGCCAGTAACTCCTCTGGAAGGTGAGTTTCTGTCCGTGTTCTTTGTGAGCAGATCTGAGGTGATGAGGAGGAGTCCAGTTGGACATTTTAAATCTTAACCTGACTCTTCAGGCGTCATAGTTAGGGCCAGAGCCAGGCGTAGCATGGAGGAAAGGTGAAGTGGTCGGTAAAAGTTTTTAAATTCACTAAAGGTTAGATAAAGATCCAGTTTATTTTCATCAGTTTTAGGACAGTTTTACCAAACTTATTTCTTTCTGCTAAATACCAGAATAATGAGATAATTTTTCATACTTTTTACCGTTCTCGTTGCTTTAGAAACTTCTGGTTTATTCATTTGAGTTAATTGGAGGCACAGCTGTGGATGTATTTAAAGGCAAACACACTGAATCTGTGTGACGTCATGGAAAGAGAGCTGTAGACCCCCACTAGTCCTGTTCATCCTTTGGTACAACTTGCAGGTGCCTGAAAGGGCCCCATCCACCTGTTCTAACAGCCATCGTACTGTTTTGGAACGAAACCGGTTCTGTGTCCCAAAAGTGAATGGGCTTTGGTGCAAAATGTGTGAATCAACCCAAGAACAAAAGCTAAAGATCAACTCACTGAAAGGCAACTCAGAGACAAAGGAGCTATTACTCTAAAAGCAACATAAAAGCCAGATTACAGTTTGCAAACTGGGACAAAGACTGTGAAGCACGGTGGTGGCAGCATCATGTGCATTTGTGAGGTGCAACTGGTGCAATAGATGGCACAGATGTGGAAATGTTGAAGCAACATCTCAACATATCAGCCAAGAAGTTAAATTGTCCCACAGCATCCCGCCAGGTCAGAGGCCTTTAGACAAGGTGTGTGAACAAGGTGACCTACCAGCCTGACCCAGTTACACCATTCCTTCTGGAAGGAAATCTAAAACATTTGACCCAATTCATCCAGTTTAAAGGCACCAATAATTCTCTAAATAAATTATTCTGGTGTTTAGCAAACAGACACAATTGTAGCAAAACTTTGGTTTGATTTAATGTCAGGCAGTGAGAAAAAGTTTTTATACTGGGTATGTAAATATCTGGTTTCACCTTCATCTTTGTTCTGCTCAGGTCGATGCAGTCCGATGAAAAGCGCCGCCTGGAGACAAAGATCAGTCAGCTGGAGGAGGAGCTGGAGGAGGAGCAGGTTAACGTGGAGAACCTCAACGAGCGGCTGAGGAAGAGTCAGCAGCTGGTATGTGTGTTGCTTTACTGCCCTGTTGCTTCGCTTGCATTCCTTTCATGCAGACACAAATATTAACCAAGACAAAAACAAAGTCCAGAATCCCAGGAAACCTTTGGACGAGCCAAACCATAAACTGCCCGAGGCATCAGTTAACCTGCCTCATGTTTGGTTTTGTAGATGGACCAGCTGGGAGCAGAGCTGGCGGCTGAGAGATCTTCCTCTCAGACCAGAGAGGGATCCAGGCAGCAGCTGGAGAGACAGAACCGGGAGCTGAAGGCCAAACTGCAGGAGGTAGAGAACCAGAACCGCTCCAAGCTCAAGTCGACCATCGCTGCTTTGGAGGCTAAGTTGAGGGAGGCAGAGGAGCAGCTGGAGGTGGAGAGCAGGTAACACTGAAGCCTAAAGGTCAAATAAATGTGTGAGAAAGGGCTAAAGCAAAGAGTGACACAAAACTGTGTGGAAACCTTCAGAGAGCATCAGGCCAACGGCAAGAATCTGCGTCAGAAAGAGAAGAAGCTGAAGGATCTGAGCATCCAGATCGAGGATGAGAGGAAGCAGGCGCAGCAGTACAAGGACCAGGTAACCCTGACGACGAAGCAGAGACCCGCCAAAACTAAAGCAGATCCCAGTTTAACGTGAGACCCGTCTTCCATGCAGATGGAGAAGAGCAACGTCCGAGTGAAGCAGCTGAAGCATCAGCTGGAGGAAGCAGAGGAGGAGGCGCAACGCGTGGCAGCCGCCCGCAGGAAGCTGCAGAGGGAGCTGGACGAGGCCACGGAGGCCAACGATGCTCTCAGCAGGGAGGTGTCGTCCCTGAGGAGCAAACTGAGGTAAAGCTCAGACGGTTCAGGCAGGGTGACCCAGGAGGTTAAATCAAACAAACACAAGCTCGCTTAAAGGGAAGTTACTCATCATCATATTTCGGCTCTTTATACACCTCATTTAATATAAATAAAACTTTGTTTTGCTTGAAACAAATATTTCTGCTTCAGGTCCCGTTCTAGTGAGAGGTTTTTATCCTCTCATCATGGATCTGTACAGTTGAAACCAGATGTTTACATACATGATATAGAACCCTTCTCTCTGTCGGACCTTAACTGAAACTAACCTTTTCCTATTTTAGCTCAGTTAGGAAAACCAACGTTTTCCTGTTTGTTAAATCCCAGAATAATGATCATAATAACAATAATAATAAAGGTGTTCTGTTGGGTTGAGGTCAGGACAGGTGCAGGCCAGTCAAGCTCACCAAAACCAAACTTTACCCATGTCTTTATGGACCTTGCTTTGTGCACTGGTGCACAGTCATGTTGGAGGAGGAATGGCCATCTCCAAACTGTTCCCACGACGTTGGGAGCATGGAACTGTCTAAGATCTGTTGGGCTGCTGCAGCATTCAGAGTTCCTTTCCCTGGAACTAAGGGGCCAAGCCCAACACCTGGAAAACACCACCACAGCATGATTCCCCCTCCACCAAACTTTACACTTGGCACAATGCAAGTACCGTTGCCCTGGCAACCACCAAACCCACACTCGTCCATCAGATTGCCAGATGGAGAAGCGCGACTCGTCATCTCAGAGAGGGCGCCTCCACTGCTCTAGAGTCCAGTGGTGGCGTTCTTTACACCACTGCATCTGATGCTTTCAGTTGCTCTTGGTGATGTCTGGCTTGGATGCAGCTGCTCGACCAGGAAACTCATCCATGAAGCTCTCTGTTCACTGTTCTTGAGCTGATCTGAAGGCCACCTGAAGTCTGTAGCAACTGACTGTGCTGAGTTGCTGTTGTTCCCAATCGTTTCCTCTTTCTTATAAAACCACTGAAGGTTGACGGTGGAATATTTAGACGCAGAGAAACTTCACGACTGGACTTCTGGACCTGTCACAGTACCGCGCTGGAGTTCACTGAGCTCCTGAGAGCGACCCATTCTTTCACAGTCTGCATGTCTAGATGCTTGATTTTAAACAAATTTGTCATTGAAGTGATTAGAACACCTGATTTAACTATTTGGATGGGTGAAAAATACTTTTCTGGTGTTTCTCCATTTAACCTATCAGAACCTTCCAAAGCAATGACATCATCATCTGGGCTTTCCCAGATGGTTTGAAGGTTCTGCCGTTTAGCAAACAGAAGTCATCACACATTAAGAAGTGGATGTAAACTCCTGGTTTCATATCTACATTTTGTAGAGGCTCATTTGTATACATACGCCTCCACTGATATTTGGTTACATGTTTCTATGGAAGTTTCATGTGGACCACAGGCTTTTTGTAGCCATCAGGGAGGTTCTGGCATTGTTCCTGCTGACATTTGAAAACTTCACTTGGCAGAATTGTTGAAACTGGTTGGTTTCCTGGTACAGGTCTGGATTTTAAAGCATAAATCCATGAATTTTCTTCAGGGTTTGAGTTTAATGTTAGCTTGCTAGCTCTGATGTTTGTTGTTCTTGTTGGAACGCCACGTTTCAAACACCCAGCTGTTGATTTGGACCAAAGTGGAACAATTTGGAGGTAGTCCTCCATCATTGTTCCATCCACTGCACTGGCAGTGAAACAGACCCACAACATGATGCTACCGCCACCATGCTTGGCAGCTGGTAGTGTTCTTAGATTCGAAAACCTCATATTGACTTCTTCAGACATACTTTTCTGATAAACCTGAGGTCTATGATCTTCTCCCAGACCACAGAAGGTGGTGACACATCTGAAGAAGTTGGTTTTATGTAGGAAAGTTTGAACTGATCTGCAGCTGTTCAGAAATTGATCCAAAAGGCTTTTTACCACCTTGCGTAAATCCAAGATCTTCACCGAGTTCCTCGGATGCTCCCATCATTCAAACAAAAGCTTTCAATGGTGGCTGCACTCAGACATGATCAGACGTCAGACACAACCTTGCTCATGTCAAATTAAAGACATTTTTGAACCTTCAGAAGCACTTTCAAACATTCAGATGAATATTTCTAGAGATTTGATCCTATGTTTGTTTTTGTTAGATATTACCTTTAGAGGAATATCCTGTAATTGCTCTTTAAGGTTTGGGTTTTGAGCTGCGAAGCTAACAGATCCTTTGTGAAATTAAATTCAATTTTCTGCCTCTCACTGCTCCTGTTTCTCTGCTTCCTTCAGACATTACTGATCTGTCTCTAAAATAAGCGTTAAATTCCCTCATTTCCTTCAGTTTTCTCCTGCTTCAGTTTCTAAGGGGGCTTTAACTTTGGTTCTCCCTCTCTGTGCTTCATCTCCTTCTTCTCTCTTCCTCCTGATGTGTGGGGCATCCTCAGGCGTGGCGGCGGGGAGCCGGTGTTCAGCGCTCCTCGGAGCAGCAGCGGGGGGATAAGGAGCTCGGGTCTGGGACCTGGCATCAGCCGGCGGGTCAAAGAGAACTCATTGGACCTACAGGAAGAGGAGCCTCCCTCCCCGTCTCCTCCCACCACCTCCCCTCAGCTGGATCAGCACAGGGAGGGGTACCCCTGCTCCCCAGACGAGTAAACCCACCCCACGTTTTATTTATTATGGGATTTAAAAATATTTAGACACTTTTCATTTGAAGATAATTTAGATTCATATCAGCGTTGGATTTTAGAAATTAGAAATTATTTTATGCAAAATGTAAAATAGGTCAGAGCATTGAAATGGCTAAAAATTGATTATTTGTCATGCTAAAGTTTATTCCTGTTTATTTTATTTTCTGTCAGAGAAAAATTTAATTATTGACCAACATTAAAATTATTTAAATATCATTCCTCAAAATAAAAAGCTGTAGATCATTTGAAATAGCATTTTTGCTGTCAAAATATATTTATTGATAAAGCAAACAAAGGGATTCCCTGATTATTTATTAAATTCTGTAAATCTGTTTATTTCCAATAAATTTAAAGAGTTATGGTGGAGCTGAGTGTGTTTTTGTTTGAATGATGATCTTCTCCCCTTACTGACAAAACGTTCAGCAGGCAGGATGGATGGTTGGACCACAGGAAGGTCCAGAGCCGTGATGGGGAGGAAAAATGTCTATGTGCAGTGAGCTGACATGCCTAGATCTGCCAGCAGAGGGCGTACCTGGTGGCAAAATGAGGGAGAGAACCAGGGATGTAAACTGGTTCCTACAAAGGCTCATAAAGTCTGGAAAACTATGGAATTTAAGTGTGTTCAGGATAAATATGGAAAAGAACACAGAGAAGGGAAAAATGTTTGTTTCCAGACTTTATTCTCTAAACATCGTGATAAATATGAAGTGTTTTTATCCTGGTTTTTAAATGGAAAATATCCAACCTGTGGAGTTGTTCATCCTTCAGCTCTCCCTTCCATATTTTCATGTGTTCGTCAGTCCATCATTCACCCTCCAGTCATCCATTAAACAATTCGTTCATCCATCCACCGGTTAATCCATCCAACAATCCATCCAAAGATTAAGTCATTCATTCGTCCGTCAATGTTTTCATCTATTAAACATTTTCTTCTATCAGTCCACACATCCATCTGCTCAGTTATTCATTTCTCAATCAATACATCACTCATCAATCTGTTCAACGGAAATATTTTCCAGGTTTGGGTAAGAATGGAAAAAGAAAATGTTGGATTTCCAGGTTAAATTCCTAATTTGATCTAATAAATACTCGTTATTTTGAATGTTTTATTAAAGATGCACGTTATCAACCATCTATCCATCCAACATTTTTTCCATCCTTCCAGTCTTTGGTTTTTTGCAGGATTTAAAGGCTGAGCTCATACTTGGCAGAAAACTCTGGTGATGTTAGGCTAGGAAGTATCTCCTCATGAGGACTAAATCACCTCCTGTGTTTTAACCTGAATTTCTTTTCCAGTAAAACTCTAAAGGGTCTACATTTAGTGTAAAACGTCAACTTTACTGCTAAATCTGTTAGTTTAGCTCATTTTGGGGGTTTTAAAGTTCTCAGAAACAATCATTTCAGTAAAGCAGGACTTTAATGGAAACATTTGAGACAGTGAGACATTTGTGTAAGCCAGACGTTTTATTACTTTTTTCAGAAACATAAGCATCAGTGAGGGTAAAACCCAAAGAGAAGTGGTGTTCATCACATTCAGCCTGTTAGACATACAGTAGATAGAAACCTTTAATATAAAATACGTTGTCTTCAGTGAAGTATTCGAGTCTTTCAAACATCTGCCTCTTCTTCTCATCTGTCAAACTCATCAGTGCCTTTCCTCTAACGTGTTAAAGTCACACCATATTAACGGTTCTGCTTCAGGAGAGGCTAAAACTGCCCTTCAGCTGGCTGCTCAGCCCGAATATTTACCCAATGTGGGGATTTTTTAGCATGTTGGCATCAACTGATTCTAAAAACTATAGTTTCTTTTTAACAAAACCCACTTTAAATTATTGAAAACTTAAAGAGTAGCTAAAAGAGGTTATTGTAATAATCTTCAACCAGTGGTGTTGCAGCTCTGATAGTGATCTGAAGCTTGAGGAGCTACCGCAACCACAGAGAATCTGAAATCTGAGCCTCAAAAGGCAAAACTTTTGTCTACAGCAGCTGGTCGCTCAAAGGCTCGACCCATTTGTGTTGTTCTGTCTGGACAGTTGAGGGTGTGGAGCTAAAAACATGAGGTGCAGCTCAATCAGGAGAGGAGTAATACATCGAACACTGAGAAATTTGAAGCTCTACCGTTCAAACTGTCAAATTTCATAGTAGGAACATCTAAATGGGTCACAGAAACCTTGAACTTCAACCATTTTCACACAATCAGTTCAAATATTTTAACTTTAAACCTACTTCTGTACTCCATTTCTCCTTCAAATCAACAATATGTATCAGAACAAACATTTTATATTTCCTTTAACCAGTGTCTTACCAGCTTCCACACAGTCGGCACAAATTAGCTTAATTTCCTCAGCAGAACTGTGAGTCAGGGTCTTTGTGCTCATTAATTCACTATTCATAAACATCAGTTACACGTCTTTAGTGAAGGATTTAGACGTTCACAGCTGGAAAAACAAATCTACACTAATTAGAGTTTTTACACAGCAAATGTTTGTTAGAGACCTTTAGTAAAGTTTCTTGCTCCTGAAAAGTGCTCGCCCATTTGCCCCACCACAAAAAGGTGGAAATAACCACGGCAATCAGAAAAATAAGGGCGGGAATCGCCATAGTGACAAGAAAAAGGCATCAGGAAATTACCAGGCCAGTTACAAAAAACAAAAGGGTCCAATCACAATCTGGGCTCCTTTCTAAGGTGTGCAAAAAATGGCAACCAGACAAAATATAGTGGCCAGCTGGAGGGTGTCGGTATCACCATGGCGACTACAAAATAACGGCAGTTACAGAACAAAAAAAGGTCAAAATAACCGTAGGAGGCAGAAAATGAGGGAAACACCATTTGTTGGAGATCCTTTTAAACGTGCGTATTTCCTGTTCAAACACAGGGTTACCATGGCAACTAGGAGAAAAATATAAAAAAGAAAAAAATTCACCAGAGCGACCAGGAAAAGGCAGAAATCTTCACGACTGCTACAAACATCACGACGGGAGTCACCATAGCAACCACCAGTTATGTTTCTTTGCTAAATGCTCTAAAGACAGGAAGTTGATGCCAGATGGACGGCTGGTGCTGTCGCCCAGCGGACCAACGAACAGTCATCTGTTTGGACCTAAATCAGTTCGCTGCTGAAGTCCAATAATCGGTTCCATCTCGCTGCACTTTAGCTCCATCTGCCCAATGTGTGTTAAAGGCACTAATGTGCATTCCTATTTATACATAAGCATTGAGATCTTGCTGTTTAAAAAGAATCATTATCCTGTTCAGGACTAATAAAGAGCATAGAATGGATTTAAATGGGAAAACCCGAGATAGAGACCATCAGTTTGAAGCTAGCAAAGAAGAAGAATGAGACTCATTTTGATGTGTCCAAAAAGAAAACAGGGACAATCATTAGGTAAAACATCTCCTTTTCAAGTCCAGTTTCACAGATTCCCCAAACATTAGAAGAAAACCTTCCTCTGGTTTTAATCAACTGAAGGATTTTGCTTCTCATTCAGTCTGAACACAGAAACATGTCTTCAAATCCAGACTGAAGGAGCTGGAACAAGGACAACGTCCAGAGTGTCAGTTCAAGACAAGTGCAAGTGCTGAAAATGAAGTCCTGTTAATACATGAACAAAAACTCCACTATCTCCATCCATTTAACCTCAGCCGCCTGGTATTAGTGTGGTCCATCCGGTCCCGAGTCCAGCAGAGAGCACACAGTAAGGTTTGGGCCATCCTGACCCACTGAGAGGAAGAGGGAGTCGGAGAGGATGAGGATGGTTTTATTTCACAGCAGCAACTTGGATCCTGCACCAAAGTCTAACCTTTTAACCAGGCTGGAGAAGACAGGGAAAGGTTCACTGTGAACTGAACACTGTGGACATCATCTAAAAACTGAAAACAGAGGTCCTCACCCCTTGTTGTAGAGGCCATTGGTAGGATGGGTCTCTGAGGGGTTGTTCTGAACCGGTGTTGATCCAGATCCACTGCTGAGCCGTCCGCGGGCGGTCGTGTGCTCGTTGACATATTCCCGACATGATGCCAGCTTCGACTCCAGGCTCTGGGAAGAGAAGGTTGAGCCGTCGCTAATGGTTACAGTAGGGCTGGAGAATATGGCCTCAGACTTCTATCATATTTAAGGAATCATTTTTGACGAGTGGCTTCAACTGTTTGAAGAACTTTGAACTTGATGCTGTTTTTACACGATGAGCGCAGCTCTGATTGACGTCACTAGGCGGCGCTCTAATCAGGGGTGAATGAAAGATGTAAACTGAGAAACTGTAAACGGACATTTACCGTTAAAGATGAGAGTTTGGTGACTACGGCGTTTTTCTGTGCGTAGTTCAGGCAGCTGTGAACACATAAGTCTGTGTTTGGACTTCTTTCCTTTAACATCTTCCTCTTTGCTTTAAACATAATAGAAACTGAAGGTTCTTGCTCTAACAAACTTAACTGGTGGATCTGGTCTAGGTGGTGACCTGAGTAAATACAAAAACCCTTTTCATTTCATGAAGGAACTGTGATGAACCACTTTTTGGATCATTTTACCGGTCACACCCAGGTCTGGACTATAGAATCAAGAAATCACTTAAATAGAACCTGTTTGACATCATGAAGCAGGCTAGAAGATCTGAAAGCGATGCATGTTGAGCCCCAATGAGATGAGAAACAGTCACTGACATCGATCAGACAGGAACGGATTACAACGGCAATTCTGAGGCTTTTGGACTCGGTAGAACCACAAGAACCTTTATCTACAAATAGAGAAAACATGGAACAGTGGAGAACTTTACTCCAAGAGCTCACCAACAACTCATCCAGGCACATCTAAAGCTCTGCAGGCTTTCTTGCCCTAGTTAGGATCAGAGTTCACGACTCAATAGGAAAAACTTCTGGGAAAACATTCTGTGGACCGATGAGACGAAGTGGGACTTTGTGGAAGTTCTCCGCCGTCTTATATCTGTTCTAAAATTAACAGCTTTTCAGAAGAACAGCCAAACATGGTGCTGGTAGTGTGGTGGTCTGGGTCTAGGACAATGATCCAAAGCACAGCACCAAGTCCACCTCTAACTGGATCCAAAAAACAAAATGAAAGCTCTGGAGTGGCCCTGTCAAAGTCTGGACCTGAGTATGATGGAGATGCTGTGACGAGATCCTAAACAGACTCAAACACCTTTGAATGTGGCTGAATTACAACAATTCTGATAGAAGAGTGGGCCCAGATTCTTCAGTTCTTTCACAAACACCTGGTGGCAGATGTTGCTGCCACTGGAGGCTCAACCACTAATTAGGTTCAGGGGGAAATTAATTTTCCACATAGGGTCAGATTGGTTTGGAGAGCTTTTTTCCCCGTTACTAAATTAATTCATCATTTAAAAAATAGAAAACACAAAAGTTAGTTTGATGATCTGAAACATTTCAGTGTGAAATCTTTAAGGGGGTAAAAACCTTTGTTCCCAGCACTGTAGCTACTGAACTATAACCATGGATTAATTGAGTTTACCAGCGTGAGCTGAAGTTAGAACCAGTTCTTGATGAAGATGAAGTGAAACAACCCTGTTTCTACCTTTAGGTAACTGTTTGTTGCACATGTTGCAGGATACTGTGCTCCGTTAGTCTGAACTCCTGTAATAAAACCATTTTTAGCAGTAAAGAAGCTTATGGAGGCTAACTCCCTGTGCTAACCGGGTCCAATCTGAGCTGAACCAGACTCACTCTGAGTCTAACACGGCTTGAAAGGATGGACGAACTTTGCTTTTAATTAGTGCGCAGCGATATGTGTCAACGCCCTGATGGTAAAACATTTTACTCTTGCTTTGGTTCTTCTTCAGAGCGGAAAATCAACAGTTCAGGTAAAAGATGCATTACTGCCATCAACAGGACAGAAGTAGAGAACTGGGATACAAAACCATCGCAATCTGACATTTTTTAATCATAGGAACATTTTTACTGGTTTAATCGTGGACAGTATGATATGGGTCGGCACCAGGCTACAGAATGGGGGACCAATCTAATCGGAATTCACATCTCCAACCAGGAAACACACTTTGGATCTTACCCCGACTTTCCTCAGCAGCTCACCGACGATGTTCAGAGCAGAGATCCTGGCCGATGTGGTGAGAGGAGTCGCAGAAAGACTTTCAGCTGAGAAACAAACCAACCAGTGAAAATATGGACTCTAAACTTAAAAATAAAAACATTTAGCAAATAAACTTCAAGTGTCAGTCTGACCTCTGCTGACGGAGGGAGGCGGGGTGCTGAAGACCCCAGAGGAGGCTGCAGGTCTGGACGGCGTGACGGCAGATGGAAGAGGTTGGTGCGAGGACGAAGCTGTGGTTTTATCCTCTGGTTTCCTGTCTGGGGGGGTGAGAGGCGGGGTGGGTAACCCTGTCGAGGACGAGGAGGATGGAGGCTCTTTCATGGCGCTGCTGATGGAAGGCTTCCTGTCTTGTACCTGTTTCTGCTGCACAGCGAGCTCCTGCCGAAGGTCTGTCTCCCACACACACACAGAGTGGAAAACATTTCTAATAATCTAAAATATTAAAGCAAACACAGATGTATGAGGTTTTCCTCAGAACTTTACCCCTGGCTTCATCCTTTAGTCTCTGAACAGACTCCAGGAGATTCTCCTTCTCATCCAGCTCGCTCTCCAGGTAGGCGTTCCTCTCGATGACCTGGTTCATCCTCTGCTCAAAGTCCTCCAGAGACATGATGGTCGCTCTAGAAAACAGAGAAACATCACAGTTGTACGTTTACTCAAACACTTCATTTAATAAGCTTCTGATACAGAAGACATTAAGGTCAGCTCCACAATCCCTGTGCTCCTCCTGACCTCTTGGCCCTCTCCAGGTCATCGTTGGCCTGTTCCAGCTCTCTGATGTATTTCTGAAGCTGATCTCTGATGGCCGTGGTTTCGGCCAGGTCTCCCTCCAGGCTGGAGATCTGCCGGCACGCCTCAGAGTGCTGCGTTTCATACTTGTCCTGGCAAGAGATTTTTGCAAAACGAAATGGAGAAAAGGTGAAGGAGTGGAGGAAGTGGGACCAAATGTTATCTTCAAACTCATAATCAGCTGATGAAAGCCGTTACTTAGCAGATTTACATGGTGGTTCCACAGAAAGTTCAAAATCAAAGAGTTGAGGCTTAAATTACAGCGGTGTGAAGCTTCAACATGTTCAGCTTAATTCCTCAGAGAGAACATTTACTGCTCTGATAACATCTTACATCTTGATTTCCTGTTTTTCTCTGAAAGTTACACAATAAATATGATAATACAGCTGGCAGCTCTTTTAACATGACATCACATTATAACAAACGAGGAGCAAAGTAGCCAGAAGGCTGGTGTTTCTGGTCATCAGCAGCTCTAAAAAGTAGGAGTGTTTGCTGTGTTAGAGCAGACAGGTGCGTGTTGACATAATGCCTGGGTGGAAAGATAGCAGCAATGATCTTAGATAAGCAACAGTTGCTGCCTACAAATGTGAAAGGGTTATAAAATCCTTTCCAAACTTTCTGAGCTCCATCATTCGAGAGAAATATTATTCCCTAAATATTTAGGACAGCTGCCAGTCCTAGCTAAACAGACTCTACAGGCCTCAGCAGGTTAAAAGGTTAAAGTTCATAACCGAACAATTAGACTGAACAAATATTTGTTGTTGATTGGAAGTTTCTAAGGTTAAAGCATTTTGTATGAAATGTATTATTGGGTCGGTTTCTGTACCAGGCGGCAGAGCGACACCTGGATGCTTTTACCTGAGTGTTATTCAAAATGTTCATCAATGTCCCTCAGCAAATAACATGAAAATAAAATACATAAATATGAGGTGGTTCTACAAGCTGTTGAAGGGGTGTACTTAGTTCTTTTACACAAAGCTTTTGGTGTTGACCAACAATGACAGCCTGAAATCTGCTTGTAAAGACACCAAACCCCAAAACTTCCTGTTTACTAAGACTGTACGTTGAGTGTGTTTGACAGTTAGCTTCCTGATGTTTCTGCAACAAGAACATTAAATACTAAAAATAAAACTCAAAGACTCACGTTCACATGAGCTCATTCAGGACAGAGATCTTCACTTTCCATAAGCATAATCAAACTTTTTCTCTTGAATGTTTGACCAAAACCTTCGAGTCTGTTTACAACAGATACGCCTGGAACCGATATCAGACTATCATACATGTATTTTTAATAACGCAGCAGTCTCTCACAGAGTCCCAGCTCTGAGTCTGAATCTAAACTGATAAAATCAAAACAGTCGTGGCAGCAAAGTACTGCCATCGCCTCCAGACACAGCGAGAGGAGGAGCCGTCAGCTGCCTTTTCAGCCCTGAATCGATCCTCTGTGAAGGCCACTGTGTTCAGATAAGTGAACAAACTGTGCTTATTATCAGCTGGCAGTTATGAAAATCCCCAGTTAGGACTAACTTACTCAGTGGTCAGTTGGTTTCATGCAAATGAAAATAACTCCTGCAGCTGCATGCATCTCTGATACCGAACATTTTACGTGTCGGGGCTGTAAAATCCTGCGTTACAGATGCAGCTTTGTGTAACTGCAGACTGCTGCTGCAACAGGATCCGTTTTTCTACTTTCTAATCCTAGGAAAACCTTTTAGTATGTATGCATTTATACATCCATTTTTAACTCTTTTCTGTACAAAACCATTTCTGCGCATCCTCCACTTTCAGAGCTCAGTTTCCAGCACCTCCATGTTGGTTACCTTGTAGTTTTCCAGCTCCATTCGCAGACGGTTATTAGATGCGAGAAGCTCACGATTTCTGGCCTCACACTGTTTTAGTTCTGTCTCCAGCTCCACCTCGTAATCCCGACTCATCTGCTGGAACTCCTGCAGCTCCTCCTGAGCTTCCACAGCACTAGAAACCAAAGGAGTAAAGACCGCATCTTTCACATCATTCCAAGTGTTGTCCTGCCTGCATGTTTTTCTTTGGATCTAATTTCATTATACAAAAAGAAGAAACAAATAAGACCACTTTCCCACACGGCAACAGGGAAGAGGCCTTTAAACTATTCAAAAATGTGTTTATATAGAAACCAGAAAAGTGTTTTAACAGTTAACATGTCTGCATATTAACATAACACCAGTGGTTTCAGAATTCATTACAAACGCCTAAAAACTCCTGACAGATGGGTTAATTTTGCGCACAGACGTTAATACTCGGTGGGCAGAAGGGCCAAAATGCATAAACAACGTAAACATACTCAACCCAGTGTTTGTTTAAAAAGAAGAATGTGTTGAAAATGTGGGCGCCTCATACAGTCTTGGAACAATATAGGACTGAAAATGTGTTGGGAAAAATCCAGTTTTTAATTATCTTGTTATATGGAAAGGTCCTATAGCGGTGCAGGATAATCAGCGGACAGGAACGGCAGCATTACACTGGTTCTTTAACACTCAAATGGAGGAACGTGGAGGAACGTGGAGGAATGTGGAGGAACGCTGTGGAGTGCATCTAGCCAACACTTGATTGTTGAGCGTTTTGAGAAGGACTGACCACGCGGTCTTCAAACTGAGGCTACAACCTCAGACGGGTCAGACGCTGCATGGCTTTGCTGTCCTGCAGACATGATGCGCATCAGCCGTATTGTGAATGGCAATCACCATGGAAACCCATAAAAGTAACCATGGAAACTTTTTTTATAAATAAAATAAGTGTTCAACATTATGTTCATCTTGAAAGTGTGAATGTATAGCAGCTGAAATACGATGTCTAACCAAATATTGATATTAGAAACATTGTCTGATGCAGACTGTGATTCGACATTTTGTGAAGTTCTACTGAACATTGTTAGGACATAAGGGGTCGTGACCTGAATGCACGCGGTCTACTCATCTAATGCTGACCGAGCTGTGCGGAGGCGTGGTCCAGAGTCACAGCGAGATCGCTGCGATCCTTGGTGGAAATGCTGCTGATGTACAGAGCATAAAAACATAAAGCTGTGTGCCCACTGTTTTATAGCCTATGATGCTTCCAGATTAGATAAGAAACTAGTTAAAAGAAAAGGAGGGAACCCACATCTGCTGGCGGCTGTTCGCCTGCTCCTTCCAGTATTCCAGTTCTTCCTCCAGAGATCCAAACTGAGGCGGTTCCTGATCCCCCATCTCCAGCTCAGTCACGGCTCACAGACTGCTCCTCTGTCCGACACCGTCACCTCTTCATGGAAAAACAGAGATACTTCAGGGAAATCTGGGAATGCTCTTGAATCTGATCTCACAGATTTTGGTCATGGTGGCTTCAGTTACTGTGGGTTAACCATTGAATGGTTCTGTAGACAGAAACAGACATTCCCAGGTCCATCAAACATCTTCACATCACTGCATAGAGTTTAGAGAAGGTTGGGTGGAGGCCAAATACCTGGACCTCAGCCAGCATTTCAACATAAACTCATACATTCACATCAACTCCAGACTTATCGCGGCTTTTCCATATTTATCATCTAATGGGAGGAATTATGAAGGACTCTGAAGAGGAAGGAAAATAAAATCTGTTACTTAAATATTTGATTTTTTTAATAAAAATCTGAAAAGTGTGGCAAACATTTGTTTTCAGCTACTTTTACTCTGACACCCTAAAACTAAACGCAGTGCAACTGATTATCTTCAAAAGTGACCTAATTAGTGAAAACAATCAATCTGTGTCTGGTTTAATTTTTTTTTAAAGATTTTGTTGATTTCACAGCAAAGTATTAGATTTTAAACGTGACAAGAAAATCTGAATAATGGGTTTGGATACTTTTACAAGACACTGTAAAAAGTTTAGCATATACACTACTGGTCAAAAGTTTTAGAACCACGTTCTACGTAGATTCACACTGAGGCATCAAAACAGTGGATGAACACATGGAATTATGTAGCAAACAAAACATTTTTAAATAACTTTAAATATGTGTTGTGTTTTAGATTCCTTAACGTAGCCGCCCTTTTCTGTAATGACTGAAATATTAACCTTTGACCTTCTCTCAATGAACCTCTGGGAAGTTCTTTCAAGACTCTTTGGAAAACCATCTCAGGTGAAGCTCATGGAGAGAACGTTAAGAGAGCAAAGCAGTCATCAGAGCAAAGGGAGGCTATTTGGAGGAATCTAAAATATGAAAATATTTAGAGTTATTTCACACTTTTTCTTTACTACATAATTCCATGAGTTCATTCATAGTTTTGTTGCTGTTGGTGAGAATCTATAATGTAAATAGTCATGAAAATAAAGAGACTCATTAAGTGAGAAACTGTTACTAAACCTTTTGAGAAATAAAGAAGGTAAAGCAAATATTAATAATGCAGACAAAGAGTAAATGAAATTAAAGTCCTTGGTGAGGTCTTAGACCACAACATCTGCAGGAAGCAACACGTGGAATAAAGTATTAAACTGTAGATTGACTTTAACATGTCTGAGTTACTGCAAAGAGCGAAAAGGTTTTAAACTCCTTAGATTCAGCAATAAAACTATGGAATAGCAGAACAGATGAATATATGCAAAGGAAAATAAAGTGTCTCAAAAGAGTACACACCCATGATACAGGCAGGTTTTTGTGATGATAATTAATGAGAGCATTAGAAATTATTTAAAAACATTTCATAAACATCTTACATTTATCCAGAACAACTCAACTGAAAAACTAACTACAGTTAGAAAAATAAAAGAAAAGGGAAAATGTGTAATAACCCAGTTAAATAAGTGTGCAGATACTTAAATACTGCTGAACCACCTTTGATTTCACTTCAGCATTTGGTTTTCTATCAGTACCCACATCTTTCCTTCGTGACATCTGCCCACTCTGCCTCGGAGAAGTTTTCCAAACCTCTGCGATTATCAGGACATCTCCTGTCCACAGCCCTCTTCAGGTTACCACAGAGATGTTCAGTCAGATGTAGTTCTGAAATCAGGCTAGGCATTCCCAAAACTTTGACTTTCCTCTGATGAAGTCCTTCGTTTGTTGCTTTGAATGTTTGTTTGGACTTCAGCTTTCCAGCAGAAAGGGTTCTTCTCATGTCAAAGATACCACACAGAACCGTGGCCTAAAAGATCTAGTATGGTTCCATCCGATCATACCGCCTTCTCTCACAAGGTTCTGGGAGACCTAAATGTTTTATATAGAAACCTACTTCTTGGTCCATTAATATGGACAATACAGGAGATTGTTGCAGCTTCTTCAGTGTTTCATTGTCAAGTTTGGAGAAATTTTCAGTTTTTGTAGTGTTTTCTAATGTCAAGTTGATCCTCTGTAATCTCTCTGCAAACTATGGATTAACATAAGGATGCAAATAACCGGAAAATCCAACTAGGACAGCAGAAGGTTATTTAAGCTTAAACTGATTAATCATAGTTTATGTCAGGTGTCAATTCAAGACTGAATGCTGAAGAGGTGCATCAACCAAGTATTAGTTTAAGGGTGTACACATTCATGCACAGCGTTTTTCCTCTAATAAATTAGCTTCTTTTCTTTTTCTTTTTGTAAAACTGGAATGTGACGGGCTCTCTGCAAACATGGGAACTCCCGTTTAGGGTGAAAACGCATCATATTCATTACATGTCTCATTGATTTATATCATAAAAATACTGTCCTGTTTACAAGAGTGTCGACACTTTTGCTTTTCAGTTTAAAAAAAACCAAAAACATTTTAAATAAACAGAACATAAAGGTGCAGAGCAACTGGTTTCCCCCCAGAACCATAATGGCAGAAAAACAGAAATATTATTTTACAAGAAAAAAAAAAAACAGAGAAAACTAAACATTGTTTCCAAAATTAAAATTGAGTCATTCAGTGGGGCAGGAATATATAGGTTTATACTTCCAGCTCCTCCTTTATAAGTCTATATAAGAGGGAAAAGATGTTAAAATGTGAAATGATATTAGTACGAATATTTGGAATAAACACAAATAAATCAAATTGTTTATTTCTAAACGTTTTTATCTTGTTGACAATAATAATAATAATAATAATAATAATGAGCATCTAAACATTTTAAGAATAAAAACGATTTAGTTTTATTTTGTCTCAATGTTTTATAGGGTAACTAAATATGAAATAAATATTTAATTAATTGATACGAATGTGTTTTTAATCCATGAATTAATAGAAAACTGGTGAACTTTTCAGTTTATAACCTAAATTAACCAGGTATCTTAGTTATACAGATTAGAACTGGCATAAAATGTATGAATATGCGTCATTTTAGCCGAGTTACATCCGAAAATGATAATTAAATGATTTTACCAAATATTTCTATGTGCCAGACCATTTACTGGTTAAGATAACACAAAAACATCATTCTATAATACCAGGTCGAACATTTATTACTTATTGCCATTAAAACCAAGCAAATAACAGGATCTCCATATAAAGACAGACCCGTGGGTCTAAAAAACGGAACCAACAGAAGACCTAGCTAAACAGAACGGAAATTCACACCCAGTCTTTGGTTTAAGGTAACCAACATCAACTCTTATTGAAGTTTGTAACGACTAAATTTATCTATAAAACTTAGGACACGATAACAAGAAAGTTGAAGAAGTAAAACCAATTCGGCTAACAAGAGTTTAACCGTTTAAATCCCAGCTAAGACCAACATTTGACCCGTTTACTTCTTTAACTCTAACTTAACAAACTAAAACCTCGCCCCAAATCTTCGAAAAAAGTCACTTTCCCTATAAACTAAAAGTTCTGGAAAACCTTAAGACAAATACATGGATTTAAATCAATAAAAGGACTTGCCTTCAGTTGGAAGTCAGAAAGTTACTCGCCGCTTCGTGAAGGCGTCGAACAATACATGTTGCCATTCATTTTGGCCACACCAACTGACCAATCACAAGTTAGATGACGTTCTTGTTCTTTGTCACCATTGGACGCTTTTCTCTCAATCATAAAAACTGGGCGGGATACAGGGGCTATTGTCCAATCAGAGTGGTGAGAAAAGACAGAGGGGTGTTTGCATTAATCCGCACAGTTTTGATGGATTACCGCAAGGTGGTGCTGCTTTCATATCAGCAGGAGTATGTGTTTTGAATCTGTTTGTATGAGAAAAAAATCCATAATAAATTACGACTAATGGAACCAATTTTGGTTTTGAAAAAAAAAATAGAAGTTGTATGCTGTACAATCAATCCACCCTGGAAAAAGAACAGTTCAAATATAATATGCTTTATAGTCCCACAGTGGGGAAACTCATGTTTGTTAGCTGCAACATAAAATCAAAACTAAGAGTAGACTGTACAGTTAAGAAAGAAATTTAAAACATAAGAAAAAGAAATACTGGCATTCTCAGATTAAATCAAAAGGGGGAAAAATGTGATTTGAAAGTTTACAAAAATTGCATTTGTAATTGTGCATGAGAAAAACTAGTTGTGCAAATAACAGCAGAGATGTAAACACAGCAGTGATGGTAATAAAGTCATATTTTAATTCTAAATACATCATTAGAAGGCTAAAATTTATTTGATTCATGTCCACGATGGGTCATTTTAAACTTCTCACAAAATCAGCATCAGAACTAACTAGTTCTATATTTCTACAATATAATAAAAGGTTCTATCATCAAATTCCATTAAATATTTAGATGAATTCAGTGATAGTTGTAGGGAAAAGGACTCAGACTTTTCAATACATTCTCCAGTAATAAAAAGTGCAGCTTGGGGTCAGTTTGGTTCTTTTGCTCTTCAACTTTGTAGCTGTTTGTTGACGGATGCTTGTTCACCTTTACTTCACAGCATCCTTGACTCTGACTGGAGACATTCACTTCCTGCTGATGGGGTTAGAGGTGAATCTGGGTCAGCTGCGTCCTTCCCTGATGCATTAGACAGGCGTATCTGATCCCAGTTAATCCACATGAGCCATCACCACTTACACAAACGTCAGTCCACCAATCCTATCTGTCCCTGCCTTAAATCCAGGCTGCATGTTTTTAGCATTGTTTCAACACTTACAGTGGATTACAGGCATGACCCTCTGACCTTCACTGATTTTAGAGAAATTTGTTTAAATGCAATGTTCAATTCAATTCAATTCAATTCAGTTTATTTATATAGCGCCAATTCACAACACATGTCGTCTCAAGGCACTTCAAAAAAAGTCCGGTCCCCTGCATTACAATTTTAATCCAAATCACTGAACAGTGCAGTCAGATTCTGTTTTTTTATTCAAATTGGTAAAATTTTTTTCTATCTAAGGAAAAACCCAGCAGATTGCATCCAGCCGGTGAATTGCAGCATTCACTCCTCCTGGATGAGCATGAAAGAACAGGGGACAGTCCCCCTGGCGTTGACTTTGCAGCAATCCCTCATACTGAGCATGCATGTAGCGACAGTGGAGAGGAAAAACTCCCTTTTTAAAAGGAAAACCTCTAGCAGAAAACCAGGCTTTTTGTGAGCGGCCATTCCCCCCGGGGCCACGCCCCGGGGGGGTTTAGAGGAACAGAGCAAAAAAGGAAAACCAAAAAGAACAAAGAAGCACTGATCCAGGAGTCCTTTCTATGGGGGAAAGGAAAAAGTTAAATGTTAATGGATGTAGCTCCTTTAGTCGTTTTCACCTAGAAAAGAAAGAAAAATAAACTCTGAGCCAGTTTTTCAAGGTTAGAGTCTGAAAAGAGAGCACATAGAGTTATTTTACATAAAAGCTCCCCCCATAGCTATGTCTAGGAGAGAGAAAGGGTTAAACACTGAAAGACAGGGCCATGTGGATCATCGGTAGAGGGTGAGCACCATTTGTTGCCAGCAGAAGATTCGGACGATGCCCTCTCCAGACATTTGTCACAGGTAGACACAGAGTCAGGCCAGGTGTAGCTTCTAGGAAAAAAAGGAGAGAACAAAGTTAAAAGCTGAAAAAACAGAAAATAATACAAAATTGAAGAGTAGTGTGAAAAAGTAGCGAAAGGGGGGTGAAAGTGATCATTATGTCCTCCAGCAGCCAAGCCTATAGCAGCATAACTACAGAGATAGCTCAGGAAAAACCTAAGCCCACTCTAACTATAAGCTTCATCAAAAAGGAACGTTTTAAGCCTAGCCTTAAAAGTAGACAGGGTTTCCCGCCTCATGGACAAAAACTGGGAGCTGGTTTTCCACAGGAGAGGAGCCTGATAACTAAAGGATCTCCCCCCTTCTACTTCTAGAGACTTTAGGAACCACCAGTAAACCTGCAGTCTGAGAACGAAGTGCTCTGTTAGGAACATATGGAACAATCAGCTCTCTGATGTATGATGGAGCTAAATCATTAAGGCTTTATATGTAAAGGAGGAGAATTTAAATTTCTTCTGGATTTAAACAGGGAGCCAATGAAGGGAAGCTAAAGTGGGGAAAAATATGATCCCCCTTTTTTTAATTTTCATCAGAACTTTTGCTGCAGCATTTTGAATCAGCTGAAGGGTTTTTTAAATGCATTTTGTGGACATCCTGATAGTAAAGAATTACAATAGTCCAGCCTTGAAGTAAAAATGCATGGACTGTTTTTTTAGCATCAATCCTGGACAGGATATTTCTAATTTTGGCAATGTTCCCGGAGATGAAAGAAGGAAATCCTGGAAAACCTGTTTATATGGGATTTAAATGACATGTCCTGGGCAAAAATAACACCAAGTTTTTTTACTTTATTATCGGAGGTCAATTTTAAAATGCCATCCAGGTTAAGTGATTGACTAAGCAGTTTCTTTTTTAAAAACTCCGGTCCAAAGATGACAACTTCGTTCTTGTCTGAATTTAGAAGCAGAAAATTTAAAGTCATCCAAGTTTTTATGTCTTCAAGACATGCTTGTAGTCTATCTAACTGGTTGGGCTCATCAGGATTTATGGATAAGTAAAGCTGAGTGTCATCAGCGTAACAGTGAAAATTTATTCTATGCTGCCTGATAATTTTACCTATTGGATAGCATATATATAGTAAAGAGAATTGGCCCAAGTACTGAACCCTGTGGTACTCCACAATTAACCTGGAGTTTAAAGATGATTTATCATTTACATGAACAAACTGGAATCTGTCAGACAAATAAGATTTAAACCAGCCTAGTGCTGTTCCCCGATCCCTACAGCATATTCCAGCCTTTCTAAGAGAATATTATGATCGACTGTATCAAATGCAGCACTGAGATCTAACAGAACCAGTACAGACACAAGTCCATTATCTGAGGCAATAAGAATATCATTAGTGACTTTCAGCAGAGCTGTTTCAGTGCTATGATGAGCTCTGAAACCTGACTGAAACTCTTTCAAACAGGTCATTGCTGTGTAAATGCTCACACATTTGATTAGCAACTATTTTCTCAAGAATTTTAGATAAGAACGGAAGATTGGATATCGGTCTGTAATTTATTAAGTCATCTCGATCAAGCAAAGGTTTCTTAAGCAAAGGTTTAATTACAGCTACCTTAAAAGCTTGTGGTACATAACCATTTACTAAGGATAAATTAATCATATCTAAAATGGGGCTGGTAATCAGAGGGAACACTTCCTTAAATAATTTGGTTGGGATTGGGTCTAACATACAAGTTGAAGGTTTAGATGAAGCTAATATTTCTGATAACTCAGGAAGCTCCACAGGATCAAAACAGTCCAAACACAGATCAGGTTCTACAGTTATTTCCAATGTTGTCTCACTTGTTGAGGATGAAGTAATCATCTCTGGGAGATTGTCAAAGATTTTCTTCTTAATAGAATCAATTTTATTTTGGAAGAATCCCATAAAATCATGACTGCTGAGAGCTAAGGGAATGGATGGCTTAACAGAGCTATGACTCTGTGTAAGTTTAGCAACTGTATTAAAGAGAAACCTAGGATTATTCTTGTTCTCTTCTATTAAGGATGAGAAATAAGCTGTTTCTAGCTTGGTGAAGTGTCTTTTTATACAACAGTAGGCTATTTTTCCAGATTAAGTAGGAATCCTCTAGGTGTGTAGAGCGCCATTTTCGCTCCAATTTTCTAACATTGTGCTTTAAAGTACGCAGCTCTGAATTAAACCAGGGAGCCTGCCTCCTATGAATAATTTCCTTCTTTTTCAAGGGGGCTGCATTGTCTAATGCACCACGCAATGATGAAGTAACACTCTGAACAAGAGAATCAATTTGTGAAGGAGAAGAAACAAAATTATTGCCCTCCACTGTGTTTTTCTGTGATAAAAGGAAATTAAAAGTGGATAAAAGGAAATTAAAAGTGGAACAGATTCTTTAAAGGTTGTTACAGCATCGTCTGATAATGATCTACTATAATGAAATTTTCTTTCAGGTGTGGAGTACTCGGTTAAATTAAACTCAAAGGTTATTAAAAAATGGTCGGACAGCACAGGGTTGTGAGAAAATATTGTTATGTCTTTACATTCAATGCCATATGTCAGCACAAGGTCCAGAGAATGAAGACAAACGTGGGTAGGTTTGTTAATGTTTTGAGTAAAGCCAATTGAGTCTAAGATACCATTAAAGGCTATATTTAAGCTATCACTTTCAGTGTCAACATGAATGTTAAAATCCCCCACTATAATAACTTTATCTGTATTTAACACTAAATCAGATAAAAGGTCTGAAAACTGATCTAAAAATTGAGAGTAAGGGCCTGGTGGACGGAACAAAACAACAAACAGAAGTGGTTTTAGTGCTTTGCAATTTGGATGAGGAAAACTGAGGATTAAATATTCAAAAGAGTTGTAGCTATTGATTGGTCTGGGACTAGTCAATAAATCGGACTGAAAGATGGTTGCTACTCCTCCTCCTCGCCCAGTATTTCGAGGAATGTGAAAATTTAAATAATTAGTAGGAGTTGACTCATTTTATAGTAACATAATCCTCTTGCTGCAGCCAGGTTTCTGTGAGGCAAATAAATCAATCTGATTGTCACAAATCAGGTCACTAACTAGCAAAGTCTTTGAAGAGAGGATCTTATGTTCAGTAAGCCACATTTAATTGTTTTATTTTTATTTTTAGTCTGAGTTGTGTTTATTTTTATGAGATTTTCCTGATTTCCTCTTTTTAGATTATTTTTTAATCTATTCAATTTTGGCCGTGGGCGAGACACTGTCTTAATAGGGTAATGGGTGGGTAGCAGTACAGAAGCTGCAGAGAGGAGTGTTAAACTACGACCCTGCTTCCTGGTCTGAACCCTGGGTTGTCAGAGGTTTGGAGAACTAATAAATTCGGCCAGATTCCTAGAAAGAAGAGCTGCTCCATCCAAAGTGGGATGGATGCCGTCTCTCCGGATCAGACCAGGTTTTCCCCAAAATGTTCGCCAATTATCAATGTAGCCCACATCGTTTTCTGGACACCACCTAGACAGCCAGCGGTTGAATGACAGCATGGGGCTAAACATGTCGTCACTGGTTAAATCGGGGAGGGGACCAGAGAAAATTACGAAGTCCGACATTGTTTTGGCAAACTTACACACCGAAGCAACACTAACTTTAGTGACCTCCGATTGACGTAACCGGGTGTCATTACCGCCAGCGTGAATAACAATCTTACTGTATTTACGCTTATCCTTAGCCAGCAGTTTTCAGGTAGGATTTGATGTCGCCCGTTTCTGGCCCCCTGGCAGGAAAATTTTTTCTATGGGGGGCCTGGTGTCTCTAGTGCCACGGTCTGACTAAAGGGCTGCCATTACCCAGGTTGGCTTTCTCAGCGGGTGTGTCGCTGAGCGGGGAAAATCTAATTAGAAACGCAGACGGGGTGGTGGTGACCTGTGGGCTGAGATCTAAGACTATGCTTTTCCTACGTAACCGTCAAAACCCCGCCGGCCTGAGATCCCCGGCTGCGCGGGGTCTCCGGAGGACTGCTAGGGGGGGCTACCCTCGGGGGCTCCGCGCTGGCCTAAGGGGGCCCTCGGCTATCTGCTGGTTTTTCAACAGCGCGGGGAGCCGGGCCCCAAATCCACCCCCTCGCCTCCAAAGCTACAAAAATGCTACATTTATTACACGTACCATTATCACTAAAAGGAGGCAGAGGAGTAACTGAAAATCCTTGACACAGAGAGCAGGAGAGGAGGAGACTCAGAAAGAGAAAAAGCAGAAAGGGTAGCCATGGTGGAGGGTCTAAAGCTAACGCTAAGCTAGCGCCCCCCCTTACCACTACTAGGAAAAAACCGTGTAAAACACGGAGAGTCGCCCAAAAGTTTTAAAAAAGCAAAATAAAGTATGTGTTTTAAACGTGCTTATGTATTATAACAAGTAAGAGATATCAAAAGTAGAGAGAAATCAGATGAAACGAGAGAGCCTTCACACATCAGACAATCCACCAAGTGCAAAACAGGAAGTGACGAATACGCCTTACCACGCCTCCAACGCCTTGTTGAGAAGTGGGTTAATAAACTAGTTCAATTAGAAAAAGGTGACATTGATATGTTCTGCATGTAAGTCTACTGCTAGCATTTGATAAGCCTAGCATAGCATTTAGCAGGGCAACCAGCTCGTCACTGTTTATACACAGGGCATACTGCAGGTATAAGGCTATATGCTTGATTACACCAATCAGGCATAAGATTATGACCACTTACAGGTGACATGAATAACACAGTTTATCACTTCATTGTGGCACTTGGTAGCGGGTGAAATATATTAGGCAGCAGGTGAACAATTTGTCCTCACTGCCGTTAGAAGCAAGAAAAATGAGCAACGTCCAGATCTGAGAAAATTTGACGAGGACCAGATATTAACTTAATCTGATACGTAATCATAAATTTGGTTGTAACTCAAACATTAAAATGTATAAGCCCCTCCCTCTTTGCTGTGCTTCAGCTGTGCCCCCCACTTCTTTATTTATATAATGGCAATTATATAAATGTCAATGTTCTGTTTATTTTAGTTGTACTATAAGATTTTACTTTCCCTCCCCCTTTCTGAAGACGATAGTTACCATGGGATCCATTATTATTGGCTTGCATTGCTAATAGTAGTTAGCACCGAAAGAATTAACAGACCATACTGGTTGTTCCACTTGCAGCTAGAAGGTACTCAGCTTGGTTGTGGCATATATACCAGATCTGAGTTCTGACTAGTTGCTTGTGAAGCACTGAAATGAAACAAAGTGTTGTGATTTTCCTGATTCTTTTAAAACAAGGGTGCCAATGCCCAGTCCTTGAGATCTACAATCCTGGATGCGTCCCTTCTCCATCACACCTGAATCAAATGGCTAAATTCCCTCATCAGCAGTCATTCAGCTCTTCAGAGGCCTGTTAAACAGCCATGCATTTGATTCATGTGTGTTGGAGCAGGGATGCATCTAAAAGTTGCAGGATAGTAGCTCTGGACTTGGGTACCCCTGTTGTAAAAGCACCACGCTCTTGGATTAGAGTTAGGAAGAATCTTATATTCCGTCTTGCAAAGGCTGCATGGCTCTCAACTCTTGGACTACATTTCTCTCATCTCACTTGTTGGCATGTCAGCAGTTTTAACCTGTTACAGGATGAATTCTTTCATCTCGACTGTATGACAATCTAATTTCAGATGGCTTAGCCCTGACACAGTTTCCCCGACAAATCTCATTGTGACCACGGTCATGACATAATTCAAAGCACTGAACAGTGGAGGAGGAAGCTGTTTGACCGGTTTATTGTTTTCACGTTACAGTATCCCTTTATTGTGAAAAGGAGACGTTGAGACAAAAAATATTCATCCGATTTTTGTACCAATTCAAGTCTAGCCTCATGTACAGCAAATGTTTTCCCTTCTGCTACAGTTCAGCAACAAAAAACAGAAATGAGTCTTTGGGTCTGGCTCAGGTAAGAACACAATAAGGTATATGGGCTGGCAACCAATTATATGGTTCAAGTAAGAAGACAGGAATAAGGTAGAGTAGCCTTAAATTTCTAAAAACAACAATGGAATGCAATGTTTGTAATTAATAACAAATAATAACTTAAATTTAAAGAATGGTGAACAGTGTATTTGCTTTTTTAACTCCAAATTTGACAGAGTTCACAGAGGTATTACTGAAATCACAAAGTGTTCAGCTTAGACCTGAAACATGGGATAACAGCACAATTTAAAGAAGTAGTTTCTTGGACTTGAAAGGAGTTTGGCTCATCCCACAACAATTTGTGTTTATTGGGCGGAAAGTCAAAGTAGGGAGGGAAAGGATGTAGATGGATCAGAAGATTGAGCTTGCAGGATAAATTACCGTACACACACCTATACTTAAAGGAAAATTAGAATAACCAATTGACCTACAGTCATGTTTTTGGACTTTGGGAGGAAGCTGGAGTAACTGGGGAGAACCCATGGATGCATAGGGAGAACATGCAGAAAGAACCCAGGACCTTTTATGCCACTGTCCTCTCCTTCCTCAGTTCCAATCATCCATCATCTGAACCTGCTTGTCCATGCAGAATCCCATGAAGGCCGTGCGCATGTGCAGCGGCATCAGGGCGAAGTTCAGAAACTGTTGGGAGTGGCCATTAAAAAGAAAGAAAAGAGTTACTGAAACATAGCAAAAAACTCTTTGGTCTAACAGTTTGCAAGTTAAACTTTAATAAAAGAACCCAGGACCTTCTTGCTACAAGGAAACAGTGCTACCAATTGAGCTACTGTGCAGCCCTGAATTGAGCATAGTGGCACAGTTTTTGGTGCCACTGCCTTGCAGCAAGAAAGTCCTGGGTTGAAATCCCAACCTGGGCTCTTTCTGCACTTGCATGTTCTCCTTGTGCATGCATGACATCTCACTGGATACTCCAGTTTCCTCCCAAAGTCCAAAAATATGCATGCCTGGTCCATTGGCCTTTCTAAATTACCATAGGCATGGTCATTTGTCCTGTATTTCTCTCTTCTACCCTGTGATGTCAACCTTTCCAGGCGTCACCCCATCTTCTTGCCCATTGACCACACAGGATTCTGCATGGACAAGCAGGTTCAGATGATGGATGATTGGAACTGAGGAAGGAGAGGACAGAGTGGGATGTTTTAGGAGTAGATGATCCTGCCAACTAAAAAAACATCCAATTTAAAATAATTAGGAAGATGAATAAGGAAAATTATATTGGTACAAAGGGAAACGAGTGGGATACTAGTGGGTTGCAAAGAAGGATGAGGAAGATCAATATGAAATTGAGACAGTAACAGGGATTAAAATGATAGATGTCATAAAAAAAGCCTGTGGATAATGAGTGGCATGAAAAGCAGTTGTCAAGAGGGATGACGAGGAAAATTTGTAAAACAAATGGGTTGATAAGAGGGATGAAGAAAATAAGAATGAAGAGGAAACCATAAGAGAAATAAAAATGTGAAAAAGGGAAGAATATGGTGAAAATTGATCTTTTGGGAGGATTTGGAGGATGAGTAGAGTAAAAACAGGCTGTAAAGAGGGATGAAAATGGGTTGCAAAGAGGAATGCGGGATATGAGAATGAAGATGAGATTTTAAGAGGGATGAAAGACCAGCAGAATATAAAAACCATTCTAAAGTGGCATGCAGAGGATCAGTAGTAGAAAAGAGGGTCACAAAGGTGAATGAGGAGGATTATTCAATTATTGTAAAGAGAGACGAAAAGGGATTAGAGGGATGAAAAGGTACCAGAGAGGGTTGAGGAGGATGAGTGGGATGATAAAGGAAAAGGATCATATAGGAGGATAAGGAAGATGAGTGGGATGAATCTGGACTGAGAGCATGAGTTAAGTGTGCTGCATGGGTAAACCAGTGAGTGATTAAGGGTTGTGGCTGCGGAGTGTCCTTACTCACAAAACTAAATTAATCTGTTAATTTCATTTATTCTCATAAATGATTCGAATAATTTGCCTACTGGCTGTTACATGTTTTAAGTTGACCAGCAAATCACGAAAAAATTTAAATTACACCCCTAAAAATATCTGATTGGTGTGAATCTTTAACAGCTTCCAAACTATTTCAATGTCCTCTTTTATCCTTCATCTTCTGAAAGCTGCTTTAAGTCTGATATACATTAACAAAACTGTGATTGTCCTTGACTGACCTCCCAATCTTTCTTTGATTTCACCTCTAGGAGGTTCTGGTTACATTTGCTAAGATTCTTCACACTTTCCAGATGAAAAACTGATTTTCAAGCATTAGGTTATATACACAATATATCATGTCAGATGGATTACTGCAAACCCATAGACCTGCAGATCATGGCAGTCACATCACCAGGTAAAGGCACAGCTGGTGAAAAGCAGAAATATGTCAAGCCTTTACATCTGGAGTTTCAGAAAGCTGTTGTTGAGGTGGGGGCTCAGAATTAGGAAACAAGATAATATTTTTCCTAACTATAAACAACAGGAGTTGACTTTATCCATTTTAATAGGGTCTAATTTGTCCCTTTGGTCTCCCCTGAAATAGACTCCAATGAGTGAACTGGAGAACATTTGTTATTAAAAATATGCATTTTCAAATTAAACAGTATGGACCTTACCCTCAGCACCTCCCTCGTTTGGTCCAAATCTAAATTATTTATGGATTTATTCAGGTTGTGGTATCAAAACACTGCCATTCGTCTTTGGTCTGTTTAGCTACCTGACACCAATTTTACTGCATAAACAATTGCATTATTTCTTGATCTTCCAGTGGCTGTGTCAGTCCATATATGGGTACTTCTTACAGTTTCAAGAAGCTGATGCAACTTTAAAGTCTTTTATCAGACTTTTCCTGCCTGATAAAGCTCCAATGTTATTGCATGCATCAAGTCCTTGGCCATATCAGTTAAACTGTGTGCGCGTGAGACAGATGGAGATGGTCCTGAGTGGATCTGTTGCCTTTCAGTTTCTGGATGCTGCTTTAGCAAAAGCAAACAACTGGTTATTTTTTTCTACTGAATATCAAAGGCCATCATGGCAACAGCTCCATCTTCCTTCTTTTATTGTTTCTTTACTTAGTTTTCCCTCTGAATTTTATGCCGCTTCCGAGCCAACCGAGCTTCGCGCATCTCCTCTAGAGTTTTCCGGGGGTCCATGATGAATGCCAGGGCCACGGTGGCAGTGCCATCCCCGTTCTGCCGTGAGAAACACAGAAAGGAGGCCCAGAGGAACGCGCAGCAGCCCATGAAGGCCGTGCGCATGTGCAGGGGCATCAGGGCGAAGTTCAGAAACTGTAGGGAGTGGCCATTAAAAAGAAAGTAAAGAATTACTAAAACATAGCAAAAAACTCTTTGGTCTAACAGTTTGCAAGTTAAACTTTAATAAAAGATTTTAATTCCATAATTAAATTCGATATCTGACTGATATATGCCGATGATTTTTTTCCTGATTAAGTTAATAAACTGTACTTTAAAATCACTTTTTTTTACCTGGAAAACAGATTTAATTATGACACATCCTGCAGTCAGGCATGTATATAATATCTTTTTATACAGTAAAATGTGTTTTTTAAGGTACTGAAAAGACACCAGGAAGCAAACTCAAGAAGTGAAAAGCCATAAAATGTACTCCCATCATGGCTGTCGGTTAGGGGTCCTACAAGGCTCTTTTGTTGGGACACTCTTGTTTACGCTTTACATTAGTGATTCAACAGATTTCTATTCAAATTATAATATCCAAATGCATGTGAACAAACCAGCTATTTTCACACAAGCAAATAAATCTCCACGAGGCATGTTTTATATCTCACATTAGCTCTGAATCAAGCACTGGTTTGGCTTTTTAAATCGTCTAATATTGAAAAGCATTTAAAAAAAGAATGCAAAACACTAAGTGGATGAAGTTTTTCCCCATGGACAAGTTTGATATTGTGAGTACATTTCAAAATGCTGGTGTTATTCTGGACTCCATTTAGTCATTTTCTAAATTTATGAAGGTAAAGGCCATATTTAACTGTTGGTGCTGCTAGAACATATCTCATTTAGATTCTTGTTTCACTTTTTGCAAAGTCACAAACAGATCAAATCCTAAAGCAATTCAAGCATTATTCAAGAAATCTAGAAAAGCTTTCTTACAAAAAGCCTTGCAACATTTGTAAAGCTTGCTTTACATAAAATTGTGCATGGACAGTCGTTTTGAGGACTGGAAGTGGTGCTGGCTCTAGGGTCACAACTAGTGGTGACTGAAAAGCAAGACACGGACGGGCAACATTTAAACAAACTGTGCTGTTGGTGGAAAATTATCAGAGGGAACATCAAATCTGTCAACACATCAGTAAAGGGCATTGTTAAATATAAATGCTGGCATTTAAAATAAACCTAAACCATATCTGTCTGACATCAGTCTTCTTATGCAATGTTTTGTGAATTAATAAAATAATAAATAATAAACAACAACAAAAAAATATCTTAATGATTACCTGCATGAAGGGCCAGTACATGAGTCCAGTCTGGAAGAAAGTACATTGTGAATATTCCTTGTAAATAAATACAAATCTTGCAAAAATTAATTTCAGTTGACTTAAAAAAATCTTTGTTGCAATTCAGCAATTCAGTTTATTTATATAGCCCCAATTCACCACACATGTCGTCTCAAGGCACTTCACAAAAGTCAGGTACATACATTCCAATTAATCTTAATCATTGAACAGTGCAGCCAGATTCTGTTATTTATTCAAATTGGATAAAAAGTTTTTCTATCTAAGGAAAAGGAAAAAACCCAGCAGATTGCTCCAGTCAGTGAATTGCAGCATTCACTCCTCCTGGATGAGCATGTAGAGACAGTGGACAGTCACTGGCGTTGACTTTGCAGCAATCCCTCATACTGAGCATGCATGTAGCGACATTGGAGAGGAAAAACTCCCTTTTAACAGGAAGAAACCTTCAGCACAACCAGGCTCAGTGTGAGGGGGCCATCTGCCACGCCCGACTGGGGGTTAGAGAGAACAGAGCAGAGACACAAAGAGAACAAAAAGGGCACTGATCCAGGAGTACTTTCTATGGGAAAGGGAAAAGGTACATGTTTATGGATGTAGCTCCTTTTAGTCGTTTCACCTAGAAAGAAGGAACAGATAAACTCTGAGCCGTTTTCAAGTTTAGAGTCTGAAGAGAGCACAGAGAGTTAGTCACAGTAAAAGCTCAGTCATATTGATGGAGAGAAAGGGTTAAACACTGAAAGACAGGGCCATGTGGATCATCAGTAGAGGGTGAGCATTAAATTATTGCCAGCAGAAGCTTGGAGGATTCCCCCCCTCTCCAGAAAGGTGTTACAGGTAGACACAGAGTCAGGCCAGATGTAGCTTTTTGGAAGAGAAAAGAGAGAGAACAAAGTTAAAAGCTGAAATAACAGCAAATAATGCAAAATTGGAGAGTAGTGTGAGAAAGTAGCAAAAAAGGGGAAAGTGGTCATTATGTCCTCCAGCAGCCTAAGCCTATAGCAGCATAACTACAGAGATAGCTCAGGATAACCTAAGCCACTCTAACTATAAGCTTTATCAAAAAAAGGGAAATTTTAAAAACCTAGCCTTAAAAGTAGACAGTTTGTCCATCTAGAGCCCACTGATGGTCATTGTTATACTAAAAACCACAACGATTGGATACCCTCTCTCTGTCAGATTGACCATAACCCTTGGAAAAGAGGGGGGTCATACAGGTAGCAGAAATGGAGGGTGTGTTTGCACCTCAATCGTAACTGAGCGGTTTAGGCTAAACCTGACTCCCCCTTACTCCATCCAAAAGGGGGGAAAAGACGGAGCTAAAATAAGGAAGATAGCTCAGGATAAACTAAGCCCCTAACTATAATTTACAAAAAAAGGAAGTTTTAAGCCTAGCCTTAAAAATACATTTTGTCCATCTAGAGCCCACTGATGGTCATTGTTTATACTAAAAACCACAACGATTGGGATACCTCTCTCTGTCAGATTGACCATAACCATTGGAAAAGAAGGGGGGTCATACAGGTAGCAGAAATGGAGGGTGTGTTTTTGCACCTCAATCGTAACTGAGCCGGTTTAGGCTAAACCTGACTCCCCCTTACTCCATCCAAAAGGGGAGAAGAAGACGGAGCTAAAAAAAGGAAGATAGCTCAGGAAAACCTAAGCCACTCTAAATATAAGCTTTATCAAAAAAGGGAAAGTTTTTAAACCTAGCCTTAAAAGTAGACAGTTTGTTCCATCTAGAGCCCACTGATGGTCATTGTTATACTAAAAACCACAACGATTGGGATACCTCTCTCGGAGATTGACCATAACCATTGGAAAAGAGAGGGGGAAACCCAGGTAGCAGAAATGGAGGGTGTTTTTTGCACCTCAATCGTAACTGAGCCGGTTTAGGCAAAACCTGACTCCCCCTTACTCCATCCAACAAGGGGAGAAAAAGACGGAGTAAAAAAAAAGGAAATAGCTCAGGATAACCAAAAGCCACTCTAACTATAAGCTTTATAAAAAAAGGAAAATTTTTTAAGCCTAGCCTTAAAAGTAGACAGTTTGTCCATCTAGAGCCCACTGATGGTCATTGTTTTATACAAAAAACCACAACGATTGGGATACCCTCTGGGGGGGGCTGTCAGATTGACCATAACCCCATTGGAAAAGAGGGGGGGTCATACAGGTAGCAAAAATGGAGGGTGTTTTTTTGCACTCAATGAAACTGAGCCGGTTTAGGCTAAACCTGAACCCCCCCTTTACTCCATCCAACAAGGGGGGAGAAGAAGACGGAGCTAAAATAAGGAAGATAGCTCAGGATAACCTAACCCCTCTAATTTATAAGCTTCATCAAAAAGGGAACGTTTTAAGCCTAGCCTTAAAAGTAGACAGGGTGTCCGCCTCACGGAAAAAAAAGGGGAGCTGGTTTTTTCCACAGGAGAGGAGCCTGATAACTAAAGGATCTGCCTCCCATTCTACTTTTGGGAGACTCTAGGAACCACCAGTAAACCTGCAGTCTGAGAACGAAGTGCTCTGTTAGGAACGTATGGAACAATCAGATCTCTGATTTTATGATGGAGCTAAATCATTAAAGGCTTTATATGTGAGGAGGATTTTTTAAAAATTCTATTCTGGATTTTAACAGGGAGCCAATGAGGGGAAACGCTAAAGTAGGGGAAATTGATCTTTTTTTTAATTTTCATCAGAACTCTTGCGGCAGCATTTTAGAATCAGCTGAAGGTTTTTAAAACGGCATTTTGGGGGACATCCTGATAGTAAAGAATTACAATAGTCCACCTTTGAGAAAACAAATGCATGGACAAAAATTTTTTCAGCGTCAATCCTGGACAGGATATTTCTAATTTTGGCAATTTTCCGGAGATGAAAAAAGGGAAATCCTAAAAACCTGTTTAAATATGGGATTTAAATGACATGGCCCTGGGAAAAAAAACACCAAGGTTTTTTTATTTTTATTATCGGAGGTCAATTTTAATGCCATCCGGGTTAAGTGATTGGACTGAGCAGTTTTAATTTTTCAAAGACTTGGGTCCAAAGACGACAACTTCTGTCTTGTCTGAATTTAGAAGCAAAAAAATTTAAAAAGTCATTCAAGTTTTTATGTCTTCAAGACATGCATGTAGTCTATCTAACTGATTGGGCTCATCAGGATTTATGGATAAGTAAAGCTGAGTATCATCAGCGTAACAGTGAAAATTTATTCTATGCTGCCTGATAATTTGACCTACTGGAAGCATATATTATAGTAAAGAGAATTGGCCCCAAGTACTGACCCTGTGGTACTCCCCAAAATTTAACCCCGGAGTTTAAAGATATTTTTCATTTACATGAACAAAAGGGAATCTGTCAGACAGATAAAATTTAAACCAGCCTAGCGCTTTTTTCCCCTGATCCCTACAGCATATTCCAGCCTTTCTAAGAGAATATTATGATCGACTGTTATCAAATGCAGCACTGAGATCTAACAGAACCAGTACAGACACAAGGGCCCCTTATCTGAGGCCAACAAGAATATCATTAGTGACTTTCAGCAGAGCTGTTTCAGTGCTATGATGAGCTCTGAAACCTGACTGAAACTCTTTAAACAGGTCATTGCTGTGTAAATGCTCACACATTTGATTAGCAACTTTTTTCTCAAGAATTTTAGATAAGAATGGGGAAAATTGGATATCGGTCTGTAATTTATTAAGTCATCTCGATCAAGCGAAAGGTTTCTTAAGCAAAGGTTTAATTACAGCTACCTTAAAAGCTTGGGGGTACATACCCATTTACTAAAGAAAAAATTAATCATATCTAAAATGGGGCTGATAATCAGAGGGGGGGAACACTTCCTTAAAAAATTTGGTTGGGATTGGGGTCTAACATACAAGTTGAAGGTTTAGATGAAGCTAAAATTTCTGATAACTCTGGAAGCTCCACAGGATCAAAAACAGTCCCAAAAACAGATCAGGTTCTACAATTACTTCAAAATGTTGTCTCACTTGTTGAGGATGAAGTAATCATCTTTTGGGAGTATGTCAAGTTTTTTTTCTTAATAGAATCAATTTTTTTTTGGAAGAATCCCATAAAAGTCATGGCCGCTGAGAGCTAAAGGGAATGGATGGCTCAACAGAGCTATGACTCTGTGTAAGTTTAGCAAAATTAAATTAAAAAGAAACCTAGGATTATTCTTGTTCTCTTCTATTAAGGATGAGAAAAAAGCTGGTTCTAGCTTGGTGAAGTGTCTTTTTTTACAACAGTAGGACTATTTTTCCAGATTAAGTAGGAACCTCTAGGTGTGTAAAGCGCCCCTTTCTCTCCAATTTTCTAACATTGTGCTTTAAAGTACGCAGCTCTAAATTAAACCAGGGAGCCTGCCTCCTATGAATAATTTTCCTTCTTTTTCAAGGGGGTTGCATTGTCTAATGCACCACGCAATGATGAAGTAACACCTCTGAACAAGAGAATCAATTTGTGAAGGGGAAGAAAACAAAATTATTGCCCTCCACTCTGTTTTTCTGTGATAATGAGGAAATTAAAAGTGGAACAGATTCTTTAAAGGTTGTTACAGCATCGTCTGATAATGATCTACTATAATGAAATTTTCTTTCAGGTGTGGAGTACTCGGTTAAATTAAACTCAAAGGTTATTAAAAAATGGTCAGACAGCACAGGGTTGTGAGAAAATATTGTTATGTCTTTACACTCAATGCCATATGTCAGCACAAGGTCCGGAGAATGAAGACAAAGGTGGGTAGGTTTGTTAATGTTTTGAGTAAAGCCAATTGAGTCTAAGATACCATTAAAGGCTATATTTAAGCCATCACTTTCAGTGTCAACATGAATGTTAAAATCCCCCACTATAATAACTTTATCTGTATTTAACACTAAATCAGATAAAAGGTCTGAAAACTGATCTAAAAAATTGAGCGTAAGGACCTGGTGGACGGTACAAAACAACAAACAGAAGTGGTTTTAGTGCTTTGCAATTTGGATGAGGAAAACTAAGGATTAAATATTCAAAAGAGTTGTAGCAATTGATTGGTCTGGGACTAATCAATAAATCGGACTGAAAGATGGTTGCTACTCCTCCTCCTCGCCCAGTATTTTGAGGAATGTAAAAATTTAAATAATTAGTAGGAGTTGACTCATTTATAGTACCATAATCCTCTTGCTGCAGCCAGGTTTCTGTGAGGCAAAATAAATCAATCTGATTGTCACAAATCAGGTCACTAACTAGCAAAGTCTTTGAAGAGAGAGATCTTATGTTTATTAAGCCACATTTAATTGTTTTATTTTTATTTTTAGTCTGAGTTGTGTTTATTTTTATTAGATTTTCCTGATTTCCTCTTTTTAGATAATTTTTTACTCTATTCAATTTTGGCAGTGGGCGAGACACTGTCTTAATAGGGTAATGGGTAATGTTGATACACATCTCTGGTCAAATATCTTTAATTTAAGAAGAGAGCAGGAGACACTGTGTAAAGGTTTAGCCATATCAATAGAAAATCCATAAGGTTCCGTAAGCAGACTTTTAAGAATCCAGTTTATTTTTTCTGTAACTTTCTTCAAAGTCAGAAGTTTACATACACCCCAGGAAAAAATGAAAGCCCCTGTGAAGATGGCTGAAGTCGGTAACCAACGTGTGCTGAAAGGCCAGAGAGGAAGATGCCATTACTTCAAAAACAACATAAAAACACATGGCCTGTGGTCTGGTAAAACTAAAACGAAGGTGTTTGGCCATAATAAGCATTGTTACATTTGAGGTAAAGAGGGGGAGGCTTACAAGCCTGAGAACACAACTCACATTATGAAATATGGTGGTGGCAGCATCATGATTTGGGCGTGTTTTGCAGCTGGAGGGACTGGTGCACCTCACAAAATGGACGGCATCATGAGAAAAGAACATTATGTGGAAATATTAAGGTACATCTCAAGACATCAGTCAGGAAGTTAAAGCTTGGGCGCAAATATGTCTCTCAGCATACCACTGAAGTAGTTACTAAGTGGCTTCAGGACAACAAAGTCAATGTTTTGGAGCAGCCCATCGCAGAGTCCTGATGTCAGTCCCATAGAAAATGTATAGACAGAGCTGAAAAGGTGTGAGTAAGGAAGGTGGCCCACAAACCTGACCCATTTGCTGTGGTTCTGGAGGAATAGGCCAAGATTCCAACAAACTAAGAAGCTTGAGGAAGGAAACTCAAAAATGTCACCCAATTTATACACTTTAAAGGCAATTCTAATAAATACTAAGGCAATGTGGTTAAATTAAGTTTTTGATCAGGTTAGTCTATGATTTTACAAATTAATACACAGATTGAGTATCAAGTAAATGAACTGCTGGTGTCCTGGATTATGTAACCACACGCTCTAACAGGTCGGTAATCTGCATCCCGACGCTGTGCCAGGATCTCTCCTCCTACACACTCAGTGACATTATTATCCGCTGCCTGATTTGCCCCGCACACTTTGCTCATCATCAGCAGCACATGGGCCAACGTAGGTTAATCTGGCTGCAGGCTGGCAGTGATGCGACTATGTGTGGAGGAGGGGAAGAGAACTTTCTCATTTTCTTACCCTCCAGGTGTTAAAGAACTTTTCCCTCCAGTCTTCAAAGATGTCCTCCTTACCTTCCAAGAAGCTCACACCTGCAGGGCAGAAGAAATGTTCAAACTGGATCAACTTTCAAGCACCTTTATGCACAATGCTTCTCCATCAGGGTTTGACATTGAGACAGTACTTGTAGTTGGTACAAAACGTTAATCTAAAGCCATCAAGTTATGTTTTGTTTTGAACATCCTTGATGATTTAGGCTTACAGCTCATAAAATCTATACATTCAGTTTCTCAGAAATATTTCATGAGACCAATAAAAACAATTTTTAATACAGAAATAATGTGGAAAATTACTTAACATAGCGAAGCTGGCCTTTCACAGAATGCTGTATTCAAGGGTATTAATGGAAAGTTTAGTGGAAAGAGAAAATTATGGGGGAAAAGGTATACAAACAACAGGGGTAGCTGCAGCTTTGAGAGAAGGTTGTGAAACAAAATTCGTTCAACATGTTAGGGGGGAATTACAAGGTGTGGACTGCAGCTGGAGTCAGAACTTCAAGAGCCACCACACACAGATGGGCCCAGGAGCGTCTTACATGGGCTAAGGAGAAAAATGACCGGACTGTAGCTCAGTGGTATAAAGTCTTATTTTCAGATGGAAGTATGGTTGGCGTTTTATTTGGAAATCAAGGTTCCAGAGTCTGGAGGAAGAGTGGACAGGAACAGAAGCCACATTGATTTTAGCCCAGTGTAAAGTTTCCTCAGTCAGTGATGGTTTGGGGCACCATGTCATCTGCTGGTGTTGGTCCACTGGGTTTTCTGAAGTCTGCAGTCAATGCAGTCATAAACCAACAAGTTTTAGAGCACTTTATGTTTCCATCTGCGGACAAGCTTCATGGAGATGCTGATACCTTTTGCCCATTCTGCCAAAGGTACCAATACCTGGCTTATGTTTTAAATACCTTTTTTTTAATCGGTCTTATGTTATATTGTAATTTTCTGAGAAACAAAAGCCTAAAACATGTCAGTTTGTGTGTAATTAATTCATATAACATATAAGTTTCATTTTTTTGAATGAAATTGCTTAAATAAATTAACTTTTCAATGACATTCTAATGCATTCAGTTACACCTGTGTCTCACCTGTGTAGAAGACGCTGGTGGCCAAAGGTGACGCAAAGCTTTGGTCCAGCAGGAGTTTCCGGAAAACCATCCCTGCGGATTTTCCAGGGAAACATCTCTCCAGAGCGCGCAGCCAGAAGTAGTTAAAGTTTCCCTGGAAAGTGATCGCTACGATGGCCACGTTGCGGGTGTGTTTCCAGTCAATGCGCTCCCTCTGCGCGACCAGCTGATGCGCCAGGTCCCCGCCGGCGAACAAGCAGCCGTACAGGGTAACGTTGGCCAGCCAGGGGAAGCGCTTAGCAGCTTCTTTAAAAACAGCTTTCCTCATTTTACCACTGATGGAAAAAGAAGCTGACGCCCTGCTGCCGTTTTCATTACATCAAAAAGACGCAAAAATAGCGACAAAATTCATCCAGTAAAGCCGTGACGTCCCTGGCAGGTTGTCAGGACGCAATCTGTCTTTGTGCGGAAATCTGGGAGGATTATAGCAGAGGTTTCGACCGGAAGCTGGAATATCATTCATTATCAGATTGTGGAAAGCTAATGACAAACTCACCCTCCTGTTAAAAGCCCATCATCTGCAAACAAATCAGTCGGAGTATCTGCGTAAAAACCCCCTGACTCCTCTTTTCTCTTGGACAGGATTCCTCTGTAAAAGCCTCACACGGAGATAATAAATTCTTAGATGCATGAATAAAACCCGCTGAAATTACAAAAATACTTTTATAAAAGGATCCAGTGGGAAGATGCAATAAATCTACATCAGTGTTGGTTCAGCTCTGACTGTTTCCGGTAAAATCAGGTGCCTCTCCTGAAACAAATCCTTGTGGGTCAAGCTCTAATCTGAGGGATTGTCCCAGTCCATACAGAGAGCCGTCTAACTGCGTCACTAGGATAGGTTTGCGGAGCATTGAGCCTACAGGCGATCTCACCGTCAGATCGGTGGCGCACAGACCCAAGAGGAGCGCAACAGCTTTTTTGCCGGGTTCCAAAGAGGTTTATGGAAAAAAATAAAATTAATCAAAATTTCTTCATAAACCGGAAGGATATGAATTAAACTCCGATATATTTATATATATTACCTCAAGTCTCTGGATGCTGTAGGGCTGTCATGATTGACAAGCCTCTTCAACATTGCTTGGCAGTTGGGGACAGTGCCTATGGACTGGCAGACCGGGATGGTGGTTCCCCTTCATAAGAAGGGTGACCCGAGGGTGTGTTCCAACTATAGGGGAATCACACTCCTCAGCTGCCCTGGTAAGGCCTATGCCAGGGAGTTGGAGAGGAGAGTCCAGCCACTAGTCGAACTCGGCTTTAGGAGGAGCAGTGTGGTTTTCATCCTGGCCGTGGAACACTGGACCAGCTCTACACCCTCTGCAGGGTACTCGAGGGTTCATGGGAGTTTGTCCACATGTGTTTTGTGGAGCTGGAGAAAGCATTTGACTGTGGTGCCCTATGGAGGGTGCTCCGGGAGTAGGAGTAAGGGGGGGCCATCTGGTCTCTGTACAAGTGGAGCAGGAGTTGGTTCCACATTGCCGGCACTAAGTCGGACCTGTTCCCAGTGCATGTTGGACTCCGGTAGGGCTGCCCTTTGTCACAGGTCCTGCTCATAACTTTTATGGACAGGATTTCTAGGCGCAGCCAAGGGCCGGAGGGGGTCTGGTTTGGGGACCAGTGGATTTCGTCTCTTCTTTTTGCAGATGACCTGGTCCTGCTGGCCCCCTCTAGCCAAGACCTACAACATGCGCGGGGGCGTTTCGCAGCCGAGTGTCAAGCGGCTGGGATGAAAATCTTCTCCTCCAAGTCCGAGGCCATGGTTCTCTGGGTCATGACCAAAAGAACGAGATACTGGATACAAGCGGCTGAAATGAGCTTCCACCGTAGGGCACTCCCTTAGAGATAGGGTGAGGAGCTCGGCCATCCGGGAGGGGCTTAGAGTAGAGCCACTGCTCCTCCACATCGAGAGGAGCCAGTTGAGGTGGCTCGGGCATCTATACCGGATGCCTCCTAGGAGGTGTTCCTTGGGAGGTGTTCCAGGCACGTCCCACCGGGAGGAGGCCTAGGGGACGGCCCAGGACACGCTGGAGGGACAATGTCTCTCAGCTGGCCTCGGAATGTCTTGGGCTCCCCCGGAGGAGCTGGAGGAGGTGTCTGGGGAGAGGGACGTCTGGGTGTCTCTACTGAGTCTGCTGCCTCCAATTTCCCGAGCTTTAAATATCTTACAAAGCTCTGGTCAGTCTGTCATCTGAACATGGAGAGAGGATGGACCAACTGTAGACATAGCAAGACATGGATGGCCACCTAAACTGACAGGCTGAACAAGGAGAACATTAGAGAAGCAGCCAAGAGGTCCCTGGTAACTCCGGAGGAGATGCAGAAATCCACAGCTCAGATGATACAATCTGTTGACAGGGCAACTATTAGTCTTGCACTCCTCCAATCTGACCTTTATGAAAGAGAAGTAAGAAGAAAGTTATTCTTTAAAGAAAGCCGTAAAAAGTTAATTTTGCTGTTTGCCAAAAAACATGTAGGAGACACAGAAAACTTCAGCTGGGTGAGACCAAAACCTAACTTTTTGTCCTTTATGCAAGACATTGTGTGGTGTAAAACTAACACTTGGAGCACCCTATCCCCACAGTAAAGCAATGTGCTGGCAACATCATGCTGTGCGGATGCTTTTCTTCCTGTTAGAGGCAGCAAGTAGGACACATGTATGGTTTAGACCGAAGCATAATTATATTAGAATGATCCAGTCGAAGTCCAGACCTAAATTCAACAAAAAAAATGCTGTAGGACTAGGAATTTGCTGCTAATTGTTGCTCTCAAATCCAGTTTTAATCTCCAGATGCATAAAGCTGGTAGAGACATAGCCTAAACTGAAAAGGTGCTTTTGTGTTGGGCCTGAGTGGGGCTGTGGGAATACAAATGCGCACCTTACACATTTTTTTTAAAACTTTAAATAAAAAAACACATCACCTTCCTTTATTTTGATTGAAAGATTGTCAGTCAGTCATTTTCTACCGCTTATTCCATAGTGGGTCGCGGGGGAGCTGGTGCCTATCGCCAGCAGTCTATGGACAAGAGGTGGGGTACACCCTGGACAGGTCGCCAGTCCATCGCAGGGCAACACACACTCATTCATACACCCATGGGCAATTTAGAGTGACCAATTAACCTAACAGGCATGTCTTTGGACTGTGGGAGGAAGCCAGAGTACCCGGTGAGAATCCACACATGCACAGGGAGAACATGCAAATTCCATGCAGAAAGACCCCTGGCCAGGAATCGAACCCAGGACCTTCTTGCTGCAAGGCAACAGTGCTACCAACTGCGCCACCGTGCAGCCCTAAAATATTGTTTAACTTTAAAAAACATCAACAGCCATCCTGAACCGCTAGAGGGCGCTGGTTCCCACAGGATCCCAGCTGTGCTTTGAGGAAGTTCACTCCTTACCGGTCACCTCCAGCCTCCAAAACACACATAAACATAGACTGGTTGGTAAATTATGCAGAAACAAAGTTATCCTTGTTCTCTCAGATATCTTTGCATTTTAGTATTTTACTGCAATTTCTCAAGACATTATATGACATTAAATAATCAAAATGTTCAGAAACAGCTTTCAATAGATTTCTACAACAGTAGTAAACATTTAACCCAATAATAGGCTCCAGCAGGAACAGTTTAGCATAAAACGGCTAATATTCTGCTGAAAAGTCCTTAGCGAAAGATAATTACATTATTTATTTCCCCCCGAAATATGAGATTAAAGTATTTTTATAAACTACCTTGTATGTATAAATAACTGAACAACCTAAAACAATATTAACTTTAATCTAAAAACCTTATCGAAAATAGATTTAGCCAATTATCAATTTATTTCATCAGCTTTAGTTTAATCACAGGGGCCACATCTTTAAGGCGGGCGAAACGCATCATCTAGTAACCCAATTGGCTGGGCTTGGTGTCACTTTGGAGTATCTAGCTTCTGATTGGTTATTCTCCTTAAAGTCTCGGAAGTGTCATTTTTGGACTTGGGCTAAACTTTGGCATATATGTAGCGGTGCGGCGGCGACGGCAGCACCTAGCGGATCTGTGACATTTACGTTTAAATGGCGGCCAGAAAGCACTGAAACAGGTTAGTTTTAAAGCCTTTTTGTTTCAGACAGGAGTGTTTCACCGCAGCTGATGTTTTCTCCGGGGTGAATGAAAGTTGTGCTTGTTCTCTCAGCCATTAGCCGAGTTTCATTGTCTTTTTCACCAAAACAAGCTAACCATCTGACTTGGACACTGACCCAATACTCTGTCAGAGAGGCTTTATATTTTTTCTGTAGCACAAATTTAGATTAAAATGTTTTCTTTAATCTCATCTGGAGCGGAAACATCTCAACTTTTTAGCGAGAACAGCGCGGAAGTTTGTATGTGATTCGGTGCTTCCGACTCGACTGTTAAATAAAGGGCTATTTCACAGTTTTCAGCTGTAGTTCAAAGGTCAAACATGGTCTCAGTTATTGCAGGCTGAACAGATGTCATTTGAAATACAGTTAAAACAGTTATTATTTTGTAAATGTCCAAAACGATCCATTTCTGTGTTTTTTTTAGGCATTTAGAGCACATTAGACAGGATGGTGCTTGAAAACTAGAGTGTTTAGTGTGGCCATACCTTTACTAAACACGTAATATTAAAAATAAACTTTGTGACTTGTGAATAGTCACAGAAGTGCAGTTTTCAATCTGAAACCAATGCTATCTAGTCTCAAAGCCCACCAGGAACATTACAAGTCATTCTGATCTGTCTTTACTGTAGAATAACCCAGTCCCGGATGGACTTGTCTAAGTTTTATAGCTTTTAACGTTTACCTGACCTGACATATTGTAAAAATAGCAATAGTATTGCATATACTGCAATATAATAGAGACGTAATAATAATAATAATAATTATTGTTCAGTGCAGAATAAACCAGTAAAGGTTTAACTAAATTGTTCCACATGAGAAAAACCGTGTTAACCCTGACCTTCTTATTCCTTATCGAATATAATAACAAAAATCACAAACTGCTTCAAAGTATCATTGATCAGTTTTGAACAGTTCAGTAAATGTTTGACTATTCCAAATAATGTAGATTGTGTTAAATAAAGACGGTCCTGAAAGCAGGACTTGGATCAGAACTCAGGTGCTGAATCGGATGCCAACTTCCGATCCGCCTGTTCTCCCCTAATTTTGTGGCTTAAGAAAAAAGGTTTTGGGCCAAATTTCTCTAAACACTTTATTTATTTAAAATCAATATAATTAGATGTCACTGGTTGTTGAGAGTAGTGCAAACCTAAAAAGGCACAGTTTTCTAAAGCGGTTCTGCTTCTAAGGCTTATAAATGAGGTGGTTATTGGCCTGGATGTGAGAGTGGTGGGTGGAGGGTTAACTTGACAAATAACTGCAAAATACGGAAGTTGTCTTGATCGAGTTTAGACATGTTCTTGCATCTCTGGTTGTCTAGTTTTGTCATTGCTGTGCTCTAATAATAATTGTGAGAGTTTGCAGCAGAGTGCCTCTCATAACTTTCCTGTTAGTCAGAAGATGTTCTGCAAGATGTAGGGAGTTACAACCAAAAAAGTCCAACAGCAATGTCTCAGCAGTGTTACAGTGATTTTCAAAAAGACACAAGAGCAGACAACTAAATGGTCACATTATTCGAAGGCCATTTTCTTTCTGCAGATCTTAGTTGTGTCCCTTCATGTTTTGGTGTAAACTAGTAATTCAAACAGTCCCACAGAGCTGTGAAACTGGGACAGTGGGGAATCACTTCACTTTATGCAGACTGACCCAAATACTCTGCTGTACTATTTACTGGGACATTTACTCCAACCGCATGAAACAGAAACTTTTATCCTGTTGTTTCTTGCCACATTTGCACCACAAACACACACACACTGTTGAATAAAACAATCCTGACTTTAACCGGTCTAAGGAGCGTTATAAGCCGCAGAGAGAGGAGCAGCACATTGTTCAGAGGGTGTATAATTTCAACTCTTGTTCTGCTGCTGCTTCTGAACACTCTGTCAGGAGAAAGAAGCGACAGTACGCTGGTGGGTGTTGTTTATGTCAAAGCCACGGAGCGAGTGGATGCCTGCATATTTCTATAGCCCCATATTTGCATTAAACACAGATACTGTGTGAGCTGATCCAAGTCAGAGATGGTCCATTTAGTTTTATGTATTAATAATACAAATATAAACACCTAACTGAACTAAACAATAACTGATCTGATTTACTTCCTGTTAACCTGTTTCAATGAGAAAAGGCCAAACTGTAGAAGGCAGCGTCTGTTTCAGACCAGACAGTTTTTAACTGCTGGTTAATGTCGATTTTCTCTTTTATCTGGATATGAAAATAAGTAGACTTAACTAAATGGTTATCTCTCAGTGTTGGTCATACAAATAACAGGAAAATGAAGAACCGTCTCCATACCCATGAGATTTTACGTCTGCTTTAACACCAGCATTTCTTCATTTATCAAAGGTGAGTGGATGGTGAAAACCACGCCAGAAGCAGGCATGGTCCACCCCTAACCAATTAGGCAGTGTGCTGCCCGGCTCAAAGTGATGCAAAGCAAACAGGGAGGGGTTCCAATCCTGGAGAACCTCCAGGGAGACCTGTGTTGGAGCTAATCTGAAGCCTGAACGACCTCAGCTGACTCATCTGTGTGGAGGAGCAGCAGCTCCACTCTGAGCCCCAGATGATGCAGTTTCTCACCTTATCTCTAAGGCACATTCTGACAGAGGAAGCTTCTTTGTATCCAAAATCTTGTTTGTTCAGTCATGGTCCATGTCTCAGATTCCTCTGGAAATCAAGAGCTTCAGCTTTTTCACCACAGACCAGAGAAGCAGCCCCAGTCCACCTGTAGTCTCCTGTAGAGTATTGGACATTCATCCATGCTGGAAGTGTCTGTGCAGGAAGTGATGCTGATTGGTCGTAGTTGGAGAAACATCAGGTTATTTTCTGGATTTCATGTGTGAATGGCATGTTTGCTATAGTGTTCAGAAGAGATTGTGTACACCATCAATGGCAGAAACATGAAGCTTGATGCCTGCTGGTGACTTCCCCTTCAGACGCTGAGAAGGAAACGTGGCCGACCACAGAGCAGCGCCCAGCAGAGTCGCTGCTTTCACTTCTGACGATGTAAAAACAGCAAAAGAGACGACGGAACAGTTTAATACAGCTGCTGTAGAAGACACAAAACCACTGATGTTTTCCATTGCATTACAGACGGATGGGTTTTCATCAACCATGCAGCGTTAAAGAAGACGACTGTCCTGTTTCAAGCATTTACTGTCATCCAGTTTATTTGTTCCTGATTTATATCCCAGTACAAACCTGAATGGAAAAAGGCTTTGATTGTAACTGGAAAGGTTTAGGGTTGAAGCTTCATTCATTCATTCATGCATGGATGGATGGATGGACAGAGAGTTGAATGGATAAAAGGACGAAGCTTCAAAGAATAACTATATTTACTTAGATTGGGCTGACTGATGGACTCGCCCACCTGGTCACGTCTACATGTGCAGTTTAAAACAAGTTTGTATTGTTTCACTGGTATTGTTCAATGTTTTCAATAAAATAAGATTTTTATTCTGTTGATGGGTTAAAATCAACATTTCAGTACATTTCTGTGGCTTGTTTGGTGAAACGTGAAATATTTTTCACATTTTTAGGCGTTTTGCCGGATTTGTTTTAAAATCTTTCCTTTGGAGATGATGTTTGTCAGGCTGCCTTTGCCTTCCTGTCTGGACATAATGCTGAATAACTTTCCTGCAGACTTTAAAGCTATACAACCTGTCGACGCTGCTTTGTTCCTTCTTTTATCGTCTTCTGCAGCCTTGACATTAACCTGAAGCCAAAATAACCAAATAGATTCACGATTATTTCTGGGACCTTTGATAATTTGAAGGTCACAGGAAGAAATTCATTAAGGGTGACTTTCAGTCTGCAAATTGTGGTCCAGATAGCAAAACACTGTTATATAAATGTATCAGCGGTGGATCATAGTGATTTTAGCACATAAATACGTGCTGGTGTCATATAGAAAGTGGTTTTTAACCGACAGGTTTGTAGTTGCCTGGTGAAAAGCAGGAAGTGGTTCTGTTGTTGGTACATTCCTGCTCTGCAGGCTGTCGTCTGGTGGACGAGGCAGGCCGTTAGGACTCGGATTACGGATTCAGGAGAAGATTTTCTAAGGTAGCCACAGCAGTATCTCCACAAAGAATGGACAGTTTCCCTGTGGAGAGGAATCACTGGGTTTCTCCACTGAAACGGTTACCTCCATGGATGGATGAATGCATGAGTGAATGAAAGGAGAGGTGGACATCAGTTGAATGGATAAAGGGATGGATGGAAGCTTGAATAGATAGTCGAAGGAATAATTTATTGATTGGTGCCAGGAGTGATGGGTGGATGTGTGAATAAATGGTGGGATGAACAAATGGACTGATGAGAGCATGAATGAATGGATGGATCCGTAGATGACTGTGTGAATACATGGATGCGTGAGTAATGAATCATTGTGACAGCTGTAGTAATATTATAAAACTGCTTTGCTCCATTGCTGCTGTTGTTTTCTTCCATTATCTCTTCTCTTTGCTGTTTCTTTGATGGAAGGAGACCCACACAGTCATGACAATGTAAGAATGCAGCGATTATGAAACCGCTTCTTCATGTCTGCCCTCTGCTATCCTTTTACAGGTCATCTGTCAGACGTTCGCTTTCAGGCTCAGTGATATCTTATGTTTTTGTTCGTTATGAAGAAAAATCTTTCCTGTTTGTCAGGAGGCGGGAGGATGTCTGTGGAGGTGGATTTGTTGCTGCAGGAGGCGAAGGAGAGCATCGAGGCGGCCCAGAACTACCGCAGCGAGCTCCAGCAGCGCCTGCATGGCCTCAACCAGGCCCGTAAACAGGTACTGCTGCTGGTTCTAACCGTTCTCTGTGTTTACGCATGCGTCCGAGCCTCAGATGAGAGGCGTCTCTTTCTGTTCAAACCCAGCAGGCTGAGTTTATGTGAAGCTGCTGACCCAAAATAGTCTCAGGAGATTATATTCCCCCCCCTCTCTCTGCTATCTCTTCCTTCCCCCTGCTGTCTAGATTCACCCGTCCAGCTGCTCACTAATAAACAATGCAGCTATTTCCTGTTTCTGCTGAGCAACTGAAAGCCTTAGAGGAGAGATGATTTCTGGTTCCAAACCCAAAGACTGAGAACAGATTAAAGAGAAAGTGTTCCTGTGGTTCTTGTTCTGGTTTGGGCTTTAAAGAGAATAAAGGTGTTAGTAATTCATGATATGAACCCAAACTTCAAGCCTGTATTCACATGTAATTAACATGTTCTTTTATCCAGTGGTATTAGACAGCAGATGGACAGAGCCCTTGAAGACGGGCCGGTGTTCTGTGGGTTTTAGGAGGCCAGCAGGTCCTCCTGCTGATAATATTCATTCACCATATTTCAGGGTTCCAACGCGGATGAAAAGTCTGGAATTTGATTTGATCGCTTTCTAACTCTGGTTCTGGGCTGCAGAACTCTTAGGAGGTCCCTTCAGGTCCCTCGCACTGCATCATTTGTTATAGTAGCCATGCCCAGTTCATGTTTCTGGTTCTGATTTGTTGGACACCGCTCAAAAAAAAAATTCTGCCCTTATCAAGTGTCAAGAACCGCAAAAACGTCCAAACCAGGCCTGCAAGAACAGAAGGAGGTCATGTTTCTGCCTGCATGCCTCAGAGAGGGAACACATTTCTTGGTTCTCCTGCAGTATTTATAGACCGTTAAACTTGTTGCCAACATTTGTTTCAAGTTGTCTTAGAAATGACTTTGACTCTCCTCTAGTAGCCAGGCCATTCGCAGCCTTGGTTTAGTTTTGCTACCAGAAACATTTCTAGAGAGCCATCTTTTTGATTAATGAACAGGGTCAGTCATATACAGCTGACTGACAGCTGGCAGCTTAAGCTCCTCCAGACTGATTGAGAAGAAGATTGCGCTGGTATGAATCTGATGGTGAGTTTCTGTACCCATGAAGATGATGGAGGCGTTTCCTCATTCAGTCTGAATCCGACCCAGCAGAAACTGTCCACATCCAAATCGTGCCAGTCTGGGACAGAACCCCAGAGTGGAACGTCTGTTGAGATGCTTGCTGGCGGAATATTTTTGACATTATTGGTAACAAAAGATTAGAAAAGATCATAATGTAGGAAAAATCATCTAATTCTTGAAGCTCTTTAGGCGATGTCTCGGTTGAACTGGTTTATATGTTAGAATACTCCCACCACCAAAACCGACAGTCACGAGTTTCTGCTGCTGTTAGTTTGTGGAAAATGTAGCTAAATACGGGTTTTAACACCATGTGAGAACATGTTTGAGGGAGAAGATGAAACCCAACCAGATGTCAAATGATTCATATGATCCAGATCATGTTGATCCCAGTTTTATGCGTCTGAACCCACCCACCGCCCCCTGCCCTGTCCCAGCTGTCCCAGCGTACATCATCTTGGATGGTTTTCCTTCCCATGACTCCCAGCGCGAGATGGCTCGCTACCAGATAGCAGGACTCCAGGAAACACAGAGCGCAGAGAGAGTAGGAGCAAGCAGGAGATAGCAGGATGTTTGAGATCCCAGACAATGCTATCACTGCAGCATCTCAGGAGGAGGAGTCCCAACGTTTGGGAAAACTATTCCTGGGTTGTCCGATGTCGGCTCGCCCTTGTTGGACCTGGTTGTTATTTCACACACCCACAGAATACTGATCATTTGACGTCTGTGCGGCGCTGATAGTCTGCAGGAAGAGCTGTGGAAAACATCCCGGGGATGCTCGGCACTCGCTTGCAGAGAGAGGAGTGTGTGTTTCCACTCTCACAGGCACGGCCTCCATGTTTTATCAGTGCTGCAGCTGTCAATCAGCCCTCCGCTTCCTATCTCTCTGCACACTCATTGTGAAATCCCTCCAACCTTGGTGTGTGTGTGAATAAGAGGAACTGAAACATGGCTTACACTTCAGCGAACTTCCTGTTGAGGTGCTTGACATAGGCCGGTGTAACTCAGCCTCTGTTTTTGTCAGTAAGTGGAGTTGAGCACGGACACGGCTCCAGGCTGATGTGATCACAGGTGGATGGTAATCTCACTTATCTGCTCTCTGGACAAATAAACGCGTAGCCTGCTGCTTCCCAATGATTAAAGAAAGTAGCAGCCAGGTTCTGCTGATTAATCAGAACCAGTATGAGCTCCTCTAGAAAAGCAGAAACTTTGAAGAATTTAGATGTAGTCATGACCTGAGAGCCGCCTGCCAACCTGGGAAGAGTTATAATCACGTTCCCTGATCTGAACTCCTGAGTGGAAAACATTTAAGGCAGCTGCTGATCTCCCGAGGAAAATTACTGCAAGGATTGATCGTGCAATGCTCAGAGAAATGACAAAAAACCACGAGCTCCATCTCAGACATTACAGCTGTCAGTTAGCAGGTTGAAGGTTAAAGTTCATGACAGGGCAATAAGGAATAGACGGGGCAAATGAAAGGTTTGGGGGGTCAAAAACAGAGTCAAAAACCCAAACCCAGCATATCAACTGTAAAGCACAGACGTGGAGGAATGATGATTTGGAGCTACAGGACCAGGCGCCTCATGTACGAAGTAGGCTTATGCAGAAAATGATGGAAACAACCTCAATCAGATGTAAACTATAAAGCTTTCTCTGTTTTTGTCACACGTAGAAGGAAATGCTCATCGGTCTGTTCTCTAAGGAGCATAAGATGCTCGTGAAACTGTTATAAGGGCCTCATCTGGATGTCGGTATGCTTTAGTGAATAGAAAGCATTTTAGGTCAATATATGTTCAAACTATTAGTGACGTGCAGATGGGTCTCACTAATGCAGCAATGGCCTCCTCAACTTATGAATCCTTTATACTATAATAATAATTATAATTATTCTGATTATAATAGTTGTGTTGGGAACAAACCGCCAACTTTTAGTATCACTCTTGTACATGAGGCCCCCGGTCAGCTTGTAATCATTGAGTCGACCATGAGCTCCTCTGTGTACCAGAGCATCCTAGAGTCAATGCGAGTCCGACACCAGACGCTTGGTCCAAACTGGGTCATCCACCAAAGACAAACACAGCAGCAAATCTACAACAGAATGGCTGAAAAAGAGAAGACAAAAAACGTTGCAGTGGCCTAGTCAAAGTCCCGAACTCAAACTGGTTGAAATAATGTGGTGGGACATTCATGGAGCTGTGCAGAAGGAATGACCCTGATGAAGACACCAAGCTCAAACATGTTGGTCTTTTGATAGTTTTCCTCTCAATACTTCAGGTCCTGCTGCAGTCCTCGCCTGATCAGAAACGGCAACAATATTTGATGTTCTTTCTGGCGAAAAACTCAAAAAACTGTAAGGCATTGATAAGGTCCTCCTTATGTCGCCCTCTTTGCTCTTCCTCAGATACGAGGCAGCTCAGGGCAGGCCCGCGAGGCCCTCAAGAGGCACTTCACAGAGCTGCAGACGGCAGCGAGTCGGTTGTTGTCGGAGCGGCTGGCCGGTCTGCTGGCCGAGGTCGACGCCATCGAGGCCGACAGCATCAAACCTCTGGACGACTGTCAGAGCCTCATCGAGCACGGCGTGGGACAGGCCGACGAGCTGCTGAGAGAAGGTGGGCTGTTTCACACGCTCGTCTGCAAACCTCAAATTAAGATATTTTATGTTTATTCATATTCCTTCAAGAGCAGTTTAGGTGGGAAATTAGGGTTCATGAAAATCTCTTCATTTGTCTGCAGGAGAAGCTGCTCTGCGTTGTGGTCTTGGAGAGAAGGAAGACAAACTGGGCAGCTTTACAAAGAAAGCCATGCACATCCAATTGGACAGGTAGCACAGAAACACGATGCATTACTGCAGCATTACTCCACGCATCAGCTCATGTTAGTTCAGCGCTTTTAAAAGCTGATTTTTGGATGTTCTCCAGTCTTCCTGAGGTTCCAGCTTTGGTGGACGTCCCGTGTGTGTCAGCCCAACTTGACGACTCCATTCTCAGTCTACTCAGGGACAGAGTGTCCCGCCATGGCTCCGTCTCTTCCCATCCACCCGTCCAGATAGAGGAGCTGCAAGAGAGGCCGGGCAGCATCCTGGTCCGCTGGTGCAAGGTCAGCACGGGAAATGATAGAAACTGGGATTTTTTTGTGGGAATATGAAGGAACTTTTGTCAAAACCTTCCAGGGATTACAGTTTTTGTCCTGATTGTTTCTGAGGAATGAAGTTGTGTGCAGTTTGTTAAAAAAAAAACCTTCAAGGTATAACTGTATTTATTCCCTGATGTTTCCTGTTCCAGTACTTCCAAATGTTGTGTGTGTAACTATGTGCCCAAATTCCTTCATGCAATTTAAATTAGGCAGTAAATATCTTTAATTATAGGTGGATGAGGACTTTGCTGCCGCAGATTACCGGCTGCAGTACCGGCGGTCGGGCAGCGGGGGGAGCCAATACGAGGATGCCTACATCGGTCGGGACTGTGAGTTCTTGGTTCTCCACCTGGACCCTCACACGGATTACTTGTTTCGGGTCTGCGCCCGTGGAGAGGGTCGCACCGAGTGGAGTCCCTGGAGCATCCCACAGACGGGATACACCACTCTGGCTCCACATGGTAGGCGGAGCCTTTAAATCCAACCCGGTTTAGGATTTATAGCTCATAGCTTAGGAAAACCTTGTGCAGGAAACAGTGAAGAACATGTTAGTATCTGGTCCAAAATGGTGAGAGGATGAAGGTCTGTAAAGTTAGCTGCTCAGTATGTTCTGCAGGTCTGTCATTTAATGATACATGTAAATCTGGATAAAAACATCTTTGGTTTCTTTTTTGTGATTCTCAGTAGAAAAAAATCAGGCAGTTTAAAACCAATACATACCTGAGGTAACCACTACTCCTCTGCAGCCTGTACCATATGAATCGCTTCCAAAATATTCTTGATCCAGCTGCATGTATTGATGCACGAGGGCTTCTTTCAGCATAGTGGGAGAAGTTGCAAACTGAAGTTTCTGAAACGCATTGAATAATAATAATACGTTAGATTCGATGCTTTCACATTGGCATTTGTAGTTATTGGAGCCCTGGGCTACAGGAGAACAGTTGGGAAGCTTAGTCGGCATGTTGGCTGTAGAAGATCCAAACGGTTCCAGGCTGACGGTATTCTGTTTCATCGCTAGCCTGTGGTATTAGGGAAATAAACATGAGGCAGCCTCAGAGTGCTGCAGGATGTACTGGAACCAATCTGAGATTACTGGACCTTCAGGTAACACCTGAGTGTTGAATATCGCAGTGCTCCTTCAGAGGCCCATGTTGGAGCTGTTTCAGCAGCACGTTCGCTGTTTTTGTTTTCCTGCAGAGTGGCGTTCAGGGACTGAGGGCTACATCCTCAGCAGCAGAAAAAACATCGCCCTGCGCAACGACTCGTCTCAGAGCCGCTGCACCGTCCTTTATTCCGACGCCCCCACCTACTTCTGTGGCCAGACGCTGACCTTTAAGTATGCTCAGACACACACACATCATACTTCTGGACTCAAACAGGTTTGGAAAGCGGCTGTTCTATAATTAGCTTGTGCATGTTTGCAGGATCTCTGCAGCAGGTCAGTTTGATCGGCTGGACAGCCTGGGGGTGTGCATCGACACTCAGAGTGGGGAGGACTCGCTGCAGAGAGACCAAGCAGTCTGCATCTCCACCAACGGTCGGCTGATTTTACATTTACTCCGAGTTAAATACAAGAAAAAGCGGCAGGGCAGATCATTGTCAAAGAATGTTATTATTGACTCATTATCAAAGCTTTATTGCTGTTTGTCGTAACATTTAATTGGAAAAACTTGCAGCAGTTACAGAGTTCCTACACAGTCAAAAACTGTGGAAAACACCATCATGGACTCAAGCTGCAGGATTCCTCACTGCTGCATGTTGATGTCCCCTCCCCTTCCCAGGCGCTGTTTTCGTCAACGGTAAAGAGATGACCAATCAGCTTCCAGCCATCACCATGGGCTCCACTGTGACCTTTGACATGGAGGTGGTCAACCTGCTCCCCATCAGCAACAACAACCTGAGTGAGGGCGGCCACTTCAAGCTGAGGGTGACCATCGGCTCCGGGAGCCGGGAGGTAGTCTTTGACTGGCTGGTGGACCAGGCGGTGGACTGCCTCTTCTTCGGCTGCTCCTTCATCCACTCCGGCTGGAAAGTGCTCGTGTTTTAGGCAGATGAATCGTCCGCTTAGCACAGTTACCTGTAACACTGCTGGTTCTCACCCAACAAAGTGTTCAGAGGAAAAACTTGGAATATTTCTCTCTTGACTGTTACCATCATGACATCACGCAGCCTAAAGCCGCAGTCATCCAGGACCGCTAAGATAAAAGTTGCTGTAATGTTTAACATGGAGAGCACTGTTTCTCCTTAGAAAATCTGCTACTTTCTGATTCTGATTAACATATGAAATTTGATCAAAGCTTTTGCTGTAGCAGCAGTTTAAACACATTTCTAGATGAGTTTTAATGATCCTGTTACACAGACCATGTCTCAAGCTGTACGTTTTTAGTTACAGGCTCAAAATAATCTCAGCTCAGAAATACTTGCAATTCAAAACATAGAAACCCTGTGATGGGTTTTAGCAGTCATAATTTTATCCATTTCACTGTGCAGGGAACAAAAAAAAAACTATTACCCTATCCACAATAAACTGTGGAGGTTTTATTCACTTTTAATCTTAACCGGGTAAAAAAAACTATCATTAAGTAATCTGACAAAACGAAAGGATAAATTGGGGAAAAGTGTGATTTATATATTGGAATTTAGCTAAAGATTAAATTTAAGATCATCTGTTACATTTACAAGGTAGCTAGTCTGACTAGAATCATAGTGGGCCTAATATTGAACCCTGAGGGATCCCGTAGAAAATTGGAGCAAAAGAAGTGGAATTTTATTCCCCCTTCAGCCCCAGTTTTTTTGTGGATGTCAAAATGCTGATTCTCATGCAGGAAGAAAGGTTTATCCAGATAAATCTGGACTCTTTATGAAGTTCAAGATTTTATTTTGTGACATTGCTCACGTGGTCTTCTTTCATTAAGTTCCTGAACCTTCTTACAAAGTTGATTATTTTCTTTAGCTTTCAACATCTCCATTGTAGTAAGAACACATGAAACAGCTGGCCAAACTCTTGTTGTCATTGAGTCAACTAATCTGGCTCATTCAGAGGGGTGTCATAGTGGGCCTAATATACATAATATACTAATTATACATGAAAATCTGGATTAAGAAATATTATTTTTATTCTTGATTCTCAGGAGGGAAAATGAGATTTGTCCTGATATGTCTGGTCTCATCTTAAGGAATATTTTTCCAATAGCTCCATGGGTTCCTTGCCTGTTTTATTCCAGCATCTTATTACAAAGTTGGTTTACAGATTTTAGCATTTTATTTAGCATATGAAAAAACCAGCAGATGAACAGGTCATTTCTCTTGTAAAAGAAGCTATCATCATGTAGCTTTTTCTGTCGGGACCCTGGGGTATCCCAGATTTAATCAAACAAAAATCTAGAATTGAGTGCGTCTTTAAGCCTCATTTATTTGTACATGTTAAATGTGCTGATTTTCTGTGAGGAAATGAGGTCCATCCTGATGAGTCCAGACTCTGCACCTCGTTAGCCTTCAGAAGACTGAAAGCTAACAACTCCAGGGTCTTCTCACAGAGTGGGTTGTTGTTTACAGCTTTTGCCGTCTTTATGGATGTTGCAGACTTTCTTTTAAGTCTATATATCTATGCAACGTCTTAGTTTTGCTGTAGAAGCAGTTTCACAGTTTGGGATGAGGAACACAAAAATTAAACTTGCAAGTATTTTTGTTCACTGTGAATATTACTCTCGCTCTTTGCTACCTGAATGCATCGGTTTCATGTTAAAAATGAAATGCCAGACCATGCTGTTTTTATGACTCAAGTCTGCTTTTAGAAACGTTACTTTTGAAATGTCTCAAAGCATCTCCCTCGTTTCCTCGGGCAGAAGAAAGAGGAGCGTCGAAGAAATCGAGACGAACAAATAGACTTGTTTGCTTCAGTCTTTAGTTTTCTTTAAGCCAAAAACGTTTATAATAAAATGTCTCTTGCTTTTTTTATTGTGGCATTCTTGAGAAGAATGACAAACAGGAGTTTAAAATCAAAAATGTTTTGTATTATCTTTGATGTTTAAATTTGACTTCTTACATTGTTTTAATTTGACTACAACAGACATATCTCTTTGATCCTGTCAGAATAAATCTGTAATATTCTTAAAACCAAAAAACGTCCATAAGTTATAAACTTTGATAACTTCTGGTCATGTTTTTATGGTGGCCATTAAAGTAACAAAGCTTCCTGCAGTGACAATCCTGACAGTATTCACGTCTGATGAGAAGAAAGCAGCAGGTTGGTTTTATAACCTCTACTTTAGTTCATTCACCTACATTTGAATTTTTTCCTTTCAGTCTGCTTCCACTTTAACTGGTTTTTGTTAGAACCTCAACGTTTAAAAAAAATCCTGTCTTGTGAATCTTAAATTTTTTTTGGTATCTTTAGGAAGTCTGGAAAACTTTAGGTCATAGAAAAAGAGTGTGATGTATTTTTGTATAGTTTTACTCACATGTAGCAGTATAAATAAGGATGCAGATCAGAAGATCCTGCACACATCTGGGACTGACGCAGAAACCATAGGAAGGTATCATTGTCAAAAGAAACGTGGGCTTTGTTCACAACAGACTTTTTCCAGTTGCCTAATTTATCTGTGGACATTTTCTTCATTCTCTTGGATGACAATTGGAGCCGGATAAGGGTTCAGTTGATGGTACAAATGTCCTGAAATCAACCAACAGAACCTCAGAAGAATAACCCTGTCCTTCTCTATTGGAAGGGGGATAAAAACAGTGACATCTGCTGGTCAAAACTGTGCATTGCATTCGTGTTCACACCACTTTTGGTTAAATAAAGTCTTCCTCCTGACGAAGAAAACCCTCTTCCTGCTGTGTTTCTGTGTGCTGATTGAATCACTTTATTAAATTAACTAAATTTGATGTCAACATTATGCTTAAAATAAATTTCTCATTTCATGCAAACAAAACTTAAATTGAAACGTGGAATATGTGTGACATCTGGATTAGATCAAACATTTCAGTGATTTTCGAGTAAAACCTGTATTCATTACAGGCAGCATTACATCGTTCCATTTATTTCAGTTACTTCTGATCATTATGGCGGACAGCTAGTAAAAACCCTACATTTCTCAATCTTTTAATATTATACTACAGCTAACGCAGCAAATTCATCAAAACCCCATACAAGGAGGGGAAGGCGCAAGACAGTCATTGGTAAAAAAAAAAAAAAAAAAGCTTTCTGTTCATAATGTGCAAGGATATTGATAGAAAGTTTAGTGGAAGGAAAAAGTGTCGTAGCAGAAGAAAGACAAACAGGCACAACTCCAGCCTTTAAAGGATTATGAAAAGATGTGGTGTGGACTGCAGCTGGAGTCCGAGTTCTCTGAATAGAATCACTGAAATAAAATTAACTTTTAAATTATATTCTAATTTATGGGAGATGCATCTATGTCTTCCTTAAATTTCACTCCTCTAAAAAAAACGGGCATTTTTTCCCCATATCCTGCCTCCTCTCTGCCACCATCAAGTGGTGAAGTAGTACTACAACAAAATAGGGAGGTCCTGTTGGACAACGCTCCATACGCCTGCTAATTTAAATAGGTTTAACTGAAAAGCAGGGATTTAGTCTGAAAGAGACGGATTGTTCTTTAAAATGGCGTTTCTTAAAGGTTTGGTTCCATTCAACAATGTCCAGACAGAAAGACTAGAAAACCCAAACAGACATTCTTCACATTATTACTTTATTACAAAACCATTTTGACTAAACAGTTTACATTGTCAAGCTGGTTTTTTACAGCATTATTTAAGACCAGTTTTTATTATTATTTAACATGGCTCCTCCCATCTTGTGCAAAATGCTGCTGGTGTTGTGAAGAAACAAAACGATCCAGTCAAAAACCAAAAAGTCAGACTCGTTTAAAGCCAAAACTCAGGAGGCAGCTGTGGAGCCTCTCTGCACCAGCACCGGTTCTACCCACATGTGGGAGCTGGTTCTGCAGACATCTGTTCGGATGGAGCAGACGTGTAAGGCAGCATCAGCGTCCGGACTGTGCTCTTCGGGTCGTCTAAAGGTGGAAGAGGTTCTGGATGCAGCCCAAGTCTTTTACAAAGAAAAGAAACAACAAAAAAGCGAAATGGGAGAAGTGAAATGAGCAGAGAAACCTGCAGCGAGTGAATCCCCTTTGGTCCAGTGGCTGAAACTAAAACCTGCTGCATGATGCTCCATGTTGTTCCCAAACTAATTACAGGAAAAAAAAAGCGAAAGCTAATCGTTTTAACCTACAGTTTTATGTACAAACATCCAGAGGCAGAAACAGCACCTCGTTTTATCCACTGTAGGAAGCCGCAGGCAAACCAACGGGTTTCAACTATAAACCGGCTTCAGTGGAAAAAATGTTCTTAAAAAGAGGAGAGCTGGCAGTAGATGACGCTGTGACAGTCGAGAGGTCGCCTCTGAGGAATAAAATCATTTTAGCACCAGTAATAAAACCAGGAAGCTGCTGTTTCTGCAGGTTCAGCTTGTCCAGGATCGGCTTTTGTTTTTCTGCCTTAAAGAACCACAACATTCCGAACCAGAACTGCTCAGCAGAGTCAGGAAGTCTGAATAAATTAACCAAGACGCGGAACATACATGAGGAGTTTTAAGATGTGTCTAAGGCCGATACCTCCAAGATCGCTTTGCCAAAACGTACGGCAGGAAATGAAAGGTTTATGTTTCCGGACTTTTGCTTGGAGAAGCTGTTGACTGACATCGAGCCTGAGAGCCACTCCTCTTCTTCCTTTGTTTGATCCCTGAACTGTGGACTGAAAAAAATCAAAGCGAGTGAAATAAAACAGCAGAAAAGTCCAAACTGATTAAAGTTTGACAGAGAAGAAGAAAGCACATATTCAGGATGAATTTGTTGTATTTTCACCCCTGGAAAATGGTAGCACCTTTGAATTGCAGAGTTAAAACCCTAAAAACAAGTAAATCAAATTCCTGAAGATCTGGAGCCTCGAGTCTCATTAACAGGTCCTGAAAACAGAAAACTGACTTCCATGATTCGACAGACATGATCCCTGCTGGGAGCTTTCTGGGTATTAAATCGGTTCTTGTTTTTATGGATTCAGGCCTTTGACTGTACGGCCTCTGGGTCCAGTTTAGGGTTCTGGTGCTTAGAGTTTGCCCGTCTCCTTGTCCTGCTCTTACTGCTGTTCCTGATTGTTTTGGCTCTCCTCACTGCAGGGCTTAAACTCAGCCGCATCGGGATCAGGATCGGGATCCAGCTCCGGCTGGGACTCCACGGCCGTCTCCCAGTCTTCCTCCTCTTCTTCATCGTCCTCCTGCTCCTGGCCTTTGTTGTTCTTCGCAGCATGGCTCTGGAGGAGGCGGAGCCGGGCCACAGCGCGGTCGATGGTCAGCGTGGTGATCAGGTTGAAGTCGTGCATGCTGATCAGGTGCAGCAGGAGGTTGCGGCACAGGTTGCGCTCCAGGATGACGGCGGCGTTGTGCTCGGTGAACAGCAGACAGGCCTCATTCATCTGGTTGTCAGCGATAAAACTGGAAGGAAAACAAACAAATGAAAAACGTGCAAAGATTAAAACCGTTATAGTACAGAATCCAGCCGAAATCAATCAAGTCTGCAGACTAACTGCTGTAAGAGGAACAGATCTGCTGTAAACATTGTTGTCTCTTATTAGCGAGGGTCACCTCCAGAGAAAGGTGCTTCCTCTCTGCATCAAAATGGGCTCATTTACAGGAAACTGCCTCTGAGAACTTCAAGATAGGAGGTTCAGCTGCAGTGAAGAAGCTTCAGGATGCCCAAGAAGGTCTGGCATGTAGGATACAGATCATTTCTGGTATTTATTTCATTCATTGATTCATTCATCTTCTATACCGCCTATTCCATAGTGGGTCACAGAGGAGCTGGTGCCTATCTAACCCTGGGCGAGAGGCGGGGTTCACCCTGGACAGGTCTCCAGTCCATCGCAGAGCAACACAGGACAAACAACCATGTACACACTCATTCACACCTAAGGGCATTTAGAGAGACCAATAGTCATGTTCTAGGACTGTGGGAGGAATCCGGAGTATCTGGTGAGAACCCAAGCATGCACATGCAAAGGCCTATTTTCATAATAAAAAATGTATCTCAAGTATTTCCGGCTAGAAATTTGTTAAATCGAGGTCTAAAAATTAAACGTAGCGATGATTAAACAGACTCTCACTACAACTGGGACATCCAGTTATTTATCGATGCTTTCACGTGAACAAGAGTGAAAACTGTTGGAAAAGTAATGATCCAGGGGCGGGAGGCTCAGTGGTAGAGCAGGCGCACCATGTTCAGAGGCTACAGTCCTCAACGCTCCAGTCACCGACCGGTACGAGGTCAATTTTAAAAATGCTGGTGAGGAAACAGAAGTCACCAAACTGAGATCAACTCCAAGTATTCAGAAGAGAATAAGCAGCAGAACAGAGTACGCACCCGTGCTTCATGACGTGAAGGTTCCACAGCTTCATGATCTCCTTCTCGCCCTCGTTGACGTCGGTGAACTCCTCGATTTGCTGCAGAGAGGAGCAGACTGTCAGACGACTTATGGTTTCAGATTAAATGCACAGAAATGTATTTATTTTTATTCCTGTAAAGATTTTATTTTGTTCTGAAAGATTAAATTTGATCCGAGTTGTGAAGGCTTAAGAGAGTTGATATGAAAAACATAATAAACTTCTCTGAGCCAATGAAAGACGTTCGGATTGGTCAGACACGTCTCTGATTGGCTGTTAGATGCCAGGGAGGAATCAAATCAAACAAATAATCTGCTCAGTTTGACGACGTTTCAATCTGGGACAGTCTAAAGGACACAAAACCTAAATTTCTCTAAGTTTACTTCCAGTTTATGGGATTAAAAGAAATAAAGACAGCAATTCAAATCAACAGAACCCACACTGGGTCACATTTGAACCGGCTGTAACCCCAGGACTCCACCGGCACCAGGACTTTAAAACGAGCAGCCTGATCACACATTACTGCAAAAACTAATTCCTTCAATCTTCCCAATCATTTTCCAGCTATTTCCCTTTTTATCTTTCATCCTGAATCCATAACTCCTCCGACCTCAGAGGCTGTTTTATCAATAAGAAACACAGCCGGTGGAATCCTGGGGTTTAATCTGACGTCAACAGACCAGCAGCAGCTACGTCCACGCTGAGTCGCTCGTTCTGGCATGATTCTTGTCACGCCAATCTGGAAACGTTAGAACACAGTCAACAGAAACCAAACTGTTCACAGGGGAAGAAAAAACCACATACAGGAGACCCATCTGTTTTTCTCTGCTAACAGGATTAAAACAGTTTGGGGTGAGACTCTGATCAGTTATCTACACGTTGATCCTGCTAAGGTGAAAATAATTCAGGTTCTCCTCCTGAAACTCCTCCTGCTCAGACTTTAAATCAACTCTTTTCAGGAAATTTGGCAGCAGTTTAGACCAGGGGTTCACAAAGTCGGGGTCGCGAGACACCAAGTGGGGGGGTCACAAGATGATTTTCAGAATCATCGTGATGTGAATGATGAAAAGTATGGAGGGCCAAAAAGGACAAATTGAATACATTAATTGATCAAGAAATAAAGAAGTGTACCATTAAAGGTCCCATTAAATAATTAAATAACATTTGATGAAATCAAATAATGAAATGTCACAAAAACTTACAAATAAAATAAAATACATATAATTACGTCACTCTATATTTTATGAATTAAAAGAGAGGGTAAAAATTATACGTATTTTTAGAAGGTCGCCATTGTCTGGCACTGTTATTTTGGGGATCACAGTTTGAAAACTTCAGGAACCTCTGGTTTAGACGACTGAAGAAAACTGGGCCCATGTTGCAGACATACTGAGCCCAATGACCAGATTCTGCTCCAAGGTGCAACCCACCTTCACCGTCTTCTCTTTGAGCCAGTCAGGGTCCCTCTCGTCCTCGCTGTCCACCTCCATCTCCTGAGCTCTCATCGGCATGCAGCTGTCACTGTGGAAGTACAGCCGGTTGTGTCCGCTGATGTAGGTCCTCTGATGCTGCTCCCGGTCGCTGTCCTCTAGCTCCAGAAACTCAGACAGACTTGGTTTCGTCCTCTTGGGTCTGCACGGTGGAGAGGCGGCGGGTGAACCATGATCCCAGCAGGGTGTAAATAAACGGACACAGGTGAAGGGAAGTACCTGCACACCAGGACGTGGGTGACCACGGTCCTCTTGACGGGGCCGTTTCTGCTGAAAGCGAAGCCGGGCTGGTTGTGAATGTCCTGAGGGTTCCCTGCGTACGAGCCGTCGTAACAGTCGTTGATGGAGACCTCGATCTTCGCTCCTTTAGGATGAGGCTGGAAAACCACAGAGATACGAGTGATTCAGAACGTTTGTCAACTGAGATGGTTTAGGGTCAAAAAGAAAGATGATCAGGATATAGAGTACTCGACTGTGGAAAAATAAAACAATCACATTTATCTTGGCCTACTGATCCAAGGTCACTTTTTCAGCTGTGATGCCTTGGGTTTAAACCAGAAAGAGACGTCTACATGTTAAAGCTCGTTCTGGATGTGATTTGGGACATTTCTCACCACGTAGTTGAAGATGAAGCGGGAGTGCGATAGCTTCAGGTGCTTCAGCAGACTGTACAGCTTCCTGCAGTTCAGCGTGCACCAGGGGCAGTGGAGGTCGTCTCTGGCCTCCGTCTGCTGCCGCGTGTTGTTGTTGTACTGGAACTACAGAAGCAAAGAACATGAGGCTTGAGTAGAGTCCGAGAGACGCCATCAGGTGCAGATCTAGGCGAGCCTCTGACCTGATAGAAGATTCGTAGCTTCTGTCGAGGCTCAGCTGAGATTTGTTCTCTCCTGGTTTGAACGTCAGCATTAATGGATTCTTTAACAGCTGGAGGTAAGAGGACAAAAAGCATCATCCTGCAGCCGGTTCACCTCTGAACGATGGATTAAAGTTGAAACTCAGCGTTTGGTTTCCTCACCCTGGGTGTGTGTGGCTCTCTGTGGGCTCGGTCGGGTGTCTTGGTTGGTATCAGAGTTGCGGGTGGCCAGAGGTTTGGCCACCGGAGCTGTGGAGCAAACAGAGGGGTCGCTGGTCCATCGTAGGGTGAACTGCAGGGTCGGACCCTGAGAGAAACTTTCAAATGGAGGCAAACGCTGCAGAGCGACAGAGACAGACAGTGTTACTACTTCTTACTACTACTATTACTACTACTACAACTCACGTTACTGTAACTGAGGGTCATTTTAGAGCTGGAAACCCTACAAAAATTAAATCACAATAAACCACAATCGAAGTCTCCTTGTTTTTAAAAAGCACATTTTTAAACAAAGAGACACAAAGAGCCCTTGGAAATGCCACCCATAAAACCAAGCGCTTCCACATGCGGATGATGACAGCAGTGATTCAATAATTTACAGACACAATGGACCCTCCAAAAAAACGGCATATATTTCATCTGTGGAGTGCCGGTTTGTTAAGTCTCCAAGCTACTACACTCAGACATTTCTTTTAAAAGCTCCTCATAAAAATTATGATATATTCCCTTTTATTAGAATTTCCTTACTTTAAAATTTGATCATCTTATATGCATATATCCTGCAGATACCTTCCCATCCAGGATGGTCTCCCAGGTCGCCCTCTTCTTCTTGACAGGACTCTCCTCCATCTCCTGCATGGACACCTCGTACTCCCCATCCAGCAGCTGCAGGTGCCTGCACACAAACATCAGAGTTACAGCTTCTCCCCTCTGGTTTCTGCGTCACAGAGACCACAGCACCGCTTTTCTGCTTCAGAAGGTGAGGCTTGTCTGAGTCGGAAGCTGCAAGCGAGTTTCACCTGTTTTTATCAAAGACAGTCATCTGAGCCACAAACGTGGTTTCTCCCTCCTCCCTGAGAGAGGAGCTCCTCCTCTTCCTGTTGACGGATTCGTCTGAAAAATCTGAACCAGAAACAAGGCGAACCTCTTCATCACTTCAAAATGTGGAGATAAGACATATCACTGAAGCTCAAACTCTGGCTCTGCTTTAAACACTTTCTCAAACATATAAACTGAAGCTGAATTCAAGTCAAATCCCAAATGTTTTTATGAAAAAAAGTCAAAAACATCTAGACAGATTTCGCTGTAACTGCCTAAAGCATTTGATAAACTGGATTCATCTTTAAAAAAGTAAATGGAAGAGAAAAATATTCAAATGCTGAAGAAAAACATCCAAAGATGTAGAAGATATCCTCTCTGCTTACCTCTGCTGTGGTGGTTCTCTCCGTTGGTCAACCCGTTAATCTGTCCTCTGGAGCATCCAGACCTCGATACTCTGAAGAGCAAGGAGTAAGACTTGACCATGTGTGAGTTACTGGGTTCAAACTCGCTGCTGGGGACCAGTAGGGTGGGGAGGGAGCCCAATTTGACCTGGACTCCAGCACTTGTGTCTGGGTTCAGAGGGACCTGCTTCTTCCCTGTTGGGACCTGTTTCACCGGACAGCTGACATCCTAAAAAACAAAAGGAAGAAACCTCAGCTAAACCTGGAAGTAGATCTACAAGCATCATCCCGTACCTGAACACAAACCTTCCTCTTCTTGTGGCAGACTTTCACCAACAGGACCTCCAGAGAAACGGAGATCTGCTCATTCTCACTATCCTGAGACGGTTTTCCTGATCACAACAAGACAACACCACCTTTTGTAAGCCACACTGAGGTAAACAGGAAGAAAGTGCATCATATCAGCCACTGGAAGACGCGTGAGAGGGACCAACTCACCAACTTTATGAAAGAAGCCGGTAAAGGTGAGCTGCAGATTAGAGGCCAAGCTGCAGGGACAAAAAAACTGTGTTTTAAAATGCAGGATGTGTTGAGTTTTGTGCCATCGGTGGAGCATTTACCTGAGAGTCTCCTGTTCTCCTCTCATCTTTTCCACTTTGAACAGCAGATTGTCAACCTTGGAGGTTTTCCTGTAAATACAGACAAACATGAGAGATCATTCAACCAATTAAACTAATGAACTTGTCCAGGAGTTAGTTCAACAACAAACTGTCCTTAATGTGGCTTCTCTTTCCTAAAGTGGTAGCGCTGCATCATAATCCAGCTCAATGGATGCGGTTATGCTTAAAAAAATAATATATGTACACACACACACATTGCACCAGATTAAAGACCCACTGAGATCACCGCCTCTTTCACAAGGTTGACCTGGACAAGAAAGGCAGCAGCACACGCCTCAGTGGACAAGACAGACGGACAACAATGGCAAAAACAAGCAAGAGTTATTGTTACGGTAACAATTTAAGTCCTATCAGCAAATCTTCACTGAAACCATTTTAAGTCACTCTGAGGTTAAAAGTCCAAAGAATATCCCAAAGTTCTGATCTTTACTGGGGCAGCTGGTTTCCATCAGGATGCATTCATGGTTATCTACATATTTTATCGTTTGTATTTCTTGTCTCGGTTCTGGATTCAAAGCTGCATCTCAATTAATTCAATCTTCAAATTGAATCTGTGGAAGTAGCTACAGATTAGGGTAATGGCAAAGAGGCCTTCCAACCTCAAAGAATAGAGCTATTGCGATAGATATAAATAATTATCAACAAATCATGTTTTAAAATGAAAATGAAAATAAAAACAGAGATGAACATTTTCCAAACTGATCCTCTTTTTGCATCCTTTCGGAGATGTCAGCCTCTCTTCCCATCAGAAAAACGATCAGATCTAAACCCGCTGGGCTTTGAACAACGTGGGGATTAACTGTCCACGACAACGTGAGGCTGAGAAGACAGTCCTGCAGAGGAAGGTGAGGGGAGATGAGAAGGTCATCAGACTGTCCCTGTTTCTGCAGGAACGAACCTCTGATCTTCATCAGAAACGCCTCAAACCATCTACATGAACTTCATGGACTGCTGCCATCAGGTAAACAAATCCAGCAGACTGCTGCAGGGTTTTTCTGCCTCAACATGCCGAGCTGCTACTAACATCACATATTTTACGTTACTCAACTTGTTTTACGTGTTTTTATAATTTAAAAAATTCATCACAATGACCCATGAAGATCCTGGAGAAACGCCGTCTCCTTTTCTTGAATTATTTTAGGACAATAAATGGATTTTATTTATCCGATGCTAATCTATGGCATCTTCTGCATCACTGTTTTTCACTTTTTAAACTTTACCTGCTAGTTTAAATTAACAGAAATGTCCGATAAATCAATAAACATTATACATTATAGCATATGTGAATTTTGTAGATTCAATATTAACTCAGCCTTTTTACTGCAGCTGAACTGCTGAGTGTTTCAGAGAGAAAATGATGAGAAACTTCCTTAAACATCTCTGATGTTAGGTCCTAAGGTATTTTGCTCATTTGATCGGTTTTAAACGGCTGCTTTGTGTGCTAAAGTTAAACAACAAGTGAAGCAGTCACGTCTGGCTCAAATGTTCTGCACGTTTGATTTGCTCAGTTCGGACCCCTTCTCCAGCGGCCTCACATAAAACCGTCCGGCTTTAATCCGAGCAGAAACTCCAGGAAGAAGCCAGAGTAACTGGAAGCAGCTGTGGGCCTCTGCAGAGCCTCAAGACAGCCTTCAAACAGACCCAACCTTCCAGAATAAAGGCTTTATTCATGTTGGACAGCCTAAAAACAGAGAATACCTCAACCTCTGCTGCTGTTTCAAGCTGAACTCTTTCTAGTAATGCTCAGTTTTCCTAAAAATGGAAATAAATTCGGTTTCCAGAGTAAAATGATGATGTTTTTTGCCTCTACATCCAGTCTGATGGGTATTAATTAATTAAAAGACAAATCGTCTGAGGTCAGATCTTTAGATGAGTAAATGCTGTGCCTTGTTTTTTGTTTGTGATTAAAGAAAATCTATTTCCTGACCTTACTAGAACTAGATTAAATCTACTCTTCTTGTCTCTGCTGTGCAGCAGAAACAGAAACTGAACTGAGGCCATCGGGATCAAACCTTCCGCCTTAATTCAACAAGACACATTGTTTACCGCTCCACAGTCCTTTTCACTCACACTTCAGCCCAAAAACCTGTCATCTCTTGCCCATGTAAATTAAGGAATACGAGCGATAAATATTAAAATGTCCAAATCTCATATTTATAAGCTTCTTTTAGTTTATTTCTTGAAGATCTTATTAATTAAGCACCTTATTTCTATAAATTGTGGTTGTGGTCCCCATTTGGGCCAGTACATCTTTATGAATAATGAGAGATAATGTTCTCTACTGAAATCCATAATTATGTCCTGCTGGTAGATATTATTTATTGGGGTTGTTTTACCCCATTTCTTGCAGTAGACATGAGCAGATTATAGAAAATAGTTTGAAATCATTCACACCTGAAAAAGTTGGGTAGAAAACAATCAAAACTGCAAAAGCATGAGAAGGGCAATGGTCGATACGGCCAGAAGCCCTTAGAAGTCCTCATGGAGACCATCCCAGAGTCGCAGGCAAGGACAAGAATGGTAAGTCAAGGCTTTTCTGTGAGTCTTGGTTCTCATTTTGGGACACCAAAAACCTGCTTCCAGAAAACCTCTGGAGAGACCGATTAAAGCACAGATGTCAAACTCCAGTCTGTGAGGGCCGGCGCCCTGCAACTTTCAGATGTTACCCCGCATCAACATACCTGTATCACATAATAAAGTCATTTGGATTGGCTTACAGTAGTCCAACCTGTGAGTAATAGATGGCATGGAGGGTTGGCTCAGGAAGCTCCTTTCTGTTTCTGGAGGATATTTCAGATTTCTGAATCACTTTTCTTTCTTTTATGAATGAAATACAGAAGTTTTCAGTGAGTGAAAGAACAACTAATATTTGAGTACTAGCTGAATATGTTAACCTTTGACATTAGCAACAAACAAGCTTCAGATCACTTATTTTACCACCTCAGTCCAACCAATCATTTCAAGAAATACAGCTTTACTAGGCCACATTTTTTACACCTTCTAAGTTCATTCGAAGCCGCTTCCCCACACTTTAAACCCCCCATAAAACCCTTGGTGATCAGCACCCCTACATCCCTACGCGCCGCCATCTGTAACCTCACACCTTTTCGGTGCACCAAACCACAAGCAGCCCCACGTGTATCAGCACGATCTTCATTCTTTTGTTCAGCTTCTGACTCTGTATGCAAAGCAGCCCCAACTGAAAAACGCTCTGTCTCCTAACTGATCTAACCGGCCCCCTCCACCTACAGCAGCCGTCATGTCAGTCTACTTTCACTCATGGTAACAGTTGACCTGCTTTCTAAGAGGCAAACACAACAGGTTTCAATCTGCAAACATCTTACCTTTTGGTGCTGGTCCTCGAGTTTCTGTGCGACATATAAGTGAGCGTTCGGTGCAGGAATATAGGCTGAAAAGCAACAATGAGAAGAGAAGTGTCAATAATCTTCATCTCTACCACTCCCGTTAATTCAGTCGCTCTTTGCAAGGAAAGGCAACACTCACAGCTATCAAGTTTCTTGTGCGGAGGAACCTGTAGATTTGTGTTGGCTCTGCAAATAAAACAAGCGTATGTCATCAACACAATATGAACTCTAATCATGTGGATAAATAAAATCTGGAGAAAACTTCATGAATTAAAGCTAAAAGCTTAAAAACAATCAGAGAACACAGTAATTAGATTTGAAATCAGAGTATGAAACATGTTCTACTTTATTATTAGATCTTCTCTCAGCTGTTTGACCTCTAACATGAAGACATATGAAAGCTTAGCTTTGCGATCCAGGCGCTTCATATTTTTCACATTTTGCCAGCAATAAACTTGTACTTTATGACTTTTTTAACCTTTATTTAAGCAGGAGAGGACTTATTGAGATCGAAGATGAGCGTCCCGGCCAGGACAGGCAGCAGCACCACAGCTTATAAAACATTTGACATGTAACAATCAAGACACTCCAACCATAAACGCTGATAGATAATGCATCGAGACTAAAAGTAGCAGAAACATCTAAGAAGAAAGAAGCATTGGTGAAAGTACCTGCAGTCCAATGTGGGCGCTGCAAAGTGTTTAAGAAGAGACACAAACATGCCCAAGATAAACTCCTGCAGATTTAAGGAGTTTTGTTCAAGCAGAGGCAGCACTAAGAGCAGACCGTAGGAACAAGCCGAAGATGAGGGCTTCCAACCTGTTTCTGGGTAATGTGGGCCAGTACGTATGATGGAAGCAGACCGAGAACTGCCTTAAAGATGAAGAAGGCCATCCAACCCGAGCATAATAAACAACGATGAGTAAAACCTTTAAGGTTTGAGAAGAACCTCAACGCTCCAAGGTAATGACGCAGATCACCATGGTCCAGCACAGACATGAAGGTCATGTTTAAGTAAGAAGAATGAATGAAGCAAATAAACTGAAGTGAGGGAAACCAAAAAGCTACGTTCTTCGGGAAGCATCCAGACATTTAAGGAAAAGCAACTGAACAACCTGTCGATGTGAATTTAGGCTATAAACTCTGAAGAAAGAGCTGTACTTCAGGCCGTTTCAATCTGGATTACATTAGATCAGCTCCAGCTCTAAATCCAAAACACCTAAACTAGTCAAACCCAGACAGGATTATTCAGAATTTAGAAATTCATTAAAACTCAGTTTGCCATCTCCAAAACTTCCAATTTGTGAGACTTGAGAATGTGAGTTTCTTGGCATTTTAAATCTCCTCAGATCGAGCAATACTTGACCACGACAATACCTAAACTGGTCAGATGTAGACTGGTAGAACAGTTCTGAATGTTTCTGACCCAACCTTATCCGGAAAACTCCTGTTTCAAAAGTGCAAACCCTGTTTTAGGCAATTGTTCAACAGTAGCCCCTACTGGTGCTCTGCAAGCCTCAGGGACAGGGGAACAGAAGCTGACCCGCTTCTGCTATACCTCTGGTCCACCTTGGAAAGGGACGTTAAGGCCATTAAATCAAGACGGGGTTGTGGAACAAGTCAAATGTAGTAAAAAACTACAAAAGCAAAGACAGCAGCAGATCACAAGCCGTCTAACCTCAGAATTACCTCGTCCAGCAGAGTCTGATGCAGATAATAACATGTTGAGGATGATGCACCACAACTTTGCTTGCGTCAGAAGCACCGACTGCATTTGGAAACCCTGCATTTAGTACAGGGGAAGTGTTTCACATGCGTTTAGGAGCTGCCCCTAAAATAAACGGTCTTCCCTGGTTGGTTTCTGTGTGGACGGATGAATTACCAATCACTGATAAATGATGGACTTTATTCTAATCAGGAAGAACTTCACTGTTTGCAAATGGATCTGAATCTATTACTTTGGATTGCATTGGCAGAACTGGACTGGTTTTAATACAATTTGGTCCGGGTTGGATTCTGTAAAACTGAATAACAGTTTGACCAGTTTTCTCTGCTAAAGTACCAGTATCTGTTATAAGCTGGACCTACATAAAATAAATTGAGGTTAATGAACCACAATTTTATTTTAAGACGTAAAAGATTGGCTTTGCATGCCGTTGTACTCAAGTTATTTCACATGATGCTGCAGCAATTACTGTTCATTTATTCAGATTAGTCACATTTTTATACAGATTACATGTCAGAATTCACTTAAAGGTATTGTAGGTTTGAGTCAAATTAATATCTTCAATAATAGTTTTTGTTATGAGATCAGACAAAATAAGGTAGTTATTTATTAAACGTAAAGAAAAAAATTCATGTCCAATTTTAACCAGTCTAGGTGGCTTTAAAGTGGATCCTGTTTATTGTGGCCTAAATGGCACAAAAAACGACTGAGTGACTAAAATCCAGCTTTGTCCTGTTTTTACAAACAGAATAAAGTTTTCACAGATCAAAAACTGAGTGTAAAATAAGATTTATTGATTTAAGAATAATTTCATTCAGCTTTGACTAGTCTAGGTATGATGGTTTTCAGTTTGGTTCCCATCTAGTCTTGCCTAAACAGAAAACTAAGAAAATCACCATAGTGTTAAGTAATAAGTTATACCTATACGATGTTATGATTTTTGTGTTTTCACAAATGTGATCAAATATTTGCAGATCATAACCTGGGTTTTAATGAGTCTACATGATGCAAACTGTGAAATAGCCATTGACTTACGCCCTGAATCTGAAGCTTTGTATCAGAAGCTTACTTCAATGATTTAATAACAAGGATTTAACACATGGGAATGAGTGGTAGACTAAAATCAAGGAGCAAAGCATTGACAGTGGTTGCAGGCGGCAGTCTAACTGCTCCCCTCATCTCTACAACTGCATGGCCTCTGCGAAACATCCTGTTATGTTAAATTAAGCCCTCAGACGTGCATCTCTACACATGCAGCTCGGTGACAGTAGGGACTCACTCTCGAAGGCCTGCAGGAACAACTCGTGGTCGGCCCGAATCAGCTGCATGTTGGGCTTCTTGGCTGCAGCGGAGGGCGGCTGGTACAACCCGTTGGTTTTGCCTCCAGGACCGAGACCCACATGGTGTTGGCCTCCACCTGAGGAGCTCTGCTTGTGCGGACCCATGGAGGTCAAAAGCTAGAGCAGAATAGCAGTGAAGCTGGCCCCCCCACCTGACGTAGGGTGGAGTGGGAAAGAAATAAATAAAAGAAGAAATTCAGCTGCTCTTCTTCCTTTGTCAAAACAAAAGAGGCAGCGATGGTGGAAAACCAATCGCTAACTATAAACACCCCTCAAGTCCTCATTTTAAAGACATGTAACTAAATTTCTAACTTATTACATTTGAGCGACAGAGTTCCGTTTTTTATTAATAACCCTGTTTTAGCGGTTAGGTCGAAGAATGCGCGGAACAACAGAACAGCCTCCGGCGAGCTGAGGCGGAAACCCCGGGCTAACCGGTTAGCATCGCCCCGACACCGGGTTTACACCCTGAAGGACGATAAAATAACCTCACGGCCACACGGAGAAACGGAAAAAACCCTTAAACCGGCAGCGCCACAATCGGTTTAAGGCAAATAATTAACGGAAAATGCATATCATTGTCGCCGAGTGACTGTTAGCAAGTTGGGTTTAAAGTAGGAGCGACCCAACCGAATTAGCCCCGATCATATCCGGTCAACATTTTCACAATAAACTCATAGTTGAAATTTAAATTCACCTGCAAATTGTTTATCTTAAAAAATATAGCTCCTTCATTCTAGACTTCCAATGCTCACAGAGTGATAGATTTTAGGCGTTTATTTCTGTTTTTTTTTTTTTTTTTTTTTTTTTTTTACAGTTATGGCTTACAACTAATGAACTCACAAAGTTTTGTGTCTTAGAAAATTTGAATATCACATAACACCAACTAAAAATAATACATATATATATTTTAAATACAGAACGGTGATGTTATGGCCTACACAATCATGGGGCAAACAGCTGACTTGACAGTTTCCCATTACACAGCCACTGACAGCTGGCTCAAGTAGAAAAAGTCAGAAAAGCTGATCGCAGAGAGCTCCATCCAGCATATTAATGGGGATTTAAGTGGAAGGAAACATGTGGTAGAAAAGGTGCACAAGCACTAGGGACCAATGTAAAAAAAAAAGGATTGTAACACCAAAAATGCTCAGAACATCTTTTACATTTGCATACAACTATTGCATCAACATGTCGTAGCAAGGAAGTATTCAGCCTGTGGCACTGCTGATGTATGAACAATGCCCTTGCTTTAATAGCAGCCTTCAGCTCGTCTGCATTGTCGGTTCTGGTGTCTCGTCTTCCCCAGAAATTTTCTGTTGGGTTTAGGTCAGGTCAGTTTGCTGGCCAATCAAGCACAGTGGTCATTAAGGCAGGTAAATTAAATCAGTATGTATACTTAAAAAGTGTCATAAATGTAACTATTATATTCTAATTTAGAGAGATACACTTTACACGTCAATTATAACGTCCGTGTGAATGTAACACTTTTGGTTTTATTTTGAAGGGTCAAATAGATGCTTTCCTCCCTCTTTGCGCTAACTTCAGTGACCTGAATGATCTACGCTGCCGCAGAAGGATGACTCGTTTTTAGAGATCCCGCCTTCTAATTTCTTTACCCAATTACTGCGTTTGCTGCTGAAATGCTGAGCTCCTATTGGTTGCTACCGAGTTTAGAAGCAGGAGGCACAGAGCTGAGGCGCGTTTGCCGCCTCCTGTTTCGTGGAGCCAAGCGCCTTCATAGATTCGGTCCAATATAAATCATTTTACACTATAGGCTAACCTAACATTATTTTTATTTAGATTTCTATGTTTTCCACTTTTGAAATGCAGCGTAGACTTTAAGCTAATAAAATGTCCAGAGTTCACAGTCAAAATGATTATGAAGTTTTAAAATTTGTGAATGAAAGACTATAAATTATTATTATTAATTAATTATTATTTATTTAATTTCCCTTTGGGATAAATAAAGTATTTTTGAATTGAATTGAATTGAAAACAGAACATGAAAAATTATTTTTTTTGGTTTCAAAACCTGCCATGTTTATGGTATACTGAAGAATAATTAGAATATTTTATTCGTTTTAAAAGCTTTAATTATAAATTCGGTTTATTTATATAGCACCAATTCACAACACCTCATCTCAAGACACTTTACAAAGTCAGTTCAATCCAATCATACAGATTCTAAGTCAAGTACAACCATTCCAATTTCATCCTAGCTATCAAAAAATACAGATAAATTCAGTTTATTATTCAAATTGGATAAAAAGTTTTTCTATCTAAGGAAACCCAGCAGATTGCATCCAGTCAGTGACTTGCAGCATTCACTCTTCCTGGTTGAGCATGTAGAGACAGTGGACAGTTCCTTTCATTGACTTTGCAGCAATCCCTCATACTGAGCATGCATGTAGTGACCGTGGAGAGGAAAGCTCCCCTTTAACAGGAAGAAACCTTGTTGTTGGCAGCAGCAGCTCAGCCGATGCCCCCCTCCAGGAAGGTGTCATCGATAAACACAGAGCCAGGCCAGATGTAGCTTCTAGGAAGAGAAAAAACAGAGATAGAACATAAAGTTCAAGGTGAAATGACAACAAATAAAGCAGATTTTTAGAGTAGTATGGAAATGTAGCATGATGATATTTAATATACCTTTTAAATATTTTCATTGTTTTTCCTCTTGATAACCTCTGAGATGCTGGATATCTACTTTTAAACCAAATCCTGACTAATTGTGACCCATTCTTGAGTTGTTTGGAGATGATCAGAATTTGTTGGCTTCTGTTTCTGCAAGTATTTGACACTTGACCCCTGGTTCTCAGATCTGGTGGGTTTCCTGTTCACAGGCCCAGAATTCCAGTGTGTCACAACTTTCAAATTAAAGCAGAACTGAAGTTCAAATAAAAAACGCTATGAATTATAAGTCAATTCCAGGCCATATCCCACTCTGACAGAGCCTTCTTTGGTCACGGCTGGAGATTCATGCACTCTGCGAAGTAATTGCCATGCTACTTCCCTCTTATTCATATAGCTAGTGAGTTGAATACCTTCATAAAGACAAAGTGTTTCCTCCTCCACTTTATAATCATATTTTTGGTGCTGGAGTCAGAGTAGAAGTCAGTTTTTACTATCTGTAAAAATGGGAGCCGTATGTTTCAGTGAAACAGACCAGTTTCAGGTCTATTTGGCCTCTTAACGAAAAAACAGCAAAAAAGTAGCAAAAACCATTCACACCTCATGATGCAATCACTAAAAAATAAACAAATGTAATAAAATCAGATGAAAACAACAGACTAAAAATATTTTACTTTTTAAACTGTTTTAAACTGTTCTTGCAGATTTATCATCTTAACATGTTTTCTTCATATCAGCCACCCATTTTAACATTTAACCAGTTAACCAGGAGAACCATCATAACGGGTGAAGCCGTGAAAAGTGTCTCTATAACCATTAATATAATTATCAGACTGATTGCTATGAAGGGTCAGACAAGAGCTCAGTGCACAGACATTAAATACAAAGATATATAAACTCTAGAGGAAATGAAATAAATGATAAAAGTAACAGTATGTACATGTATCTGTATGTACAGCCAATTTTACTTGTTTTTATGTAAAGAAAAGAAAAAAGGAATGCAGGTCGTGATAATTCATATAAGTTAATTTTGTTTCCAGCAGAGCAGCTGGAAGGTGTTTATTGTGTTCATCAGAAACAAACTGTTTCTGTGGCGGCTAGTTCTAGCAAACAGCTCTCTGTAGCGCCAACCTGAAGGTCAAAGTCCACACAGCTAGTGTTCAGGATGTGTGGGGTCTGCAGAGATGTTAGCTAACCTTTTCTTGACCCTTGACTTGTACAAGTTCTGGATGGAGGTCAGGTCAGCCCTGATGAGTCATTGTAGATTGGACCTGTCCTGTTTTGTGGATGAGCCGGGCCACACAGAGAAGGATTAACACTGACATAGACTAGCATTGGTTGCCTCCAAAGTTTCCAGCCACCATCACTTTGCATCCAAACTGACTCACATGCAGAGGATGACTGCATGAAGGCTAGGATCAAAATGTCCTCCAAGAGCTTCTTCTAACAAGCAAGGAACAGTTTGGTGGTGATCTGTGGATGTATCACAAGGCTAATGTGCTTCATGCTGGTTGTATTTTTCTGTACTTCTCCCTCTTGGGGGTAATGAAACTTTTCCGAGTCAAAAGTCAGGACATTCAAGTCCAGAAAGTTCAGTTTTTGAAGAAAGCATAGCAATCCTAAATGGGATAAGATAAGAATGTAGGTTCATACCGAGATCTACATGTAATGAAGGGCAAAAACTGTTTTATGTGCAGCAAAAAACATTTTATTAAATATTACACCAAAATAAATAGAGGTCAACAAAATCAGAGCTTGAATTAAAATCAGATTTATTAGTCAATATATTTCCTTTGATATTATGGCCACAGTTGTGTTTTGAATGAACACACAGAGTGAACAGTACAATGATAATAAACAGGAGACTGACCCGTTACAGCAGAGATGGAGAATAAAATAATGTAAATAAATACAACACATTTTAAACACACAGCACAGACAGGACAGGCATTAGGGAACTAAAGCGTGGCATAAAGAACAGATTCTCTCTTTCTTGTATCAAACATGGGTGTCCAGCTCCAGTCCTCACGGGCCGGTGTCCTGCGGGTTTTAGATGCGTCTCTGCGGATTCACACAGGCCAACTACCTCTTCAGCGTGTCAGAAAGTTCTGCAGAGACCTGCTAATGAACCATCATTCGATTCAGGTGTGTTGAACCGGGGAAAGAACTAAAACAGGCAGGACACCGGGCATTGACTACCGGCTTTGGACCCGTCTGGTATAAAACCTTAGAAAACTCTAAAAAAAGATAAAGTTAGATTTCTGTCAGTGTTTTTGAGCATTTTATTTTGGATTTTAACCAGGATCATTAGAAACCATTAGAACCACAGACAGCTGTGGGATTTATTGTGAAATGTATGCAACAAGATCAGTTCTGGTTTATGAACTTCTGCAGTAGCTAGAACCAGTACCTGAGATGAACGAACCAATAAAGACCAATATACCAAAGAAACCATTCTGAATCACCTTCAGAACCTCAGATTTCATCAGATAAAGATCCAGAACTGGTACATTTAACCTACAGAGATGTTGACATACGTCTGTTGTCAGAAATAAAAGAAATAGCTGAGCTAAGCTTTAAAACATGAATAAATAAATAAATATTTTAAAGATCTTCAAGCTTGTTAAACAGATAAAGTGCCACGCTTGCTTCGAGAACCTGTCCTGGTTTCGTGTTAGAGCAACAGATAGACCCAGATTGACAGCAAAACACCACAACTCACTGGACTGGACGTGTTCAAGGAACTTCTGGTTGACGTTCCCATCATTTGGCACTCAACCTTCAAGTGGGAGCAGTCTGACCATCATCCAGGTCAGGCGTGAGGTTTTTAGTGTTTTCTCAGTAGTATGTAGGCCATGAGCAAGATGAGGCCCACCGACAGGCCTGCAATCACAAACTGGTGGATGGAGAGGACGTGCTCCAGAGTGTGGATCCTCTCCTCCATGGCGCTGGTGTGGAAGTAGTCATAGACGCCGGCTGCAATGCTCCACACCGCCCACACGGCGTCCAACACCAGCGGCATGGTGGGCGAGGGTCAGCCGCAGGTCGCACAGCCTCCGTCAGAGCCTGACGAAGTAAAGGTGAGAAGACAGAGAGGATGCATTCATATTTAACATGTTTGACTTAATTTTGAAAGTACGAGTGATGGAAGTGATGTACAGGTGCACTTAAAAGAAATCACTGACATTTTTGTTTCATTAATTCAATGTTAAAAGAGAAACTCCTATATTACATAGATTCATTTCTCACACGGAGTATAATAAACACTTATATCAAGTGTTTATTTCTGTCAATTTTGATGATTCTGGCTTACAGCGAATAATTAAAAGTTAAATATATAAAACTCACCCTCATAAGCTAAATAACTCCAAACACCTGCAAAGGTTTCCTGAGCATCTAATTGGTCTCTCAGTCTGGGTCAGTAGGAGACACAATGATGGAGAGGACTGCTGACTGGACAGATGTCCAAAGGACAGTTACTGACACCCTCCACAAGGATGGTAAGCCACAAAATGTAATTGCTAAAGAAGCTGGTTCGTCAGAGAGTACTGTAACAAGGATATTCATAGAAAGTTGAGTGGAAGAAAAAAAGTGTGGTAGAAAAAGGTGCACCAGCCTCAGGTATAACTGTAGCCTTGAGAGGATTGTCAAAAATAATCTATTCAAGACTTTTTGCGGGAGCTTCACAAAAAGTGGACTGAGGCTGGAGTCATCAATAGCCACTAGGCACAGCTGAATAAGCAATAAGCATCTTACTTCGGCAAAGAAAACAACAGAGAACTAAACTGTTGCTCAGTGGTCCAAAGTCCTCTTTTCAGCAGAAAGTGAAGTTTTCATTTCATTTGGAAATGAAAGTTCTAGAGTTTGGAGGAAGAGTAGAGAGGCACATAATCCATGTTGCTTGAAGTGCCTTGTGAAGTTTCCCCAGTCAGTGATGATTTGGGGTACCATCTCATCTGCTGGTGTTGGTCCACTGGGTTTTCTGAATTCCACTGTCAACAGAGCCATCTACCAGGAGATTTTAGAGCACCTCATGCTTCCTTCTGCAGTCAAGCTTTATGGGGATGCTGATTTAATTTTTCAACAGGATATGAATCCTGCCCACACTGCCAAAAGTACCACCACCTGTTTTAATGATGATGGCATAGCTATGCAGAATTGGCCAGAAAAGAGGCTTGACCTAAATCCCGCAGTGAATGAATAAACTATAATCAAAAGGGAGATGAGACATCATAGTCAAAAATGCAGATGACCTAAAGGCCATTATGAAAGAAACCGTGGCTTCCTGAACACCTCAGGAGAACCAAATGCTGATTTCCTCCATGCCACGCCGCATTGATGCATTGATTCATGCAAAAGGAGGCCTAACCAAGTATTGAGTGCGTAGAGATGAACATACGTAACCTGACATTTCTGTATACAATATATTTTGTATACATTTCATGTAATATTGTAATTTTCTAACATGGTGAATTTGGGGTTTTCATTATAAAGTAATAAAGATCTTCAGATATTTCACTCTATGTGTGATGAATCTTGGTTTCTTTCTGAAATAAGTGACAAATAATGTTGAACTTTTTCACGACATTCTATTTTTGAGCTGTAGCTACTTGTATCTGTACTGATTAGCCACATGCTTGCTAGCATAAAACCGCTGTTAGCTAAACAAACGTTTAAACTATGTTACTTACAGCACGAAATGATCATAAATATCATGAGGACCATAAATATTGCTCCATCGTCCCAAACGTGTACCCCGAGTATTACGTCCTCAGATTACATGAGCAGAAAGATGGAAATCCAAGCTGTTGTGAACCATCTACTTCCGGGTGTGCTGTACTGTTAATGTTCCCCTGCCTTGCAACCTGCCTTTTACCAAGGTTTACATTTTAGGATATGATGCTGTAGTCCTAAATATAATCCATAAACTAACAAAAAAAGTCGTTTTGTGGGTAATGAAATTTTTGGAGATATTCGGCACTCATGCTCGAATTTGGTAAAAGATGGTTTTGATTATATTACTATTTATCCCTCTTAAATTCTGTGACGAACAGGAATGTTAAATTCAAATAAATCAGGTTTGTTGATTTTTTACCTGTTGTATTTTTTTTTATAAATGTATTGAATGTTCACTGTCGTGTAAAAGTCTGAAATGTCCGAGGGCTGAGGAGAGAGTTGAATCGGGGCGCATCTTCAGCGGCGTTTGTAGATGAGTGCTCGACAGAAAAAAATCTGGGTCCATCTCTTTCACGTTTAAATTGAAACGTGGTCTCGGAAATTGTGGGTAGGCGCGGTGGCCAAGTGGTAAGGCGTCGGTCTCGTAAACCGAAGATCGCGGGTTCGAACCCCGTCCGTGCCTAGCACTAATGGTGGAAAGCTAATGCCTTTTTTGACTGCTATTTTACTTGCTCTTTTACATTATTTCTTTCTACTTAGTTTAATGGTTTTAATCCTGAAAAACATTCACTTTTTTACAGTAAAAATACTCGATACTTAGTTTCAATTTATTCAAGCTAGTGCCTCCAATCATAAAGTCAGATTCTTTTCAAAAAACGCACAATGAGAGTACCTTCTTTCTTTCAAACATTTTAAGGAGTATAGATATCGTACTGTATTTTGCGCTACTGATCTAATTCAAACTGATTTTTTTTTACCTGAAACTTACAAAGTGTCAAATACATGGCAGCCATATTGGAGATTTAACTCAAGTCTGTTGGTGCAGTCTCTTTGTGCCTCCAAGTTGGATTTTATGTGTTGCCAGTCGACAAGATCACCCCTTGAATTTGGAATTCCAATGGGGAAAGTAGGAGCTCACCAAATTCAGTGTCCAACATGGCTGCACGCACATAGTGAACGCTGCTGGTATAAACGATAAACTAGGCACTTCTTATGGTTTGTATCTCATTAAATGAGTGGCACACGTAAAACAAAATCACATGGTTTTTCCACTTCAAACGACAGCCTAAGTTCAATTTTTACTGGATTTAAACATATTGTTTAAAGTGTATTGGTGTAATAAGTGACGGACCAAATGGATGGGTCCGTATTTGGATCAGTAACAGACAGAGAGCTTTACTTTAACTCAGGCACCAGGTGGAATCAAATTTAACTCCCAAACCTACTGTCAGTTTGTCAGTAGTGACGTAGTAATGTACAACATTTATTTGTGAACATGTTCATTTAGTACCTAAACCCATTACATTGAGGGGAATATATTGTAATCGGCTTGTGTTGCTAATAGTAGGCAGCAGTTAGAAAATCCAGTTTACCACCTTGTAAACTAAACACTCTTAAGTCAGGTATGACATTATTCCAAAACCTGAGCACCGACGTCCAAGATAAATCGAAGGCACCTTTAGTCATTTCATCCCCAACTCGTTCAGGTCGGAAAAAGTGCTGTGGACATACTGAAAGTATTAAGTTACTGAACCTTAGATTCCTGAAGAACTGATGCAATGCACCTGGTGGCACTGTTGCTTTGCAGCAAGGGGGTCCTGGGTTCAAATCCTGCCTTGGTCTTTCTGCATGGAGCTTGCATGCTCTCTCTTTGTGCATGTATAGGTTCTCTCATCTCTGGGTACTATGTGTTCCTCCCACAGTCCAAAAACATCACTGTTAGGTTAAATGGTCTGTCTAAATGATGGATTGGTGACCTGTCCAGGGAGTACCCTGCCTCTTGCCCAATGATAGCTGGACATAGGCACCAGCAACACGGCTACCCTGCATTGATAAGTGGGTATAGACAATGGATGGGTGGCTGTTCATACTTAATGTGTCTACCAGTTGTTTTTAGAAAACTGTCAAATTTTTTTAAAATAAATTTGTGAAATCTTAGAAAACCAGTCTTTACAATGTCCACAAGATGGAGCCAAAAGAAATCATGCCAATTACATTTGTACTTTTTTTCACCCACATTTCAGTTAAATCACACTACTTTATTTATTGGTTTACAAACGCATTTTTGCATAGCTTGTTTGCTTGCTTTATTTATTATTCATTAATTTGCCATATTTATTTAGTCTGCATTTTTCTGTTAAAACTTGTTTAAAAAAATCTATATTTATTAAAACTGTGAGAAAAGTATCTATTTGCATTCTCATTAAGCTGATTTAAATTTTAGTGTCTTTATTTTCTTTGACACCAACCAGAACACATACTATATGTTATCAAAGTCTAAACTTAATAGTTGCTTAAACTATAGAAATACCCCATGTAGATATTGATCGGTTGTATTAAATTCCACAGAATACAATATAATTTTTATTTGGCCAACAAAAGAAAGAAATTCGGCCCTTGTATTACAGATGGCAATCAATACATCTCAATGATTTGAAAGGGTTGGGCGGTTGACTGGCTCTCAGTTCTGGGCAGGTTTTTGGATGGCTGAGTGGTTCTGATCTTTGGATCACTACTGGAAGTAAATTCCTGATGGAAAGATGATTTTACCTAAAGTATGTCGAGGTAGGAAAGATTCACTCGCCATCTGTTAACTCCTACATTACTCCTCACCTCTCATTAACTCTTTTATTTGGCACCCCAAAGGACAATCCTCAGTCAGGACCAGTTGTACGTTTCCACAAGTTTATTAAAACCAATCTGAATTCAGAGAGGGCGACGTCACACTTACACTGCTATACCTTGGAAACCTCTGTGTGTTGTCTGACTGGTGCTGTGTTCCATTACATTTTATGTCCCACGTTGCTGTGCAGCACCTTTTTTCTCAGTTACATAAACAATCATTCTATCAGTGGATGTCTACCCAGCAACAGCATCAAGAAAAAAAAAACAGAGATGCATTTCATCATTTAATTAAAGAATTGTTTTGCACATATCTTCAGGATGCGCCGGGGTAGAATAGTTATCAGAAGTTCCGACCAGCACAGAGAGGAGTGGCACACCTCCTCACATACACTCCCGGCTCCTCACGATACAGACAGAAAACACCTGCCCTGTCATTGTTATGATACAAGAGGCTAATGTTAAGGTTTTTTCTAACTATCAAAAGCATAACTAAAACTCCTAATGAAAATCAATCTATAAGCAGCAGAGTCCCAAATATATCTTAGTCTTAGCTACTAACAATAAGGCATTTATATTTCCACAAGTACTACGTTTAAGAATAAAATTATGCGTTCCTCTAAGATTTATATACTTCAAATTATTAGAACCGTGTTTCTGACATCTTTTAAAAACATAAAAAAATGTGAAGGAGGATCAATTTTGTGGAACTTTTTGAAAAGATGGCATATATACCCTTCTCAAAAACCATTAGAAAAAATCTTTATTGGTATTACAGCAATCAAAGCCTGTTTATTTTTGCTGAAAACTGTTTAGCATGTTTCTACTGGTATTCTAATTATTTATCATTGGTGATGAGTGCCATGTCCTTGAGGTTGGAAGACCTCCTTGCCATCACCTTAATATTTAGCTCCCTCCACTGATTCTCTATAAGATTCTAAGTTAGAACTTTGACAGGGCCACTCCAAAATGTCAATGTTACTCACAGTCAGAAGAAATGTGTTGGTCAAAACGATTACTTCAAACCTAAATCTGTCAGAGTTGTGAACAAATTTTGGGCTTAACTATCAGTGATGCTGAGTACAGATACTAAGTGCGGAGAAACAAAATACAGTCTAGCAGGAACTTTGCACCAAAATAGACGAACATAGTGCAGCATACGATGCAAACAAAGACATTAAGGGCAACCGAATCTGAAAGATTGATCAGTCTTCTCTGACCCAACAGGCAAGGTTTGGTCTGATTCTGAGCTCAGCTCTTTCGGGCGAGCACGTGTTCTTAGCCGTAAGTGGTTGGAGCTAACAAAAGACGTTTATAGCTCGTCATCAGAATCAAACACATACCTTTAAAATGTTAAATTTTAAAATTGGTGACCTGTACAGGGTGTACCCCGCCTCCTGCCCATAGACTACTGGAGATAGGCACGACCCCCGCCACCCACTATGGAAGAAGCGGTATAGAAAATGACTGACTGACTACCCTTTAAAATACCACTAATAAATGGTTGAAATGCATCTTATGGCCAATCTTCTGTTTAAAACCACCCTTTAAATAAAGCTTGTCTTAACTTTAAAATACCAACACAACCAAAAACAAACGTCATTAAACGAACATTATTTGGATTATGTAACTCTAAACTAGTCTTCCCTGCCCAAACACTACCTTTTACATGAACTGTCCTGAAGATAAGTTGTCCTGGGCGTTGAGGAAAACATCCACGTGTGGGTAAACAAAGGGTTAACTTGCAGCTAACCTCCGTAGCTGTGGGGAAGGGCTTTTAGCTGGCCGAACCGTACGACAAAGGCACGTTCGGCTCCTTGGTTCCATGAATAATAACAGATTATTCAGGTCTTGAGAAAATACAGCAGCCCCAGACCATTACACTACCACCACCATGTTTGACTGGAGGTATGATGTTCTGTTTTTGAAAAGCTGTTAGGTTTAGGTCAGATGTAACGTCACCCACACCTTCCAAAATTGTCCACTTTTGTCTCTTCAGTCCAGAGAATGTTTTACCAAATGTTTTGGGGATCATCAAGATGTTTTTTGGTAAATGTGAGACGGGCCTTTGTGTTCTTCTGGGCCAGCAGTGGCTCTGGTTTTGGAACTCTCCTATGGAGGCCATTTTTGCTCAGTCTCTCTTTCTAATACCTACATTTTGAACTTTGACCTTAACTGAGACAATAAGACCTGCAGAGCTTTAGATGTTGCTCTGGGATCTTCTGACCTATACTGGATACGTTTTTTGTGCTTTTGGGGTAATTTTGGTAGGCCTAAAAATGTGTTTGATGATTAAAAACATTTAAGTGTGACAAGAAAGAAAAAACAGATAAAAACTGTAAGGGGTCAAATACTTTTTCAGGCAACTGTTCAACCCTACCTGCCTGTTTTATGAGGAAAATACACAGGAAGATGAATTTTTTTTATTTTGAAGACTTGAAGAGAGAAAGGCTATCAGCAGGGAGGTAAAGCTAGAATTTCTCCCACATTTGGAAGGTCGGGTCTTTTACATGTCTAAACTTCACAGCTCATGGTTGAGACCACAGAGCCCGGACTAAACAGGAAGGCAGCAGGAATCAACACTGAGCCGAAGGAGAAAATGTTAATGAACAGGAAGCTTTGTAATCTGCAGCCTCTTAAGCACAAACTGGAATCATACTGATCTGCTTACTTGGTCTTGTTTCCTGTGTTTAACCTCATTTCTCAATCAGGAAACTTTCACTTGGTTTCAACGTTTGAAATGTACTTTTTAACCTTGGCTTGATGTTTGTCACATCCGAGTAGGAAATGATACATTGAATTGATTAACTCACACAATTATTTAGCATGTTTCTTTTAATGAAATTTAATCTCCTGGTATTTTAATTTCTTTTAATTAAATTAGGGTATATTTAAAGGCATTAAAGCCCCTCAGCCTCAGCATGAAGCTCTGACGCTGTACACCTGAATCCTATACAGCGACTATTTGTTGATGCAGGGAGCTCTACTCAGCTCCCTGTTGAGGCTTTTTACTTTTCATATAACATGTAACTGTATCTTCAGTGTTACTCAGTAGAGCATCAGACTGAGCAAAATAAATCACAAAGTCCTCCTCAGTGTAACATCAAATAATTAATCCATAGATGTTTCTGTCTGGTCCTCAGAGTTATTAGGAGCTCTGGTGTTCGGTCTTTATCGTTGGGATGAGTTGAAACAGACTTCCTGCAGATTTAATCAGGTTTGTGACCATTAAAACACAGAGGTGAACTATTTCTAAGTCAGGTTGACTTCTAACTGAATAAATCTTATTTCATGGAGGAGTGGAAAAGTGTTTGCAGCTTTGCTTCCTGAATGCTTCATTACTGCTGCACTCATTCTTAGGACCAAACTGAATACGTGTTCAACTAGGAAATAACAGACACAGACATTGATCACAGCAGAAAGACGTGAGGATAAATTTTATTTGCCCAAAGAAAACAAAGTTTCTGCACAGAATACTTTATGCATGTAGAAATAATTGGGCTATGGATTAACATTAATAATCTCCACCTCTCCAGTTGATTTAAGATCTAAAGTTTCCCAGTCAAACACATTTCCTTTTTGTGTTGTTCTCTGATGAAACAGGTTTTGCATTTCAGAGTCTGACAGGACAGAGTCCCACATGTTCACGTCAAAAATCTCTCCAACAAAACTCTGGCTTTTATCAAAGCCACCCAGATAATTGTCAGGATCCTGGCCGATTAAAATCCGGCCTCCTGGCTGGATAGTGTGACCCTTCCTATAGATTTTGGTCACACTTTTTCTGCCGTTCATGAAGAGGGCTGCAGCACCTGAGCTGGAATCCCAGGTGAAGCACAGGTGATTCTGTAGCGAGCCGAGGTCAGGGACTTTGAACAGAACTCCACTTCCACTCAGGTAGAAGGAGAGCCTAAACAGAAATACACAGTGTACCCTTTACTACCTCTGGTCGGGGAAGTGTTTTAAACTGCTGGGACATAAATATTTTACCTTCCGTCCAGCTCTCGCCACACATTCAGCTCGTCATAGTCAGGAGTTCGATACGCAAACAGGATGATTTCTCTCTCGCCGCTGAGCTCTGTGGCCACACGCATGCACAGTGTGAAAGCCTTCAGAGTGAGGGGGTTCTGAGGGATCATCTCCACATAACTGTTGCTGGTTTCACTGGGGAAGACCACGCTTCTAAAGGCCAGACTCCCTGAGAGAAAAACATTTCAGACAGAAAACAGCTGAAAATTAGACACAGACATGAATTCTCTGCTCTTTCCCCACATTTTGGAAGGTAAATAAATATAGATGCATTGATGCAGATGTTGATGAAAGATGTGTTGGGGAGTTCTTACCACCAAATACAGCTGAGATGGTGATGAGAAGAGCAAATGAAAGCCTCATTTTTGCACGGTAAGCCTGTAGAGAAAGAACAATCAACAAATCTTTAGATGTTATAACTTGATGCACGGGTAGAAAATATACAATATATGGAGACCAACATGTTAGCTTCACATTAATGAAGATGAAGACATACAGAATTGGTGAAAATGTCCTGATCCCAGCTGAAAACTGGAAGATTTATAGTCTCATTTTTTGCATCCAGTTCAAATTCCAGGTCCATTTTGTGGCCCGGTGAACTACCCACTCCTGATAAGAAAATATTTGCTTTACAACATGTTGTCCTCAGATCACTCCTGCCTGTGGACCGGTAATTTGCCAGTTCAAGTTCCAGGTCCTCGGCCTCGGCCTCGTTGTTCATCAAGGACAACGAGGCCGATTTACAGAGCCACCTGCACTCATCCTGAATACGAAGCTGTGGAAGAACGCGGCCTTACTACTGAGCTAAAGCAGGTAACACAAAAACTCTTCTCTCTCTTCCCAGCCTTCACGGGGGGAACTTTTATTTCTCACAATGCACAAAACATATTCATCAAAAATTCCACAAGTTCCCTGCTTTCAGCTCTTTCGAGGTGTTTTTTTTTTTTTTTTTTTACAAATACAAAGCATTAGTGTGTATGTGGTCCTCTTGACCAATCAGATTTGCCATCTTTATTTACGCAGAAATTCTGGCTCCCACAACATTGATTATCAAGGGCAGTTACGGGAATACAAGACTAGCATCACATCTGCAGGAAATCAAACTGGTCTACGTGACAGTTGTACCATAACAATTTAATTACTGAACTGGACCACTGTTTTTTTCCCAGCAGGACTCGACTTCCAGGAACAGTTTGTCTCGAGACACACAAACACTTTTTAACCACATAAACCTCCACCAAGCTTACGTAGGTTGTCTCCTCCATTACTGTGTCATCAGGATTGAGGGTGGAAGGCAAAGATATCCACCTAGACCTTTTGTTGTTTTGCTGATTGCATTGGGCTAAGTGTAAGATTGCATCCTGGTTTATTGAGCTGTTATTTACAATATGAAGGCTTTTATTTTGTAGAGTATGTCAAGGTCTTATTTTGAAAGTCCAACATAGTTGTCCTTTCACGTCTAGGTTATTTCCATCAGTTATATAGAACCTGCTTGCTATTCTAAATTCCCAGTGCACTATTTTATCAGCTATAAATGTAGATAGTAACTATAGCAATTTTAAGCTTTTATTTTAATTCATTCCTAATTAATTCCTAATGACTGAAACTGTGGAGCTCTGTTGTAGACCCACTTGGAACAGCTTATATATTCATCACCTGACAAGTGTCATATCCACGGTGGTTGTGTGCAGGGTGGGTCCAGCCTGTGTTTTGGTGCTGTGTTTCTCTCCTCCTACTCAGGGTGTGACTGGCAGGTGCCAGAGTGAGGCGTCAGCTCGTTGTCTCACTTTTAGTGGTAAACAGCTAGACCTCTGCAGTTATCTCACCGATCACTGACCTTTTGTGTTTTCTCTTCTGCCTCTTAAGAAGACGGTTTCTGCTGGAGATTCTGTGGATTCTTTCGTGCTTCCGGTTAATTCTTGTCATGTTCTGAGGATCAAGGTAATCAAAGCCTCGATTGTCTCAGCTGTGAGCCTCCACTCTGCCTCCTTCCCGGACCCAGGTTTCTAGAGCCTTATTCACCTGCTTCTGAGAATCATCCACCTGCCTGTCCACCCTCCCACGGAAATACCCCTTTTATGGAAAAGGATCAAAGAAACAAAGAAACACTGAGTCTGAAGAACATGGAGATATTTTCCCTTCAGCTGCACCCATCTGCCAAACTCAACCATCGAGGAACAGTATTATCCCTCCCAGGTTTTACTGAGAGTTCTGTCTTCGTACGTCAAACCCAAAAAACTGTTTAGTATTTTTACCATCTTATGCAGAACTTCTCTAAGCCTTTCTTTTCTCCCTCAGTGAGACCCCAATCCTGTCGCTGATCCAGTCCTAGTTCCAGATCACATTTACTCCTGTAATACCTAATAAATTGTTAAAACGTAGCCTTGGCTCACTCGTGGTTGTGTTATTCAGAGTATGGAAAAACCCATTATGACAACAAGAATATGACGATAGCTCTGATTTTAAACAGCAGCTGGTACACTACACGCTTGTTAGTGCAGGAAATCTTGTGATATTCTGACCCTTGCCAGCTGGGAAAGTTTTGACATCCCTAAAGTGTTGCCAGGTCACTGTGACATGGAATCTGCATCCAGATAAGTGATGAAATTGTTATTGCAAACTGTCACGTCCGCCCATTTAAAGGTTTGCAGATGTTGGCTGAATGTGGTTTCCCAGAAAAAGTGGACAAAACAATGTGTGTGTGCCAAGATGTATTACGTAAATGATCCCAACACACACCAATGCTTTGTAACTCTATAAAAAGGCTGCTTCACAAGAACACTTTTGGAGCACTTTGTAACACCAAGGAATGGTGATGAAGAAAATGACTTTGTGCGACTTTTGAAGAATAAAGGTTCCCTCGTGGAGAGCTGGGAGGAGAGAATTCTGCTGAGTCTGTTTAATATCTTCGCTCAGTGACAAAAGACCGCCCGCTCCTAAAGTTTTTTTACCATTGCTAGACCATTGTGCGAGAACCTTGAATTCCCACATGGTTCCTCACCCTGTCAGCAGCTGACATGCAGTGGGCTTGGCAGAGGTCTACGCTCTCTCAGTGCTTTTGTAGTCTTATCATGGGACCTTCAAACAGGACAATGACCCCAAGGAGATCTCAAAGTCCACTGAGGCTTGGTTTTGGAAGAATTCCTGAAAGATACTAGAGCACCCATCATAGTCACATGATCTGAACTTTACTGAAAATCTCTGGTGGGATTTAAAAACATAGTTGCAGCACACAAACCCAAGACCAATGATGAGGAGTTTGGTAAGGTTTCTCTGGTGACCAGTCTATCACATGGCCACATAGAGACTTGCCGGAGAGACAACCATAAAGAAACTAATGAACTTGGGCAATAATTCACATTTAAAAAATAAGGACATTGATGTAAAAATGTAATATTGGGTAAAGCTGCACTGGATGTAGAAACTAAATGAATATAAATGTGGCCGTGCCCTTGGCAGAACTACTTAAACCTGGGTGACTTAACCCCCTCTCTGCAGCCAGGCTTCGGATTGGTCTGAGGGACCGGTGGGATTAAGGCAAATCTAATAAACGGGTTGAACTAAAACTATCCAAACTGAGACCATTTTACAGTTTTATACACTGTAATCTCGCATATCTAAACAACAAAAAAACGACCTTTAAATAATGAGAGATTATAAAAATAAAACTCCTGCCAAATTGTTTAAAATACAGAAGAAATGTGATTTAAAGACGTAGAAAATGTTTTTGCTAATTGCTGCCCCCTGGTGGCCATAATTCTAACTGTTCGTTATTCGGAGCAGGCGGGCGTTAGGACCATGAGGAGAAGCAGGAAGCTTTAGCCGGCGAACAGACTGTCATGGCGGACAAAAACAAGACAGGGAGCGCAGATAACTTCTACAATGAAATATTAAGGTTTGACTCCGTTTTATCTGCAGTTATCAAAGGGTTATAAACAGGCTTGAAATACTGTTTAATAACGTTTGTCTTTTGGTGGGTATTTATCACTCATTTTCGGCTGTCGGAACTCTGACTGCCTTCTCGTCAACATGTTTGGACCGGCTCATCTGATCCGGTTTCTGGATTTGCCTCTCTGTCTCCCTCTTCTGAATATTTTGGTGAAAATTCGTTAAATTAATTCAACTAAAGTGGGATCTTTTTTATGTTTCTTGTTTCAACGTCATCTAGACTGAGCAACAGGCAGTTTTACATCTAATAACACAGGTCTAAACAGGATAATCAGCTGTTCCATTGAAGTGAGTCATAATCAAATGACTCTTTATCAGAGTACAGAGATCTATTATTAGAAGTATAGGCGCTAAACATATGCCAAAGAAGTCACTTATCCAGTTAGGTGTGCAAAGGTTATTTTCAGTATTTCTAAATGCCCTTAATCCACCAGTAGGACTTGACATTGTGTTTTTTACCTTTTTTTGTTTGGCTGTGTTAATACATATTGTAAATGTTGTTCATTACCTGTTGTTGATAACCCTTAAAAATATCATGTTTCATAGTTTTTTCACGAGGTGCAGATACATTTTTATGTATTGTAAATTAGTGCTTAGCATTGAAACAATTATTTCAACAATTTAAAAACAGAAAATGTTAAGACTAATGATAAAGGTTGGCTTTAAAATTCAATAATACCAACAGGCAGTATGTGCAGTCATCATTGTTTAGCTATTTTTACAAGGAGAAGAGATTTAAAACACTAGTGTGAACTTAATTTGCTTTATTTTCTGCTGCTTCTCAAACATATTTGCACTGTTAAACTGTACAGCAGATGGGGTTTGAACATTTTTTTAATAATAATGTTAAATTCATAATTTGTTCTTTGATTTTTTTATTGAAACATATACTATCTCAGAAGCTAGACTCCTAAACTGAAACCATATTGTAATAATTAGCCAAACCATTCAGTGCAGAAAAAAATACTGTGAATGTTTTTTTACACATCGGCCAACTCTGATGTAAATCTGCCACCTTTTCATCTGTGGGATGGGAAAAAACTTTATTTGCTCATTTAAAATAAATAAATAAATAAATGAGAGTCTATTGATAAAACTGCCATTTAAGATTTGAAAAATTCAGAAAAGTCATATTTGTAACGTATGCTGTGAGGAAGTTATTAGTTACATTTTAACATCTGTCGCTTCATACATCTTAAACATGGAAATAAACTGTTGATATTTACAATAATAACTAAGAAAACACTTCCTGATTAATGTTGTTAGTTTTTCTTTATTGAGAGAATTAAATGTAAACTCTAAAGTGACACATTTTCACTTGATTCTGATCTTCTCTACAGTCCATGCGAGCTGTTTGCAGCCCGCTCCAGAAGCCATAAGATTCCCGCCCGAGGACAGAAGGACTTCTATCCGGACGACTCGGAGGAGCAAAGACAGCGGCTGCAGCAGAGCTTGGATGAACACTGGAATCTCATAGCAGAGGAGAGGGTGGAGAGGCTGTGAGTCAGATAGCAGGGTGCTAACTTAAATCAGTTGTTTTATCAGTTTTAGGTGGTGGAAAAGGTTTAGCGTCAGTTTTGTCTGTTTTTATGTCTCTGCAGGGGGAACCTGGTGAAAGCCACATGGGTTCCAAGTGACCGGATTGTGGAGCTTCAGACTCCTGCTGTGAGATCATGTTATTTTAAATGAGTCGGCCTTTGGCTGCATTATCTGGTGTTTATTTGTCTGTAGTGCATGCTAGGGAAAAGAGTGTTAATTAAATCTTTAAGTTGAGAATGTTGGATTTGCTGACAGTATGTAGTTCAGTTAACACCAAAAGATGAAACATTTACATGGTCAGCATTATTTATTGCATTTATCCCATTTTCTTTCATACAATGATCTACTATCAATCTAGAATAGTTTTATTTTCTATTATTATTTTGCTCGTTTATTTTTTATATCATTATTTATTTTCATTTTATATGTTTTTGTTTAATGTAAATTTATTATTTAGGTGTATTTTTTGGGATTTGTGTTATTTTTCTTTGTTTTGTTCTATTTTAAATTATAATAATTATCCTTGTATTGTTTTATTTTAATTTAGTTTTTTCGTGTTCAGTTTTATGTAATTATTTTCTCTTATTTTTCTTGTTTAGATTTAATTGTATTAATTTAATTACTATAATTTAATAATTACTAGTTTTTTACATAGCGGAACCTCTAAATAAACAAATGTAATTCTTTGCAGCCGGTAGTTCACATTGTTTTTCATTCCAAATAACAAGTTTCGGCATCCCTGGCGTTCCGTACTAACAGTGTAGAGGCGATGTCAGAAATCAGTTCGGGGTAAATAAATTCATTAACAACACATGCTTCTTCCTGGGATTCAAAACGTTACGACAAATCCCAAAAAACAGTTTTTTATATGCAGAGTTATGCTGAGGCCAGACAGCTCTGTTTGGGTGATGCACAGAAGCTTTCCCAGAGGCTGCACGCACCTCTTTGTTTGCTCTGGTTTGGAGACCTCCACCTTCAGCTGCTTTTCATGCCAGGAACAGAAGAACCAGAGAAAACATTTTATTCTGTATTCTTACATTTGGTGTAATTTTAGTTTTTAATTTCAACTTTTAAAATTCTGTTTTGTTGCATTTTCCTTTATAATTTACAGGTTTATTTTAGTTTTCTTGTTTGGAATCAGAGGGACAGCTCGTGTTAGATGTTTTGGAGCTAAAGCCAGAGAGGCCTGACTGAGATGGTTTAGAGGAGGGATGATAGAAGGATACTGAGGCTGGAGCTGCCAGGCAGGAGGCCTAGAGGAAGACCAGGGAGGACATTCATGGATGGAGTGAAAGAGGACATGAAGGTGGTGGTGCGAGAGAAGAAGATGGAGAACACAGGGTTAGATGGAGAACATGGAGTTAGGTGGAGAACACGGGGTTAGGTGGAGAACACGGGGTTAGGTGGAGAACACGGGGTTAGGTGGAGAACACGGGGTTAGGTGGAGAACACGGGGTTAGATGGAGAACACGGGGTTAGGTGGAGAACACGGGGTTAGGTGGAGAACATTGGGCTAGATGGAGAACATGGGGTTAGATGGAGAACATGGGGTTAGGTGGAGAACATGGGGTTAGATGGAGAACATTGGGTTAGATGGAGAACATGGGGTTAGGTGGAGAACATGGGGTTAGATGGAGAACATGGGGTTAGGTGGAGAACATGAGGTTAGGTGGAGAACATGGGGTTAGATGGAGAACATGGGGTTAGGTGGATAACATGGGGTTAGGTGGATAACATGGGGTTAGGTGGAGAACACGGTGTTAGGTGGAGAACACGGGGTTAGGTGGAGAACATGGGGTTAGGTGGAGAACATGGGGTTAGGTGGAGAACACGGGGTTAGGTGGAGAACACGGGGTTAGATGGAAAACACTGGGTTAGGTGGAGAACACTGGGTTAGGTGGAGAACACGGGGTTAGGTGGAGAACATGGGGTTAGATGGAACACGGGGTTAGATGGAGAACGTGGGGTTAGGTGGAGAACATGGGGTTAGGTGGAGAACACGGGGTTAGGTGGAGAACACGGGGTTAGGTGGAGAACACGGGGTTAGATGGAAAACACGGGGTTAGGTGGAGAACACTGGGTTAGGTGGAGAACACGGGGTTAGGTGGAGAACATGGGGTTAGATGGAACACGGGGTTAGATGGAGAACATGGGGTTAGGTGGAACACGGGGTTAGGTGCAGAACACGGGGTTAGGTGGAGAACACGGGGTTAGGTGGAGAACACGGGGTTAGATGGAACACGGGGTTAGATGGAGAACATGGAGTTAGGTGGATAACATGGGGTTAGGTGGAGAACATGGGGTTAGGTGGATAACATGGGGTTAGGTGGAGAACACGGGGTTAGGTGGAGAACATGGGGTTAGATGGAGAACATGGGGTTAGGTGGATAACATGGGGTTAGGTGGAGAACACGGGGTTAGGTGGAGAACACGGGGTTAGATGGAGAACACGGGGTTAGGTGGAGAACACGGGGTTAGGTGGAGAACACAGGGTTAGATGGAGAACATGGGGTTAGGTGGATAACATGGGGTTAGGTGGAGAACACGGGGTTAGGTGGAGAACACGGGGTTAGATGGAGAACACGGGGTTAGGTGGAGAACACGGGGTTAGGTGGAGAACACAGGGTTAGATGGAGAAAATGGGGTTAGGTGGATAACACGGGGTTAGGTGGAGAACATGGGGTTAGGTGGAGAACACGGGGTTAGGTGGAGAACACGGGGTTAGATGGAACACGGGGTTAGATGGAGAACATGGAGTTAGGTGGATAACATGGGGTTAGGTGGAGAACATGGGGTTAGATGGAGAACATGGGGTTAGGTGGAGAACACGGGGTTAGGTGGAGAACACGGGGTTAGGTGGAGAACATGGGGTTAGGTGGAGATGTGGTGACCCCTGAAAGGGAAAAGCTGAAAAAAGAAAAAAAGATTTTAGTTTTCTATTTTATTTTTAATTAATTTTATTTTATGTATTTTTTGCATGTTTTATTTCATTTCCTTTTTTGAAATAGTTTAGTTTTAGTTTAGTTTAAATAGTTTTATTTCAATTTGTTTCATCATTTTTTGGGTGTGGTGCTTCATTTTCTGCTATTTTACACAGTTTCAGTTTTTTCATATTTTTAGTAGCATTTTCTTTTTAATAATTATTTATTTTCTTTTTTCTTTCTTTTTATTTTATTTTGTTCAATCCTCTCTAGATCTATTTTATTTTAAATAATTTCTTTTTAATTTTTTCTCATTTTATTTTTTCATTAAAAAAGTATACTTTTACGGTTTTCACATGATTTTCTATTTTTTTTTCTTTTGGTTTAGTTTATTTGTACTGTTTATACTTGTATTTAGTTTTAGAGTATTTAAATGAATGAATGAATGTCTTATTTATTTATTTTTAATTCCGTTTGTGTAGTTTGGCCCTTTTCATAGAAATAGACCAATTCTTTTCTATCTGTCCATTTTAAACAGTCTGGGTCAAACATGCTATTTATAATAACTAAACACATAAGTATTTGGCTTTGTCATAAATTGCTGCTTTGTTTCTTAGCTCTAAATAAACCATAACAAATATTTTTATATTTGTTGTCAGGGCAAGTTTTGGCAGACGATGGGTTTTTCTGCAGAAGGGAAGCAGTATCTCCTCCCTGAAGAGGCTCTCTACCTGATGGAGTGTGTGAGTGGCAGATGGTGATCAGGATGTGTTTCTCCAACAACGAGGAGCTAATTAACCTGATTGGTGCATTTCACCAGCTGAGGAAAGGTGTTGGAACAGTTTGCTCCCTGATGATGTCTCTGACTGATTGTGTTTGTGTTTATGGGAGCAGGGCAACCTACTGGTGCTTCATCAGGACCTGCCGCTGTCCATCCAGGACGGCTACGAGATGTTTCTGTCTTCAGACGGCGTGAGCCTGCAGCAGTATCAGGTACAGTCATTACTCTAATGCACTGATTAAAGATGGAACATGCTTTTCTGAGCTGACCGGCTGTTCTTCTACATGAAGGTGTTTGGGCATCTGAAGAGGCTCGGATACGTGGTGCACAGATTTGATCCCAGGTAACAGAGGTTGGATCTTTGTTTCATGCAGGAAATGTTACTTTTAGTTGCTCTAAAATATAATCAAAAGTTAAATCAACATAAAAATCTAATTATAAGTAAATTTAGGATAAAACTGTATTGATTTAAATGGTTTTATATGACCATGCTGGCTGGAATCTTTAAAATATAATGAAGTAAAATTATTTAAAGTAGAAAGGTTTAATTTTTCAGTCTAAAGTGAAACCATTTTATGGCCATTTTAAGGGTTTTGATGAGGATCAATGTTGGAATCCTAAATATAAAACTCATGGTAAATAAAATAAAATTATGTTAGTTGAAAATTCTCTTTTAGTCTCAACGTATTGGGTGTAATTTGTCCTAATCAACAAATAAATCATATTTATGGTAATTCAGAGGTATTTTATGTTCAAAGTCCAGTTTATTTACAAAGCACATAAAAAAAAACTGCATGTTTGCACAGAAAGTTGAACAACAATAAGAAAAATAAAACGGGAAGTGAGGATGGAAAGGAAAACGTAAAAAGCCCCGATCTCCTCTATGTTCCCACCTTGTGTCTGGCAAAAAACTATATTTACTGCTGAGAATGTGGACACAGTTCTTGCTCTTGTTGTGCTCCTGCAGTACCCAAAGAATCAGGCCGGGTAACTCCCATCAGCCCCTCATCATCTCAGTGAAGATCTGGTCTACAGCCAAAACTGCTTGTCTGTTAGTCAGAGCTTCCTTTCCAACACCTTGGAGTAAATTTTCCAGGGAGGCTGAGAAGTCTGATCCCTCCGTTGTTGGAACATGCTCTCCAGTCCTTTTTCTTAAATACCGGGACCACCAACCCATTCTACCACAGGTGTTGTCCCGGACCTCCATAGAACATTGTTTTCAACAGGGTCTTCAGCATCTCGGAATGAACCTTGTGCATTCCAAGTGTCCTGCCACCAGGGAGATGTTTGACCCCTGTGACCCCTGCCATGGTGATAGACTCACCTTCCTCCAAGTTCTCAGACTCTGCCTCCTTTGCAGGAGAATGGGAGACCAGATTAAGAAGTTCCTCAAAGTTCTTCTAAAAGCACTTAACAGTATTCTCAGTTCAGGTCTGCAGTCCCCTGGCCAATCCAAACACAGCCTGGGATGGGCCCAGCTTTCCTCTTGAAAGATGGTTTCGCAGATAATCCTTAAAACAAACCAAAAGTCCTTCTCTATAGCGTTCTGGCCATCCAGCACCCGTCTTCTGTTTCAGGAGTACCCAGAGGCAACCAAGTCCGAAACGCCTTCTTCAGCTGACAGCTTCCATCACTGGTGATGTCGACCCATGGGTTCTGTAGTGCCCCGACAGGAACCAAGTACCTTCAGGACACAGGTCCTGGAGGCTGCATCTGCAACGGAGTTCCTGAACATATACAAACGGGGAAAACAACAAGAAGCCAGAGTGTTTTTGTTTCTGTGTTACTGTAAAGAACTTCAGTAGCTCTGATAGGAAAAATCGAAACTTTAAATTGTCCTGAAGCAGGAGCTGGTATTCCTTTCATGCTGCTGAAAAATTGCGTTTAAAGATTTTTAGTCTATTTCATGAGGTGCAAATAGTTTATTTGCTATAATTGTGAAAACACAACACAAATTAAGCCATCTTAAGACAAAAATACCACTTCAGCCTCAAAACTGTTTTAAATTAAGGCAGAATAAAGTTATTTTCCAATTTAAACCAATTAGCTGTGAGGCAGTCATGCAGAGGCTCTATAACCTGTGAAACTAAATGAAGCCATTTTATAGCAGAAAAGGCTTTAAGGCTTAAGATAGGAGTCATAATGATTTGGATTATTATGTTTTTATCGCAAAAAAATTTACTTTTTTGTTGCTGTACAGCAGGGTGACCAAATTGCGGCCGGGGGCCATATGCGGCCCCTGGAATGATTTTGTGTGGCCCTGACTGCGATTCAAGAATGCTACATATTTGGTTAGAGCAAAAATGAATTTATAAGAAAAAGTTAGATACAACACAAAGTGTTAATTTTTTCATAATGATGCTTTTTGCTTTCTTTTTAATTTTGTAATAAATATGACCACAAATATCCAGCGACTTTTACCCAAAAGCCTGCGTTTATTTTAAATATTAAACTTGGCTAAATATGGCATATCCTGTTGTTGTTGCCTAGAATATGCGCCGCTGGCTCTTCAGGGACTGAAGATTCTGCTGATCTCTAGTTTTCAGCTTATTGTTGGGCTTTTATCTGGTTTCTTCCAGCTCTGAGCCGTCGTCCTACGTGAGGCAGCTGAACCTCCCTCAGTCGCGGGAGCGAGGGGGGAGACAGCTGAAGAGGAAACGCAGCCCCAGCCCGACACCAACATGCAGGTGAGCAAAGATCCTGCCCAAACCATGCCCTGATTGGGGCTTTTTAGGGTAATCTTGCAAAAATTGATGAATTTAAGGGTCTAAAATACAACATTTTACATTTTTTTTAAATCTTTAACAGTGTGAAGAATGCAACTATTTTGTTATTCTCTGCCCCCTGCACTAGATACCCACTCAGTGTTTGTTCTTTCTGTAGTCATACTAAAACACCTGGAGAGTCCCTGGCTGAGAACATGGAGGATGATGATAAACTACCTGAGTCTCACCTGATGACCTCTGCAGAGCCTCCTGACCCTCAAACTGCCTCCCAGCGCTCTGCAGGTGAAGGCCAGGCCAGGACCTGGTGGATGATGGATGCTCCAGAGCTGGAGGTGGACAAAAGATCGTCCCCTGGTTCTCCATCTGGTCGCTTACGCTGGAACTTCAGCACCATCCCATTCCCAGACCTGGGCTCCACCAGCCGGCCCCGCTGCACGGTCCCTGTGGACCCTTCGCTGCTTCCCAGGGATGTAACGGTTGGAGTCTGTGATTTGGACTCCTGGATGCGTAAAATAAACCTGCGGAAGGTGAAAATGTCTTTGAAGGAGCAACAGAGGGAGAAACGCAGACGGCGGTGGGATGTAAACAAAGACAGAGAGGTAAAATCACCCAAAGGAAGGAATAAAGCGGAAGCATTTAGTGTTTCTGTGGATCTAATTGTCAGGTCTGTTAGGTTCAAAGGTGCAGAAACTGGGCGGAGTATCATGAGCTGCTGGCCCGGCGGCAGGCGAAGCGGCAAGGCCGACCAGCTCACTTGTGGAACAGGAAAGTTAAACCTTTACACGACCCGACTCAGCCGATCTCCACCTGTAAGTTGGTGCTGGACTCGTATTGTGATCAGAGAGGCTTTTGAAGCCGGTTACAAACTAAGAAGATGATATCTGTGTTTTCTTTCAGCTGAGCTGCTGGACAAAATCAGTGTGGTTAAATCTACCAATCTGCTGGAGGGAGCGTCCAGGTACCACTGAGAAAATGTTTCTTTTGAAGGGCTGATGAGATGTTTGGTGTATTAACTCCTGACAGCACACAGTACCTGAGGCGCCGTCAGTCCAAAACATGTTATTTCGTTCTTAGTCTCTTTTAGAGCCGCTTTAGTCAGTGCAGTGAAAGAAAAAACACTTCTGTGTTGATGCTCTGCAAGAGAAGATTAAAAGGGGAATGAAAGCATTTGGTTTCCAGAGTGATGTGCATCCTAAACATCTAAACACTCCCTGTTATCACTGACCGTCAGATGCCCCTTGAACTTTTACCCATTTTGGCAAATTCTGAAGAATGAGGCGTGAATTTGTTTTCAGCTGCCGCCCGAGTGCATGAATCCCTTTTTAAACCACCTTTAGATGCGATCACAGCTTCAAGTCTTTTGGGGTCTATTTGTACCAGCTTTGCACACAGAGACTGTTTTTGCCTTTTCTTCTTTGCAAAATACCTCAAGTTCAATCATATTGGATGGGAAGGAACATCACTGTTCAATTCTTGTCACAGATTTTCATTTGGACTTTGACTGGACCATTCCTGACACATGCATATGCCCCAGTCTCTAGTCTGCTTCTGCATCTAACAGGTTTTCTTCCAAAAAGTTCAATGTTGGTCTCTGCAGCTTCTCCACAGTTAGCTTGAGCCCTCTTGGCAGCATTTGTGAATAATGCTCTCCTTACTGTCAGTTTAGGTGGACCTTCATGTCTTGGTAGGTCTTCAGTTGGTCCATCCTCTCTCTGTGTCCAGATGATGGATTGGACAGAGCTCTATATCGTTGAAGAACCTAACCCTGCTTTAAACTGAACCAGAACTTCCTTCCTGACCTGTCTGCTGCGCTCCTTGGTCTCCATGATGCTGTTTGTTCTCTAACAAACCTCTTAAGGCCAGAAACAGAACAGATGGAGTTATAGTGGGAGTAAATACACACAGCTGGACGCTATTTACTAGTCGAGTTCTAATGGCAGTTGGTTGTTTGATTTTTATTTTGCAAATTAGTTGAGTATTTAAAATAGGTTTTAGTAGAAATAATATCTCATGAAATGAGTGCAGTTAAATTTATGCATTTTGTTTTGTAAACTAGCCAAATTCATTTTATTTCTATTTTGTATTTAATTTCCTGGCATATAGATGTGTCCACTGTTCCATAACAACATCAGATATCAGCCCTTTTTTATATATTAAAGTAAGATGTTAAATCAGCAGCAGCAGCAATGTACATCTCGCCCACATTATTATGATTTATAATAACAAACATGACCTCGTGCCGCCTGTTTGTGTTAAATGTAATTAGTCGCCATCAGCTCTGAGTCACCTCTGAAAGGGGACGATAAATCAGATGTGAGCGCGTGCCGCTGCTGTCACAGTTTACGATCTTTAATTTCCAGAGCCATAAAGATCCCGCTCCGGTGTTTTGTCAGCGTAGCTCCTGTACACCAGCAGTGATGAATTGTTGCATCACTCAGGAGAAATGGATGTCCTTTGTCTGCTCAGGTTAAAAGGTTCGGAGGAGTGGAGGATATGTTTCAATGTTTACCAGCCAGATTCAGTGGCTGACTTCAAAAAGAGCAACCCTGGCAAACCGTACTCCCGCATGTGTGTCTGCAGGTAAGTAGAGATGGCCTGAATGATCGTTTACTGAGGGTCGACTTGCAGGAAAACAATCAACCTGACATGAACAGGCTTTATGTGTCACATCCGTTGTTCTCATCCTGATGAGATGAATCAATTAAATGATTTATCTCCTCACTGTTTAGATCTTTTTGTTCAGTAAATGTCAGGAAAAATGTTCATAGCTTTTTTTTTCTTATAATTGAAGTTTCTTTTGATGACTAAGCTCCTAAATGTTGCAGATTGTTTTTCACAGGACCAACAGAACTTCTTTCCCTCCTTTCTTTGTTCCAGTTTTGACGGTCCTGTCCCTGATCTGCGAGTCATCAAGCAGCTGGCCTTTCAGAGCGGCGACGTTCTGGTCGTTTACGCCGTCGTGGACCACGGAGACATTTCCTTCTACACCTTCAAGGACTTTCAGCTGCCCAGGGACGTGTACACCTGAGATTCATCTGCCCAAAACGTTTTAACCCAGTTTGGTCTTCTGGATGAGCTACATATGAAAAAATACAAGTTTTTCTGAAGGGGGCAGTTTTCACATAAAAGCAGTTCCAGTCTGTTTATCTGTTTCCTTTATTTTCCCTCTTGCTCTGGCTTATAGTTTCTGCCACCAAATAATTTTTATCATGAGAATAACCATTTTCTAAAATATATCATTGTGGTTTATCAACTGCTGAACATTCTCAGACAATTTATTTAAAAGTACACTTATGGAGGAAAACAGAAATTATTGTTGAGTGTTTAGTAATCTGAGGGGTTTAAAGGTGCAGCTGAGTTTGTCTTGCAGAACTGTGCAACAGACCAGCTTTTCAAAGAAGGAAGATTTTTCCTAGTTTAGGAAACTGTTCATTTGTTTCAGTAATTTTCCTGCCGGTTTGCAGCAGATGTTTTGCTTCGGCATGTTTGAAGAGGGGAAGCAGAGGGTTAGATCGGAACGTGACTGACTTTAACATGAAGTTACATCAGCAATGTTATTTATGGTGCCATCAAAGTCAAGTCAGATTTTTATGATGTCCATCCTGCATCGACGGTTTCTTAAACCAAGTGAAGAGATTTCCTGGCTTCTGTTACTGGACTCCAAACAATCATCTAAAACCATTTATTTGTACCAGACTTGCTGGTTCCCCACTAAGCATTCAGACCTGCTGATATTTTGAAGGGATCTTGGTCAAAACTTCTCCAGACTTTCTGAACATGTGAACGTTTGACTTTGGACATCAGCTGCTTTACTTTCCCCATTTTGCAAGATGAAACCAATAAATCTGTCAGCAAACACAAAGAATAGAAAAGCATAAATGTTGCATTAAAAAAACATTTTTCTAATTTTAACACTTTTGCAGGAATCGCATTAAAAATGGTGGTTGGAGCCTAATGAATTTACTGTTACTAACTTATTTTGTTTGTTACTTTTGGAAGTTGGTAGGCTTCTGATTGGCATTTTCCTTTACAAAATATACCCTGTACCTTTACCCTAAGTTCAAGAGAAGTACCTTATAACTTCCTTATTTTTACCCTTAAAATGTAGGACATTTAAAAACCGTATGTTCTAAAAAGGCAGATAAGAAAGAAACCTGTAGGTTCATGGAAAATAACCTGTGAATGCTGAAAAAGTTACCAGGAAGCTTCTCTTCTGAGAAACTAACCTTTAAGCCCTGGGAATGTATCCAGAAACTTTACTGTAAGTTCTGTAGCATAACCTTTAGGTTTTGATAAAATAATGTAAGTTTAGAAAAATAAGCCGTAAATAATAAAAACGAACTTGTAAGTTCTGAGAAAGTAGCCTATAACGTCTGAAAAGTAACCTTTAAGTACATTCTGCTACAGTAACCTAAAAATGTCTGGGAGTACCCTCTTAGTTCTGATAAAGTTATGTCAGCGCCAAAAATGTAATTTTATAAATTCCCAGAAAGTACCCTGTAAGTTCTGAAAGTAGCATTTGACCTTTCCAAAAATTGAAACCATTTATTTACACGAAATCATGTTTTTTTTCTACGTAAAAAGATGTAATTTTGTGGAGCACTAATGTGTCACTGAGACTTAAGAGACTAAATTTACAATTTCTGGTTTTTACTTTGGTTACCATCTAAAAATCAGTTTACAGCTAAAGCCCTATGGAAACCTTAATAAATGTCTTCAGTGCATTTAATGATCCTGAATGAAACGCTCTACAGTTACAGACAACATGAGCTTGGTCATCCGAATAAAAACCTCTCCCATGGTGTCACGCTGAGGTGTTTACTTTTTCCTGCAGCTGCTGGAGAACAATTGAAAGGATTTAATAAATCGTTTCCTGCAGATTAGATGAACAAACAGAAGCTCCCAGGAAGCATTTAAATGGATCCATCTAGGTCTCATTTACACTTATGTGTTGCTGCGTTTTTGCAACCAGTTTATGAAGGTTTACTCAGATTGAATGGAAGGCTGAAAGCCATGGCAGCTCAATGGATTCTCGCTTTTCTGATGTCCACTGGTAAGTCTGTTCCTAAAGTTGCCTTTTTTTACAAGTAAGACTCGTGAGGCAGAATATGTTTTGGGTCCATGTTCAGATCCAGATTCTGTTGACTCATTTCCAGCAGGTGTTTGCAGCAGTCAGTCTTCAGATTGCACATATTATGGTCTACTGGAACACTTAAACCTGATTACATCAAATACGGCTCTGGAAATAATGCGACCAGTGAAAAACTGGACCACCACCACCGTAGTGGACCTGGCGATGGTACTGTACGGCATTTTAGGGGTTGTAAGTGTCCGCCTTATTTTATTTATTCATTCATTTGCTTCAATTAACCTGGGTTGCCCCATAGAGATCGCAGATTTCTTTTGCAAACATTTGTTAACTACATAAAACATACCTAGAAACACTTCCACACTGTTATGCAGGTCAGATTGAAGCTTCTTCCAGGCATCAGGTGTCAAAAACCCAAAAGCTTTCTTAAGCAGTTCAGTACTTACTGTTGGAACCCCCATTTTCTAAATGTTTGTTGAGCAAAGCTTGTGTTTTGCTTGTTTCCATCTCAAAGAGGTGTCAGGTGAGAAGGAACATTACCCAGACTGGTTTTGTACACAAACATGCCAGGACTGAGGCGACAAGCATGTAGGGATGACCAGTTTTACATATCGTGTCGAGCAGACAAGGAGGAGAGAAGACACCTCAGTTGATGATAAATATTAGTGCACAGTAATATGCACTATCCAGACTGGGAAGGAAATAAGCAGATGGATTCATAAACCACCTCCCCTTTGTGAAGAAAAGGCAGAGAGGTTGATTTTTACTGAAAGAAAAGCAAACTGTTTCTAATTAACATAAAAAGAATTGAAATTTTGCTTTGGTGGAGTATTTCTTTGTGCTAACATTCCTTCTTGGCAACAAATCTTATAACATTGAAAAATATTTGGTATACTAGAGTTTAGTCCCAGAATGTGAAGTTGTGGTAGTGCTTCTGGTTGCAGAATCTTCTCTCTGCATTTAGATTGCTTACAGTGATGAAAAGCCTTGTTTTTCCAGTAAGGGAGAGGCCACCATAGCATCACACAGCCTCCTCCAAAAGCTTTTACCCTGCCGGTGCAGCAGTTAGCAAAGTTCAGCAATATAACAGCCATAAGCAAAATCTGAAGTCATTGCTGGACAAAATGACTTTCTTCAAATTAAGAGGTTTATATAAACTAAGATTACTACACCTTAAAACCATTTAGCGTAAAAGATGATGGCATTGCTTAATAAGCTTCGAAGAGGTTATTTCACAACATCTGAGTCAATTCAAGACACATCTGTGGATGCATTTTAGCTCAACATCTGAAACATTCAGGGAAGATAAAAACAAAGTGGGCAAGATATTAGGAAGACAATTCTGGAACTCCAAAGGTCTGATTCATCTTTGAAGATAATTTACAGATGCCTAAAGCTGCGACGTCCATTTATTCTAATAATAATATGCAAGCATGAGCAGCATGGGAATGTCCTGCTGTCAAACCATTCAGAAAGGAGCTGGGTTCTGGGTCACAGAGGTGAACGGGATCTGGTTTGAGATGTGTGAATCAACGCCAGAACAAAAGCAAAAGACCTTGTGAAGATGCTGGCAATAGAGTGTCATCATCCAAATAATTTTAGAAACCCCAACTTTTGTAGAACAGAAAAGGTTTTGTCTGATTTAGTGTCAGACAGGAAGGAAAAAATATACGACGTTCGTAAAAACTGACCGAACATCCAAGAGAAGTGATTCCATATTTTTGCATTTTTACAAAAAAATCTGTTGTGATTCATTTATGCTGAACCTTATGAGCTTTAAAAATCAAAGACATAAAGCAGACATGTATAATTAATTATAATCTGAATATCTGCAGGATGAGAAGTCTCAAACTGTCACGAGTCACATCTGGTCCACGATGGTAAGAGTTTTCACCAGTCTGTAAAACTCTACATTCAATATGATGGCATGTTTGCAATATGTTGAAATTGAAAAGCTCAGCATTTCTTTTTCTCAGTATTGGACAAATGAATTTCTAACCTGGAATTGCTCCGACTTCTGCGGGATAAACGAGCTGTTTGTTCCAAGATCAAAGCTTTGGATCCCGGATATAATCATTGAACAGGAGTGAGTGTGTGTGTGTGTAGACTTGTTTTGTTGCCTCTTTAGGACCTTTCATGGTATAATCAACTACATTTTGAAGACCAAGGGCTTGTAGAGACCAAAGGTCTTTATGTGGTGTAACGTCATTTTTAAGGTTATGGGTTAGGTGTAGGGCATAGGTATGAATTAAGTTGTCAGGGGTTAGGGTTAGGGTCAAGGTTAGGCAGAAATGGAGTTATGGAAATGAATGTAAATCAATATGCTACTGAGGATAGAGATAGAGACCTTTAGTGCATAATCGTCACCATCTGAATATGGGAAGACTGTGGACCTACAGACCTACCAAGACATGGCTGTCCACCTAAACTAACAGGCACAGCAAAGAGAGCATTAATCAGAGAAGAAGCCAATAGGACCATGGTCACTTTGGAGGAGCTGCAGAAATCCACAGCTCAGGTAGAAGAATGAGTTGACAGGACAACTATTAATCATGCACTACACAAATCTGGCCTTTATGTAAACGTGGTGAGATAAAAGCCATTGTTGAAAGAAACACAAAGGAAGTGCTGTTTGCAGTTTGCAAACAAACTGGAAGAGAGTCTGGAAAAGACCTGAGAGCGGGGTGGGGGTCCACCTTCTAGCAGGACAACGGCCCTAAATATGCTGCCAGAGCTACAATGGGATGGTTTAAATCAAAGCATTTCATATAGTAGAATGGCCCAGTCAAAGCCCAGACCAAAATGTAACTGAGAATCTATGGCAAGACTTGAAAACTGATGTTTACAGACGCTCTTCGTCCGATCTGACTGAGTTTAAGATATTTTGCAAAAAAAACATTTTTCTGTCTCTTGATTTGCAAAGCTGGTAGAGACAAACCCCCAAAAGACCTTCAGTTGTAACTGCAGCTAAAAGTGGCTTTACAAGATATTTACTTAGGGGACTGAATACAAATGCATGTCACCCTTTTTAGTTTTTATTTTAGCAAGGTTTTAGAAGTATGTACCATCCATCTGGTTGGTTTGGATGGCTTTTTGAAAACTGCTTTTTGTATTTACTTAGATCTTTGCCCCAATTACTTGACTGATGATCTGAAATATGTAAGTGTGACAAACGCAGTAGAAGAAGAATTATAAAAGGGTGAAAATGCTTTTTCACAGCACCGTTTGCTGCATCATAAGAGTTGTTGCCATTTTAGTCAAGGTTATCAGTAAAACTTCCATACCTTCACTTTATGTTGTCAGATATCTGAGGCTAACCTTGTTTCTTTCAGTGCCTCTGATACCGGCAGCATCCTTGAAGATCCTTGGGTCAACCTGAATCCCAACGGTTCAATGTTTACGTTTGCCCGCCAGAAGCTGACCTTCACCTGCCGCTTCAACCTCTACAAGTTCCCCTTTGATGTGCAACGTTGCAACATCACATTTTTATCAATGAGTGCTGACGGTAAAACACCGACTGTCAGATGAATATCCAGGGTCCCTTCAGGAAGACGAATCAAACGTTTTTCTGTTCTGTGCACAGTGAACACCTTGGTTGTCAGATCAGTCAAAGATTACCTGACCCTGATGGTTCTATCCAAGCAGTATATGGTCACTCAAGGCGAATGGGACCTTGGAGACATGGAATTTGTCCAGGATCATATAACCAACGGAGAGAGAAATCACAGCACACTTGTTTACATTGTAAGAACATATCTAAGTGAAGTTTCCTCTTGTTATTTAAGTCCATCTGATCCTAATCTGACGTTTGTTTCAGGTGACGCTCCAGAGGAAGCCTTTTCTTTATGTCATAAACTTCATCATTCCCCTGGTGTACTTACTGGTCCTGGATTTGGCTTCCTTTTTTATTTCTGTGGATTCGGGTGAAAAGTTTGGCTTTAAAGTGACAGTGCTCCTGTCCATTTCTGTCTTACTGCTGATTCTGAAGGACATTTTGCCCTCCACAGAAGTAGACCTTCCAATTATCGGTGAGCAGAAACCGATAATTTAGACCAAATTTTTGACTTTTTTAAAGAGTTTACTGCATTAAGTAACAGACCACATAGCTCTAACGAACCCCTGCCTTTTGTCCCAGCCAACCTCTGCGCTGCAGTGTTCACCCTGGTATGGCTCAGTGTGCTTGAATCCATTCTGGTGAGCTTCCTCTTTAATCTGGACCATTGTTGTGATAAACAAAGTAAGAAGTGCGCTGAGGGCAAAAGTTGCATGAAGAAGAAGAGAACCAAAGGTCCCAAAGGTATGTTTTCATCCAAAGTCCCTTAAAAAAACTGATAAAAATATTTTATTTTTCTAATTATGTATTTATTGACTCACAAATGTTTTTTAAAACAGAGGTATTTACAGGTAATTTTTTCAAGTCCAAGTCAAATCTCAAGTCTCCGATGACTGAAATAAATATTTTATCATCTGACGCCTCTGCATCGCTTTAGGCTAAAAATACAAACTGTACTGTTTGTCCTCAAGCCCAAATTATTACATGAACATTTAATAATTATCTTTCAATGTTTTAATGTTTATTAACAATTATCTTTGAATTATTTAACTTTAACTTGAATTCACCATCCAAAAATCTTCTAAAGGCTGGTTTACATTATTTTGAAAATTTATAAAAAGTAATATTTACCCCATTAGAAATATAAGTAGGCATTTAAGCTCTCAAATTTAAGGTATAATAATCCACCAACATCACTGGGTAATAATCAAGCGTATCCTTTCACAGTAAAACATGCGCAGAAACTGCAGTCTGGAGCTCACATACCAGCTTCTTTTCGCTCTTCATTACAGGAGATAAAAACTGGTACTAAGACTCGAGTCTCAGATCATGAGTCCAAGTCCAATCTCAAGTCTTTAGGGTACAAGTCTAAGTCGAGTCTGAATATTTTGCTACTGAAATGCAAATTCAGTCAGAGACACAAACTCAAGTCGCCATCTCTGCTTTTTACCACATTTTAAACCTTAGTCTACAAAAACTGAAATCCCTACCAAGTCTATATTTATGATCGAAAACACTGAAGTGTAAACCGTTAACGTAAAGATGATTTAAATGTGTTTACAGCCATATACAGAGACTAAACAATAAGAGGCAGAATTATCAGTTTTGTTTCCCACACAGAGGCCAATGAAGAGACTGGACAAGTTAAAACAGAGCAGAGGTTTTTTCCTCTGGGTCAACTTGGTGATATTGATCTTCTGAAACTGATCCTGGATGAAGTGAAGGCAGCTCGACAGGAAGCTGGAAGTCAGAGGAAGCCTGGATGCTGCAGAAGAGTGGCTAAAATCATTGACAACTTGTTCTTTGTTGGATATCTTTTGACTTTTGTAGCATTTGTAACATATATATGTGTTGGATTGATTGAATTTTGAATTTTTATTTGGATTTTGTAGACTGGGTTTTCTGCTTGTGATCAGTCAGGGGACTCTCCTAAATTTCCCTGTAAAAATAAGATATTTTACATTAGATGTTTCTCATAGTTTTAGAATATAAACATCTTTTCTTCTCTTTTTAAGTGCTTTACCATAAAAAGTTGCACATATGAAATGTATGTAAGCATTATATATTACTTTAAAATCAGCATTAGAATAATTTTGTTCGACATGCAGAGACATATTTCCACGGTAACAAATACAACCAAAGAAAATTCTATTTAATTTAATTATAAAAATAGTAACATATGATTTTTTATTTCTGTCTTCATTTTTGTCTTACCCTTCCTCTTGTCCTTTAATTTTTCATTTGTGCTTCAGTCAGTGCCAGAATTTTCTGGTTTTTAATTGGTTGAAACATTTACCAATTGTAAGTTCAGCTGCAAAAAAACACAGAATAGTTCCCTAACTGTTATTACTTTTAAAAGCTACATTTAAATGTTAATGATAATTACGTAAACCCTAACATCTATAGACATGCACAAATACCATAGAATTTTAAGTGATTGCAATGTATTTCTTTATTCTTAACTTTACCCATTTTAATCCTGCACATTTTAACCTCTGAAGCACTTTTCTGAATTAGCCATGTGTGCGTGCTATGGGATTATCAAGGTAGATCTTAAATGTTTCACAAAAATATAAATAAACCTTTGAACCACAATGCATAAGTATCTCTTCCTGCCTAAATGACCTACCTGCTCCAATTCCAGATAAGCTGCAATTTTCTGGTCTGTGTTTGAACCAAAATGCATGCAAGGCTTTAGATGTAGATAAGGTAAAGTAAGAAGTTGTTTCACACTAAGACGGGTAGTACAGTGGTAACCTAACCAGAGATAACGCTTTTATTATATATTATACAAAGATATAAATTACCAGCCAAACGTTTGGACACACCTTTGTCATTCAATGGCTTTTCCTTATTTTTATTACTTTGTACATTTGTTGGAGTCATCCATTTTGGTCGCACAGTTGAAGATGTGCAGCTTAACAGACATCGCAGCTCTGACGTCATCCGAGATTATAAAACCCACAGAAAATAAACTTTCGTTGCCATTTCCAGCGTGTCTCACGGGACAACGAGATGGAGGCGCATATCTGGAGAGACAAAAGCTCGCAGGCCCAAAGGTTAACCTGATGGTAATGGTTGGAGTCAACATGCCAGATGGAACCTGAAGAGAGAGATGGAGGATGCCTTCTGCAAGATTCTGACAGAAGCAGTGTGCCAGGCATGCGCCCAACCTCCACCATCATTAGAGGCAGCCGACCATCCAGTGAAACCGGATCCAAAATTCCCGCCAGCACGACTAGGCGTGGACCCAGTCTCCACAACCATCTGAGTCTACCTGATCAGATGGGGAGACAAACCTGGGAAACTCCAAGAACCCCTTGGGACCTCTCCAGGAGTAACACCACAAACCATTTTGGGGGGGCCAAGGTCTTTAGGTACTGAACCAAATGCACATACATGTTACCTTCTACTAGCTCACCAGTGTAGGAGGCGTGTGCAACTGAGTTTCTACTTTTAAAAACAGATCAGAGATAATACTGATGTGCTTGGTCTTGTTTGAGTGAGTGTGATTAGAGCCATGCTGTCCCTCATAAACTATTTCAGGCCAAGCTTGTGATGTAAGCATCCACCAGCCACACCCCAAGACCTATCGTGCAGATCATAGGTATGGTGGGCTGGACATCACACTTCAAAGAAATGACTGGTGCACCCCATGCTGACAGTTATATGTAGCACATTGGAACACAGAGCTTTTTCTTTGGTGCCCATAGGGCCTGTGCTTGGACAGGCTGGCCCCCTCTTGACCTGCCACCAGGATCCACACTCTGGTCCAGGTGGAGGTGCCAAAACCACTGTACAAGCAGCAACCATAATTTGTGACCAACTAGGTTGTCCAGCTAAGATGAGCCTAAAGAAACCTCTCAGGCCTCATCGGTGCCAGCATGGGCACCTGCTGTGACACAGCTGCACCCATGCCACCCTCACATGTGCTGTCTCCCCGACAGTCATGCATCATTTTTCTTTGCTCTTCAAAGAACCCAGGTGATGAAAAAGCATTATATCGACCCAGAAAGCGGTGCCAATGATATTTGCACTGGAAACCACCGTTCACCTTCTCCTTAAGACACCAGAGTGTGCACCTCCAGTGTGGCAGATTTGGCATAAAAGCTCTCCCATGCTTCAGCATTGTTCCAACAGACCAAAGAGGGTTCACTAGCTGACCCCATTACTCTCCTGTAGGGGCCATATGAGCTACAAGCCACACGTCCTACCCTCACAACAGATGGTGCGTACTGGCCTCCAACGTTTCATGACTACCAGGTCTACATCCAAGGATGCTTAACCTGCTGGCCAGTTTTACCATCCCGCCCCTCAGTCAACCTCCGCTTCAGCAAAGGGGGGTTACATTACTTTGGTTCCACTTTCAGAGCACCTGGGTCAAACCAGCTTCCAAAATTAGCAGGAGGTAAACAAATTCCCACCTCAACTGTGACGATGCAAGCTTCATTAGTGTCAGCATCCCAAATGACCCCTGGCCTATCAACACAACCCCACGAAGAGAAAAAAAAAATGCATCCCATCGTGCCTACTCTTTGCTTGAACAGATGAAGTTCCTCCCATCGACTCACTGCGCGTCGCCAGAACATAGCTTATATCTCTCATGTCCGGGGAAAGGAGCACCAGTGCGTAGGACAAGTTTAATGGTGCATGTTTCAAACTCCACACTACATGCACTAACCACTACACTTTCCCAACAGGAACTGTTAAAAATACCAACTTTACTTTCCAGGAACAAGTGTTAAACTGCAAGTTGCACTTGGCTATTTTTCCATTCACACTCTGCATGCACTGCAGCCCTCACAGAAGTGTTAATATAACGTGTTTTACTTGGACACTAGCAAGTTGCCGGTATTTCATGCAAAATTTCTTATTGAGAGAGGTGGTAAGAAATCCTAAGTCTACCACAGCCACACCCTTGCAACCTCCACAAACACACTGGTTACCGCCCAAGTAGGGGTGGTGCTAGTACATTGTTTTTTTTTCCTCTCCCTTTTCCGATCTAAAAAGTTTAGACAGGAGTTATGTTAAATCCCATCATCATTTGAAAGAGCTAATTTGTTTGAACCTAAACTCATGTTAAACGTTGGTTTTTGTTCAGATAACACACTGCATAGTTGGTTACAAACCAGGATTGACTCCTTCACATTTATTGACCCATGGTTCATAGTGCTACCTTTGCCAGTGCCACAGGCTGATTCCAGTGCCTGACTGGAATTGGATGACTGAGCCATTACCCCATTATTTGGTTATCTTGTTATTTTTCTTTCTTTCTTTTTATTGTCTCAGGGTTACCAAAGCTGATGACCAAAAGAATATGATGATGATGTGAATGTATTGTTTTTGTATTTTTCTCAACGAATGACATAGACAGGTATGAGTTAGTCAGAGTTTAGTCCTGCCCAGGCTAATCTTGTCCTGCCCAGTCATAGGCCTTTGAGAAGCAAACTTACCTGTGAACTCTCGTTCCTGCCAAGAGATACACAGGGACAGTATTTTTGGTTTTTTTTGTTTTTTTGGTTCTTCATGGATCATAGATCATTGAGTTTCAGCTCCTATGATGGACGGACCCGGTAGCTTCAAAGACTACAATTAATCACACCCTAGGGGGGATGTCGGAGTCATCCATTTTGGTCGCACAGTTGAACATGTGCAGCTCAACAGACATCGCTGCTCTGACGTCACCCGGGATTGAAAAACCAGCAGGAAATAAAGTTTCGTTGCCATTTCCAGCATGTCTCACGGGACGAGGCAACGGAGGCGCATATCTGGAGAGACAAAAGCTACTAGGCGAACTTTTGCTCCACAAGGCCATTCCCGGAAGAGCTTGAAAGCTGGAAATCTGTCTGATACAAGAAGGTCAGAAGATTCATAACCGATCGAAGACCACGCCGGCACCCGGCGCAGGTGAAAAACCCACAGAGGTTTTATTTCCAAGGAGATGAGTTTCCTCCTTGTTGATTCAGTCGACTAAACGGTTCTTCATATTTTTCCCTCCTGGACGTATGAGAAGTTTACCGTTTTTTTCCTTGAGGTGATCATGGACGCGTGATCCTCCCCTCGTTTTTCTTCAGACCTGACCCAACTGGTGGAGAGAAAAAATCAGCGTCAAAGTAATTTCGTTCTTTTTACATTAAATTGGATAGGTACATTTAGAGGTCTGGGCAGGATGAGGCATAGTGAAGGTGATTTAGAATCACCAGTAGTTATTCTAAGGTATCAACTTGTTGCATGCAACACTGATTGAAGTGGTTTATGCTGAGCTGTGTTTTCATTTGCTGCGCAAGCGCTGCTGAATCGTGCGTAATCATGTTTTGTCCGGCTGATCCCAAATCAACCAGGAGTTAGAAGTTGGACTTTTAAAAGTTTTTCATTCAAAGCAACTGCGGTCTGGGCCTCGCCTGACCTCTCCTTTGTTCCAGTTTTATTACTGGAGTTTTTCCACTGAGTTCCCGCCTCAGAGTTTTATGACTCTTTGTTCGAGATTTGGGGCGATCACCACCGTTTTAACAGCTGATCGCTCCAATCGAGACATCAGCACACCAGGAGGACTTCTCTTTCCATTTAACCCAAATTGTACATTTTGTCCATAAAACTGCTGGTTAGATCTTCATAGACACTAACTGCGCATATATTTTTATTTTATTGTATTGTTAAGTAGTCATTTTATCCCCTTTGTGTAGAATAGACCTTGTTAGTTAGGTGAAGGTTTTTAGACCAGAATAATGGTATATCATAATTATTTGGCTTCATTAAATCTTCATATATATAATTAAGAGAAGCGTTTGTGTTTATTTCACATCTGTGACACTTTATTTGCTTATTGCTGCTGCATGATGTGTACTTTTTTTTTTGCACGCCATTAGTGCTTTTGTTTTTATCTGGATTTGAACGGTTCTTCTTATCCTAAGCATTTAATAGCGTTAACTGCATGTTAACCTGCATATGACAAATAAACCATATCAGTGCTGTTTGTTTTGTAAGCAGTTTGTCATCTGTGCTGCTGTTCCAAAATGCACAGCTTTCTCAAGGCGATTAACAACTTTTGCGAGCAAACACAAAAGTATTGCGTGGGGACGCGAAAGAAAAACAAATTCCCCCATGTCCCCTCGCGGCCTCCGTACCTTTCCCCTCTACTGTGGCAAAGCCTCTTAAATCTTAAGTGCACATGCGAGCAATTTTGTTGGTCAGATGAGACTTGAAGCATGATGGTATTTTTCGTTTGACGAATGAATAGATGGAGGACTGATTCAATCCAGAACTTGTCTAAAAAGTTTGCCTTAATCACTGGTTTACTTGATTACGACTAAACACGTTTTACAAGCAGCATACTGCGTGTTAACAACGCTGCATTCAACTCTCCTGAAGTTCGGTAATATTTGCGACTTTCCTGTGTTGTAGAAAAATGTGTTTTTACCAAGACAGAGACGGATGATTGTCACTCAGAATCAGCTTTATTATAATCTTGCAAGAGAGAAGGATTTTTTTACAGCATTGGAGATGCGCTCAGTAGTGCTGCCAAATCGTTCTGACTAGACAAAGCAAAGGTTCTCCTTATAAGCTACAACAGTTTTCAAGGTAACTCTCATGAGACCCAGAGAGACGAGGTCCCAGACATAATCTTAACAGTGTGGCATACATATTATCTCACACAGGTGCAAGCAGAAGGCTGAGAAACCATTACTCTAAGACTATATAAGAGAAGAATGGAACAACACTAAGAGGTTCTAATACTTTTGTCAGTTCCTGTAGAGTATCAAGGAGCAAATCAAGCAAGGCACTAAAATTTCCATAACACCTGTCAGCTCTATGAGTTTAATAGATAAGTCCTTACTTCTGACTTTACGTTGCAAATCCAATTTTACCACGTCCAGTTCTCCACCTGCGTTTGCTCCCTCCATTCTGAACGCAGGTGGAAAACATCGATCAGAAGCACTGTTGGCTTGTGGGTCGTGTAGTTCATTTGACTCGCATTATAATATATGCTTCTTGGAAAAAAACTACACAATGGCGGTGTCGAGCCATGTTTTTTTTTCTTAAAATTTATAACAAAGTCTCAGTTTTACATTTCCAAAGACAATTGATACTAGTTTATTTTCCCTCCTATTGGTTAGCTCCCGCTCCCGCCTGCTCCCGTTCATTTTTTATCCTGTACTGTCCCAATCACGTGATCTTTACTAATGCTGTCTCCCGTCCTGCGGGATTCCCATGGGAATCCCGTGACCCGTAGGATTCCCGAAAAAATGTCAGCCTCTATCCCAGACCAATCAATAGCTACAACTCTTGAATATTTAATCCTTAGTTTTCCTCATCCAAATTGGAAAGCACTAAAACCACTTCTGTTTGTTGTTTTCCACCAGGCCCTTACTCTCAATTTTTAGATCAGTTTTCAGACCTTTTATCTGATTTAGTGTTAAATACAGATAAAGTTATTATAGTGGGGGATTTTAACATTCATGTTGACACTGAAAGTGATAGTCTAAATATAGCCCTTAATGCTATCTTAGACTCAATTGGCTTTGCTCAAAACATTAACAAACCTACCCACCTTTGTCTTCATTCTCTGGACCTTGGGCTGACATATGTCATTGAGTGTAAAGACATAACAATATTTTCTCATAACCCTGTCTTGTCTGACCATTTCTTAATAACCTTTGAGTTTAATTTAACAGAGTACTCCACACCTGAAAGAACATTTCATTATAGTAAATCATTATCAGACAATGCTGTAACAACCTTTAAAGAATCTGTTCCACTTTTAACTTCCTTATTATCACAGAAAAACACAGTGGAGGGCAATAATTTTGTTTCTTCCCCTTCACAAACTGATTCTCTTGTTCATAGTGTTACTTCATCATTGCGTGGTGCATTAGACAATGCAGCCCCCTTGAAAAAGAAGGTAATTATTCATAGGAAGCAGGCTCCTTGGTTTAACTTAGATCTGCGTACTTTAAAGCACAATGTTAGAAAATTGAAGAGAAAATGGCGCTCTACACACCTAGAGGATTCCTACTTAATCTGGAAAAATAGCCTACTGTTGTATAAAAAGACACTTCATCAAGCCAGAACAGCTTATTTCTCATCATTAATAGAAGAGAACAAGAATAATCCTAGGTTTCTCTTTAGTACAGTTGCTAAACTTACACAGAGTCATAGCTCTGTTGAGCCATCCATCCCCTTAGCTCTCAGCAGTCATGACTTTATGGGATTCTTCTTAATTAAAATTGATTCTAATAAAAATAAAATCTTTGACATACTCCCGAAGATGATTACTTCATCCTCAACAAGTGAGACAACATTGGAAGTAAATCTAGAACCTGATCTGTGTTTGGACTGTTTTGATCCTGTGGAGCTTCCTGAGTTATCAGAAATATTAGCTTCATCTAAACCTTCAACTTGTATGTTAGATCCATCCCAAACCAATTTTTAAGGAAGTTTTCCATTTCATTACTACCCCCTTTTTTAGATATGATTAATCTATCCTTAGTAATGGATCAAACCACAACTTTTAAGGTAGCTGTAATTAAACCTTTACAAAAAAACCTTCGCTTGATCGAGATGACTTAAAAGATTACAGACCTATATCCAATCTTCCATTCTTATCTAAAATTCTTGAAAATAGTTGCTAATCAAATGTGTGAGCATTTACACAGCAATGACCTGTTTGAAATTTTCAGTCAGGCTTCAGAGCTCATCATAGCCAAAAACAGCTCTGCTGAAAGTCACTAATGATATTCTTATGGCCTCAGATAATGCTGCATTTTTTGATACAGTCGATCACAACATTCTCTTAAAAAGGGGCTGGAAAATATGCTGTGGGGATCAGGGGAACAGCACTAGGCTGGTTTAAATCTTTCTGTCTGACAGATTCCAGTTTTTTCATGTCAATGAAAAATCATTTTTAAACTCCAGGGTTTAAATTGTGGAGTACCACGGGTTCAGTACTTGGGCCAATTCTCTTTACTATTTATATGCTTCCAGTAGGTCAAATTATCAGGCAGCATAGGATAAATTTTCACTGTTACGCTGATGACACTCAGCTTTACTTATCCATAAATCCTGATGAGCCCAACTAGTTAGATAGACTACAAGCATGTCTTGAAGAAAAAAAACTTGGATGACTTTAAATTTGTTGCTTCTAAATTCAGACAAGACAGAAGTTGTCATCTTTGGACCGGAGTCTTTGAAAAATAAACTGCTTAGTCAATCACTTAACCTGGATGGCATTAAATTGACCTCCGGTAATAAAGATAAAAAAACCTTGGTGTTATTTTTGACCAGGACATGTCTTTTTAAATCCCATATTAAACAGGTTTTTTAGGATTTCCTTTCTTCACCTCCGGAATTGCCAAAAATTAGAAATATCCTATCCAGGAGTGATGCTGAAAACTATTCCAGGCTTTTTTACTTAAGGCTGGACTATTGTAATTTTCTTTACTATCAGGATGTCCAAAAATGCATTTAAAAGCCTTCAGCTGATTCAAAATGCTGGAAAAAAAAGAGTTCTGATGAAAATAAAAAAGAGAAATCATATTTCCCCACTTTAGCTTCCCTTCATTGGCTCCCTTTAACCCAGAATAGAATTTAAAATTCTCCTTTTTCACATATAAAGTCCTTAATGATTTAGCTCCATCATACATCAGAGAGCTGATTGTTCCATACGTTCCTAACAGAGCACTTTGATCTCAGACTGCAGTTTACTGGTTGTTCCTAGAGTCTCTAGAAATAAAATGGAGGCAGATCCTTTAGTTATCAGGCTCCTCTCCTGGGAAACCCGCCCCATTTTTTTGGGGGGACACCCCGTCTATTTTAAAGGCTAGGCTTAAAAATTTCCTTTTTTGATAAAAGCTTATAGTTAAAAGGCTTAGGTTATCCTGAGCTATCCTTGTAGTTATGCTGCTATAGGCTTAGCTGCTGGGGGACATAATGACCACTTTCACCCCTTTCGCTACTTTCTCACACTACTCTTCAATTTGTATTATTTGCTGTTATTTCAGCTTTTAAAAATTTTTCCTCTCTTTTTTTTTCTCCGGAAGCTACACCTGGCCTGACTCTGTGTCTGCCTGTGGCAGCTTTCTGGAAGGGGAATCCTACAAGCTTCTGCTGGCAACAACTTAATGCTCCCCTCTACCGATGATCCACATGGCCCTGTCTTTCAGGGGTTTAACCCCTTTTCTCTCTCCTAGACATAGCTACTGACTGAGCTTTTACTTTGACTAACTCTATGTGCTCTCTTTCAGACTCTAACCTTGAAAATGGCTCAGAGTTTATCTGTTCTTTCTTTTTAGGGGAAACGACTAAAGGAGCTACATCCATTAACTTTACTTTTCCTTCCATAGAAAGTACTCCTGGATCAGTGCTTCTTTTTTCTCTTTGTGTCTCTGCTTTGTTTTTTTTCCTAACCCCCAGTTGTTCGTGGCAGATGGCCACTCACACTGAGCCTGGTTCCGGTTTTTTGCTGGAGGTTTTTTCTTGTTAAAAGGAATTTTTTCCTCTCCACTGTCGCTACATGCATGCTCAGTATGAAGGATTGCTGCAAAGTCAACGCCAGTGACTGTCCACTGTCTCTACATGCTCATCCAGGAGGAGTGAATGCTGCAAGTCACTGACTGGATGCAATCTGCTGGGTTTCCTTAGCAAAAAACTTTTTATCCAATTTGTATAAATACTTACTCTGACTGCACTGTTCAATTGTTAGGACTAATTGGAATGTATGTACCTGACTTTTGTGAAGTGCCTTGAGATGACATGTGTTGTGAATTGGCGCTATATAAATAAACTGAATTGAATAAACAGTGACATTTAGTGGTTTTGGTTAATAATTTATCAATTATTAGTGATGAATAACTAATTGTAATTATTACGAACTTTGAGCCCATAACCACAACACCAGAGGACATCTCTGATTTCTATTTGTAAGTAATGATTTTTGGTTAAGAAATTATTTTCCTGAATTATGATTTTTAATTAAAATTTTTGATAAATATTAATTAATCAATTAATGGGCCTCTCACCCATAGACTGCTGGAGATAGGCACCAGCTCCCCTGCGACCCACTATGGAATAAGCGGTAGAAAATGACTGACTGACTGACTAATTAATCAATAATCATAATCCTTACATATTGTAAATACATAGTGAGGACATCAAAACTATGAAGGAAAAGTTCATAGAATTATGCAGCACTCTAATAATTGTAAAATAATAATAAAGACTTCCCAGAGGTAGGAATAAAAATAAAGACAAACAATTGAATGAAAAGATGTGTTCAAACTTTTGACTGGTTGTGTATACTATTTTATATCTATATTTCCAGATGGGTTTTTGACGACATCAATAAAACTGAGCTCATAGAAATGTTGGACATACTGTATATGTCATCTTAACATTAATGGCTCTGACCCACATGCAGAAAGACTCAGGAGAATGTGAAACAGTTCTTAAGTTAGTTTATTTGATACGAAAACAGGTCGTCTGGATCTGGGCTTGAAAGTGGCGGGGATCTGAGAGTGAAGACTTTGGAATCCGCCAGAGGAGGGAACGGGGTAGGTGGATCTCTTCTGGACGGATCTTTCCGACTGGATGTGGTAAGTGTTACGTCTCAGAGGTCCTTAAACCAAGGAATGGTTAGTGGAATTGAATGCGGTGTTTGTTCGACTCACGTTGGAGAGTGGGCAGGTTCGTTTGCTGATGTTCGGAAGTTCCGGAGCTTGGAGGGCAGCCAGCCTTAGTGGATCCGAGGAGTCTGCCAGAAAGGTACCGAGGACTGGATCGGAACTGGGGTCCTCTTCCAGGGCCAGAAAGCAAGATGCTGAGAACCTAGGAGGATCACACAGGAGGTGAGTACAATAAAACTTAGACTTCTAGGACGATCACACCAAGAGTAATTCTCAGGAGGGCCAGACTAGTTACCACTTAAGGAAAACACTTGCGAAGAAGTGCAGGCTGCATCTCCCTTTTAAAGCTCCAGAGAAGATTACCGATGGGAAACACCTGTGCCCACCTCACCAAGGTCCTTGGCTCCACCTAGTGACTGAATGGTTAATGACAACTAACAGGACAGGAATCCCCAGAACCCCGACAGTATATCCTAACAGTGATGCATCAAAATGTCTGACTTTGTTTTACTCCATCTCAGTGATGCATTTCACTCAGCTGATCATAACCTACAGATTGAAACACGGGAAAAGTGGGTTGGACTCTATGGGACTGTTGTAATTTATTCCAAAGCTTACTTGGTAAACCAGGACCACAATGGTTCGTAATTTTTCTATTAAAAATCAGAATAAACAAAGATCTGATGTGGGGTTCCTCACGACTCTATTCTCGTGTCACTTCTATTCAGTATCTGCCTGCTCCAACTAGCCTGGGTTACTGAGTATTGCAACATTTTAATAAAAGATATGCTGATGACATACATCTATGTATACCTATGTCATCATGTTACTACAATCTATTACAGTCAATGATTCAGTGTGTTCCTTTTATCAGTAAGTAGATGTTTCAGAATTTCCTCAAATTTAATGCCGGAAAGATTGAAGTTGTTGCTTTAGGAATCAGCTTGATTCAGTTAGGCTGAAAACCACAGAGCATAACAGAAACATGGGTGCTGTTATCTGGACTGAGACCTCAGTTTTCACAAGAAGATAAAGTTTGTAACTATCAGCCTACTGCCATCTTATAACATAATTAAAAAAGACACTGGTTTATGTTTTCAGTATGCTATAATGTTATCAATACAGGTCACTGTAGAAAATCTCAGGAAGATGCAGATCATCCATAATACTGCTGCCAGAGTCCTGACCAACACCAGGAAAATGAACTATATCCCACTTGTCCTTAAATCGGCGCACTGGCTCCCTGTTTGTTAAAGGTTAGAACTTTGTGACGGTCTATAAAGCAATGAATGGTCCTGGGCCTGGATACATTTCTGGTTTTCTTGTCAAATATGCACCACGTAGACCCCTCAGGTCTTCAGAGACCTGCTTACTCAATGTTCCCAGGACCAGAACTACTTTCTATGCTCCTCAGCTCTGGAACAAACACCATGAAAACATGAAACATATGCAGAAACTGTTGGCTTCTCTAAATCAGGGATGAAAATACTGTTGGTAAGGCAAAGTTTTGATTTTCATATTTTTTTTGCAATTTATTTGCTATGCAGTTGTATGTCACAGCTTCATTCTTTTCTGTAAAGCACTTTGAATTGTGTGTAAATGATGCAACAGAATAAGACTAATTCTTTATTGACCATAATCTGGATTTAGGTTGGAGATATGCACCAGTCCCCTGCAACCCTGCAAGGTTAAATATATGTGGCTGGACGGATGGATGGATAAATGGATGGATAGATGGATGGACGGATGAATGGAAGGATGGACGGATGGATGGACGGATGGATGGATAAATGGATGGGTAGATGGATGGATGGATAAATGGATGGATGGATGGATGGACGGATGGATGCATAAATTGATGGACGGATGGATGGATGGATGGACGAATGGATGGATAAATGGATGGATGGATGGATGGATGGGTGCATTCAGGCTTTTTAAAAAAATAACAATACATATTTCAAAGACTTATCTGATATTTAGTAATTTACTAACCTATTTGATTAACAGTGTAAAAATATTATATTGATTAAGCCAGTAATTCTCTAAACTTATGCACTGGAAGAAGATTTAGACAAGCATGTTATTGGTTCTGGATGACTGGAAAGATCCAAAGAGTAAATATAAAGACCTGAGAAAACACAACAGTAGTAAAATATAGGACAAATAATACAGAGTCAAATATTTTAACCAGTCTAAGCCTTCTGCAACCAAACTTTCCCACATCCTTTATCTGTCTTTCTGGTTTGTTTTGAGCCGGTTTCTTTTTGTCCAGGATCAGTTTCAGCAGGCCTCGACCACCTGGCGGATCCAATGGAGGGTTACTCCCTTCTGGTTTAGCTGAACCTGCAGCTCCTGCAGACTCTGTGTGGGAAACATGGACAGAAACCGATCTGTGAAATACAGGAAACATTTTACTGTTTTAACATCAGAAACTAATGCCTGGAAACATACCTTCCTGCTGTGTTTTCACTTTAAAGACCTTGGAGCTATGGGCTTCTTCACCAACAGAGCAGGCGAGGTTCTTTAAGAAGCTTATCAGCATGGTCTCCAGGACGCTAATCCACACCAGGGTGAAAACTAAGAGACAGTAGATGGCTGGGAAGAAATGTACAGAAATGTTGTCACTGGCTTGTGTGATGATGCAGGAATAACAATGAGTCTGTCTCCTTGGTGGCCCCTACCCATCAATGGCATTGTGTCTTCAGTGGACGGTAAAATGTCTTTAAGAATCTGGAGTAAGACAAAGATGGACAGGAGTATCGTCATTTTGAAGCCTAACTTCTCACCACCGGTCTCACTGATGAAGAAAGAGGCCAAATCCAGGACCAGCAAAAACAACAGGGGCAAAATTAAATTGATTATGTAAAGAAATGGCTTCCTCTGAAGGGAGATCTGTAAAAAAAAGAGTTTTATTTAAAAAAACCCAACACAACTTCTATTAAGAGTTCCTCAAAAATAATCATCTCACCCTGTAAACAAGTTTACTTTTCAGTTTGACAGAAGTGCAACTGATGCTTTCTATGTTAACGAGTTTCCATTCTCCGTCTGTCAGCATTTTCTGGTCCGACACCTCTGTCAGGATGGTGTCATTTGTCAGTTCTCCCAGCTTCACAAGATTTTCTGTGCACAGAACAAAAGAAGCAGAAAAAGATCAATAGACTACATCAGTTGTAGAAATGTGAACTTGTAGGTAGGTTATGTTATTCTCATGGCTGTATATTGATATATTGTTATTGTAAGATATGTTTTAGATTAATTGTTTTACCCATTTATCATTTAAATTTATTATGTCTGTAATTTTATTTTCTCCATTTCAAGTTTCCAAGGTATTTTCTGTCTTGTGTTGGTATTCAGCCCCCCCGAGTCAATACATTGTAGAACCACCTTTTGCTGCAGTTACATCTCCAGGTCTTCAGGTGTTTGTCTTTACCAGATTTGCACATCTAGAGGCTGAAGTTTTTACTCATTTTTCTTTGCAAAAAAGCTCAAGCTTAGTCAGATTGAATGGAGACTGTCATCAGGTCTGGTCGCAGATTCTCAATTGGACTTAGATCTGGACTTTGACTAGGCCATTCTAACGTATTATCATGCTTTGATCTAAACCATGGGCTTTAAACTTCTGTCCTCAAGTCTCCATGTTTCACTGTGGTCTGATAGTCTGTTCAGTGTAATCTGAATTGTTGGTTGATCTGCCACACATACCATGTTGCAATGTTTGCAAGCCAAAAATGTTAATTGCTGTCTCATCTGACCAGTTCTTCTTCTTCCACATGTTAATTTAATATGTCCTGCTGTTACAAAGACTTCATGATGCCATGCGCTCTAACAAGCTTTCTGTGGCCTTTCGAAGAGACTACTACACCAACTACATGCCCCTTGGCATGTAGTTGAATGACATGTTCTCTCATCCTTCCCATTTAGAAAAGTTCGTACTTGAAATAACATCATATTTGGATCCCAGGGAAGCAGGAAGCCAGGGATATCTACTTTCTAGTTCCTAGACTAGACACAATTGGTTTCCCATTAATGGTACCAACAATAATGACAAGGGAGTTTTTGGTAAAAACAAAAAGTTTTTTTAATTTTTAAATTTTGGCCACTGAATAAATGTTCTGAAATGATGAATGGTGAACATTTATACATTTTTCAGTGTGAGATTATGCTACTGCTGTAAAAATCCGTAAATGCATACACGTATGTGTAAAACTCTATAAATCCCACTATGTCCCATTAAGCAGAAGGAAATTCACCATCATAATTCAGGGATGAGAATGTGATGTTGCAAGTTTGCGTATCAAATGGGAATCTGTAGAGGTCGAACTTGCAGGCGTAGGTCAGCTGGAGCCGTGTGTTCACACGGACCAGCCCGCTTGAAAGCACGCTGACTAGAGCATCCTCTTGAGAAACCCTATTATCAGAGGCACTAAAAGAGAAGGAAAAAGATCAAAACCAGACCCTTAAGCCATCAATGCTTAATTGATATCTTTACAAGTAACTTACTCCTCCTGGATAATTATATCTGGGATCCAGATCATCGAACTTGGAATGGTCAGCATATCCATCCCACAAAAACCAGAGGTATTCCAGGTCAGAAATTCATTTATCCAATACTGAAAAAACACAATTAAAAGAAAGGAAAATCTTCAACTGTTGAATCAAATTATGACTAAACTCAATCATTTATTTTCTTACCATTTTGATCCAGATGTGGTTTGTGACAGTTTGTAACTTCTCATCCTGCAGACAACAAGCATCAATATAGAGAAGTTTTCTCCCAAAACCAGCTGGTAACAAAGTTACTTTTTATAAAGTTTTGTTTTGGCTGGGAGGAGGAGGTCAATGTTATGAAGATTTTGTTTTATATGACAGAGTTGGGAAACATTTCATTTGTGATTTAACCAACTCTTGGACTTTAACCTTTCACCTTTAAAGTCTCTCTGCTCTTCTGCTAATTTCACCTGACCTTGCTAAATGTTAAAATTTAATCAAAGTCTAGATACAAGAAAGCATCATTGTTCATTCATAAGGCCCATCTGCAATGTTTTACTGGATGTCCAAGCTGTTGAAAGTAATCTGCAACTATATAGCACTTTCCTATAAGACAAAATATTTATTTGCTTTTAATTAGAATAATCTTTAATTATTCGTCATAAGGATCAATGCTGAACATTCATTATCTCAAAAAGCTGCTGTAAATGTGATTGTTTTATGTTTTACAAAACGTTGAATGCACAAACCAGTTTCATAAAGGCAAATTAAACATTATTTTCCAAAGTCTCACATCCATGAGAGGATAAACTTTGATTGGCTAAATCTCAGGTTATCTTTAGCTCATAGGGTGTATGAAATCACATGGCTCCTCTGATTGGCTGCCACCACCTAAAGTGAGTCAGCTTCATGAGAAAGTGTTTAGTGCTTTAGAGCAGAACTGCTCGTCTAACTTTAATGTGAGGTTTCTGCAGAAAGTTTGGTTTTCTCTGCCCGCCTCCGCTGCGCTCAGTGTCACACAGTGACTTTCTTTAAGCGTGCCTTCTTGCTAATAATAACTTGGCTCCAAATCCAAAGCGAAGAACCTTCAGCTGTCCAAGCCCAGAGTGTAAAAGGCCACCAGCACCACTGAAAGTTGACCCCATGCTGCAGGGCTATCCTGTGTCCAGATGTGTCTCTAAGCCAAGAGGCTGTCAGGAAGGTGCAGGTCCTTCAAAACAACCACAGTTTGTGTTGCTCTTTTTCATCTCAAAATTACTATTAGGTCAGAGTACTCCTAATTAAAGATTGAATGCAAGTGTTTAGTTTACAGTTACCTGGTTGTCCTTCATTTTTTCCTTAGGTAATTAAGTTTGTTTTGTTTTATCATCCTTGGTTAGTTCATCAGTAATACAGACATAGTAGCATTAATGTTAGATATGAGATTTATCCTTTCATATTTTAAACTGTTAGACTTTTGATGCTTTTTCTTTGAATAAACACAATCAATTTGGAAATCTACCCCTTTTTTAATAGTGCATTATTAGAATATTCATGCTAGTACTTGTTGTCTTCTGCTTCTCTGAGACCGGGTCACAGGAGCAGCAGTCTCAACAGAGATGTCCAGACTCGCCTCTCCCCAGACACCTCCTCCAGCCCAAGGAGTTCCCAGACCAGCTGAGAGACATAGTCTGTCCAGCGTGTCCTGGGCTGTCCTCTGGGCCTCCTACTGGTGGGAGGTGCCTGGAACTCCTCCAGAGGGAGGCGTCCAGGGGACAGCTGGAACAGATAGCCACATCAGCTGACTCCTCTCGATGTGGAGGAGCAGCGGCTCTACTCCGAGCTCCTCCCGGATGCCTGAGCTCCTCACCCTATTTCCAAAGGAGTGCCCAGCCACCCTACGGAGAAATCTCATTTTAGACGCTTGTATCCGGGATCTCGTTCTTTCGGTCATGATCCATGACTGTAGACCGACCTGTAAATCGAGAGTTTCGTCTTTTGGCTCAGCTCTCTCTTCACCACAACAGACCGGTGCAGTGTCCGTGTTACTGGGGCGACCGCACCGATCCATCTGTCAATCTCCCGCTCCATTCTCCGCTTACTCATGAACAAGACCCCGAGAATGATGGCCCTGGACTTGGAGGAGCCTTGGACATTCCAGCCACTTCACACTCGGCTGCAAACCGCCCCAGTGCATGCTGTAGGTCTTGGGGGCTAGGAGGACCACGTCATCTGCAAAAATAAGAGACAAAATCCACTGGGCCCCAAACCAGACCCCCTTTGGCCCTTTGCTTCGCCTAGAAATCCTGTTCATGAAGGCTATGAACAGGACCGGTGACAAAGGGCAGCCCTGCCAGAATGATCTTAATTTTTATTTTTATAATACCAGCCCCTTCTCACAGCAGACATATCTGTGCCCAACAATCTGCAAACATTGTTTTGAATTTTTATTTTAATTCATTCCATCACATTAATATAGTTATGCTTAATATATATATTGCATGTTCTTCCCGTTCATCCATGCATTGGGGAATACCAATATGACCTGAAACACATAAAAAAAGTTTGCAATTTAATACGCTCTCATGTGAATAAAATGAGACCGGTGGATGATTTCAAGCCCCTGGGGTCAACCATCCACAGCAATGTTCAGGGCACAAGAGGTGACAAATAGAGTTCAGAACAGGTGGAGTGGATGGAGACGAGTAACAGGGCGGGATCTATGTCAGAAAAGGAAAGGAAAGATAATAGTGAGGCGTGCTGACATGGATACCTTTAGATGGAAGTCTTTGAAGGTCTTTGAATTTTGATTTGAAGGGACCAATGTGGACAAGATTTGAAAGTAAGGCAGTTTAGACATGTGCAAAGGAGGGTTTGTGGGTATTTTGGTTGGATGGGCATCTGCCAGGGAGACGGAACAGAAGAAGACCACAGACAAGGTTCACGAATGTAGAGATGGAGACTAAGCAGATGGTTATTGTTACAGAGGAGGAAGGTTAGGGAACGGCGAAATGGAAGCAGACGATCAGCTAGGACGCCCCCTAAAGGAGAGTTTGACAGTTTCCTTCAAGGATTGTTCGGAATATTGGTGTCATGTAGAAATTTCCTCTGTTTTTGGTTGACAAATCTATAAATTATGTATCTCTGTGTTTAAATATTTACATTCATAATACAAAATAGGACGATTACTTTAATCCTGGGGTTTTATATGTTAGAACATGATAAAAATGATCTGGCCTTTAAAAAGCTCAAATAAATCTGACCTCAAGCAAACAAAAAGAACAATAGTCAGTCTGGAAGATAATTATCAAACTATTTGAAATCTATAATTTTACAAAAAGAAAAAAATGTCTGCAAACCTCAATGAACTGAATGTGTCAAAATTCCTCCATGACGAAGTGACAAACTGATAAAACCTGACAGATAACTACACATCAAAGGGTGTACTTTTTTACATTCAGATTTTTATGGTGGCTTTCTTTTTTTATAATAAATGATGACAGTGAGAACTGTGTGGTTTTGGACACTTAAGTTTAGATTTAAATGACTTTTGAAGCTGAAAGAGAGCAGATAATTTCATTATGTCTTAATTTGTGAAATCCCCAGATTGTTAAGGGTGTGCTTTGTTTTCTCCATCACTGTGAAGGCATTACAAACAAAAACAATCTAGATTTAATAAATTAGAACAGGGTACTATGCAGTTTGTCATTCTGTCAAATCATTCACCCTAATCCTCTCACATCTTACCCTTTACTTAGATATTGTTAGCTTTATGTCAGCAGGCCATTAACATGGTCTCTATCGGGTTTTTGCAGAAGTCGGGGAACAAAGTACGGGGAAATTATTTCACCTTCCATCACTGCCCTAAAGTCAGGAGATTTAGTACTTTTAGGGTCATGCATCCAACTTCGAATATCTCTGCATGCTCGTGTGCTGAGGTTCATTTGTAATAAGGAAATCTTTAAGGTCTGATGCCTAAACAATATGTTGTTAAACAAGCATTAATTAACAATGCAGTATACAGTGAGATCAGCTTATTTTACTGAATTAGTTAAAAGATGTGTGATTAGTGTTTTTATTAAATGTTGCAAAATAATCAGTTTTCAAATTAATTCCCCTCAGTGAACAGGACTTACTCCCTTTAAATCTAATATAATGCAAAGCTTAAGTAAATGTATTTTAATTCCCATCATCACAAACAGCCAAGCTATAAAAGTGCAACTTTTTTAAATATAAAATCATCACTTAAAAATACAACAAAATTAAGTGGAAAGCTTAATTAGAGGATGAAAAGGACACTCACCACTTCTGAAATGGCGTCCAGAATCATGTCAAGCTGAACGAGTGTGGTTGTGGTCCAGTTTTTCACAGGACGCACAATCTCAAGAGCTTTATTTGATGTAGCCAGGTTCAGGTGATTCATGAGTCCGAAGTAGGAGCAGTTGGAAGTCCAGCAGCAGGAATAACCTGCTGGGAAACAGCAAACCAGAAACATTTTCTCTCTTAGCAAGCTATAAAACACGGTTAACATAATTTCTAATGTTTATGCTGCAGCAGCTCACCAGCTATAGCTAGAAGAGTCAGAGTCATGAGAGCTGCCATGATGTTTGTCTCCAGCTCAGCCTAAAAGATCCTTTATAAACTGTCCAGCTGTTAACATACACACTACAATAAAAAGTGCACATAAGAAATCTATGCATGTATTGAAAAACAAGCCTCTTTGTCCCTGTGTTCATGAAAGTCATATTTGTTGGATCAGCCGCACGTTTCCTTTGTTGAACTTCAGTTGGACTCAATCAGGAACTGGAGCTAACATTACTTGTGGTCAGCATGAACAAAGCGCTTGTGGCTTTTTAATTAAATTATCCTTATATATAGTTTAGCTAGAGGTCTATGTGAAAAATAATCCGAGGGACTCTTTGTGCGTTTGCTTGATCTAAAGGTACATACAGCATCTCTCACTGATAATGTGGAGCAGGAACATTTAGTGTCCAATAATATTTACAGGCAGGCCTGGGACAAATGTTTCACCACTGTATTGACAGTTCGTGCTTAAAGAAAAGAAAGCACCTGCCAGGGGCTGCTATTCAAATATAGGTGTGATCACCTCCATAAAAGCAGGACTTCTGGTCCGTTGGTCTATCTGGAGCTTGCAGTGTGTGATAACACAATGCCAAGATGGAAAGACAAGACCTTAGAGAGGAAACTGCTGCTGCAATCTGAGAGGTATTATAGTGTTATTTTCAAACTATTTGAAGTCTATCATTTATCTAAAAGATAGATTATTCACAAGTGGGAAACATTAGGACTGCTGTCAGTCTTCACCGCAGCAATTTCCTCCCAAGGTCAGAATATGCAACACTCAAAAGATATGACAAAACCCAGGAACTCTATCTCAGACTGTACAGGCTGCAGTTAGCTTGGGGACAGAACCATTAGATGAAGGCTGAGGAAGTAGGCCTTGTTTGGAAGAGTTGAAGGAGAAAATCGGAGTGCTGAAAAAAACAAGACTTAGGCTTGCAAAGTTGCATCTGAATGAACCTCAAGATGTTTGCAGAAAGCCAAATGCATAATTTCAGCTCACGCCCCAACTGTCAAGGCTGATGGTTTGGACTCATTTTGAGTCAAACCATGATTTCCACTGTACAGCAAGGTATTCTGGAGTCAAATGTGATGCCATTTGGTTGACTTCTGAGGCTTGGTCTGATCTGGGTCATCAACAGGACAATGCTCCCAAACGCCACACCAAATCTACAATATAAAAGCTGAAAAAAGAAGAATGAAAGGGTTGCAATGATCCAGTCAAAGTCCAGTCCTTGAGAGAGCTGTGCAGAAACAAATGTCTGCAAACCACAATTAAGTGAAGAAACCTTGGAGTGGACATAAATGTATTATCCTCTTTTTATTAAATGTTTTTCTCTATTTTAAATATAAAAATAGAAATAAAACAATGGTTCCAAAAAATGACTACAAATTTCCTGAAGTAGATATAAAAAAAATTAAGTTGTGTCTTTACAAAACATTATGTAATATTTGCGGCTCTACACTTTACTGGAGTGAGGGCAAAAATGTCTCTTTGGATTATAAAGGTTGCAGACCCCTGGCCTAGTCAAAGTCAAAACTAACACCCCACTAAGATGTTGTGGGATGACCTTAAATAGGCCGTTCAGGCTCAGAAACCATTCAATTGGCCTGAATTCAACCAATTCTGCGAAGAAGAGTGGGCCACCAAATCGTTCACCATTCATCATAACTATCGAACAACTGAACGCTTGATGGTAGGTATTACCACCAACGCTTGCAAAACCAACTTTGTTTAATCTGGAAATTGCTTTTTCACATAGGGCCAGGTTGATTTGGATAGCTTTTTGTGTGAAATACACTACCGGTCAAAAGTTTTACAACGCCTTTCTCATTTAATTCTTTATGTTTATGACTATTTCCATTGTACCGAGATTCTCAATGAAGGCATCAAAACAGTGAATGAACACATATGCAATTATGTAGCAAACCAAAACTTGTAAAATAACTTTAAATATGTTTTATATTTTAGATTCCTTAAAGTAGCCCCCCTATGCTGTGATGACTGAAATATTAACCTTTGTCCGTCTCTCAATGAACCTCTGTGAAGTTCTTTCAAGACTCTTTGGAAAACCATTCCAGGTGACCACCTCATGAAGCTCATGGAGAGAACGCCAAGAGAGCAAACCAGTCATCAAAGCAAAGGGTGGCTATTTTGTAATCATTTAAAATATAAAAATGTTTAGAGTTATTTCACACTTTTTGTTTCCATGTGTGTTCATTCACTGGTTTGTTGTCTCTGGTGAGAATTTACAATTTAAATAGTCATGAAAAAAAAGAGAGCCATTAAGTGAGAAAGGCGTACTATAACTTTTGACCGGTAGTGTACATTAAATCCTCATTTTAGAACTATATTTTATTTGTGCTTGAAGGTAGTTATTAAAAACCTTTTATTTTGAAACCGCGCACCGGAAGTCGAGGTCACGTAGAAGCTGGTCAGCTGATAGCTGTGATAGCCGCTCAGCTGGGCTCAGTCTCAGAGCCTTGACAGTCCGTTAGGATGTGTTTGTGTCCTTATTTCTTTTCGGCATTTTCCCAGTTAGTCTGAGAACGAAGCGGCCCATGTTGGACCCCCCTGGTTGGGTCGGTTTATTCGGTCAGCCGGCAGGAAGTTGTCGCTCGTAGCATCCTGTTAGCCTAGCAATTAAATCAGCAGGAAGACTGGAGAGAGGGAAGGTAAGTTGTGTTTACTTACAGTCTGTGTTGACACCAGTGAAGACAGCTGCAGAATGACTTTAAAAAGCTCGTGTTTTTATCAGAAAACCCAAATAAATTTTAAATGTCAGAAGCTGTGAGGGTTACACGTTTCGCTCGTAGCTGTGCTGCTAGCAACAACAAAATCTGATCATTTAACACATTGTTCAGGTTTGTACAGAGGAAAGTCCGTAAAAATCATTAAAAACAGCCTGAAAAGTTCATGTTTATATCACACTTAAATAGGAATCTGAAGATGAAATGGAGGTTGATCACTCAAATAAAACCGATTATTTCTGTTTCTTCTTTACTGTAAAAAAATATAAATAAGTGATTTCAGTAACAGTGACTCTCTGAGGTATTTTGGTGTGATCAGGTGTCATAATCTTTTAATATTTTACAAGAGAGGACTGGCACAACAAACTTATTTTGAAATGTAATGCACAACTACCTTAGATTATACAGCAGTTTAATATTAGTTGTCTCCCTAATTCCTGAAAACAACAACTAGACTTCAAAGAAAAATAAAGCAATTATTTAAGTAGGCTTGACATGGAAGTAGGAAGGGATAATATGGCGATGTATATGTATGAAATAGGAGAACGAATCAGCAAAGGGACATTATTCTGAGGCCAGATCAAAAATCTATTGAACTACTGATAAAATGAATGAGTGTTCTTCTCTGGGCCAAAAAACCAATAGAAAATGTGTGCTTTGACTACAAATTTAACATTCAATTCAATGCAGTTTATTTATATAGCGCCAATTCACAACACATGTCGTCTCAAGGCACTTCACAAAAGTCAGGTTCATACATTCCAATTAATCCTAATCATTGAACAGTGCAGTCAGATTCAGTTATTTTTTTCAAAAATTTGGTAAAAAGTTTTTTCTATCTAAAAAGGAAAACCCAGCAAATTGCATCCAGTCAGTGACTTGCAGCATTCACTCCTCCTGGATGAGCATGTAGAGACAGTGGACAGTCACTGGCGTTGCTTTTGCAGGGAAACCCCCTCATACTGAGCATGCATGTAGCGACAGTGGAGAGGAAAAAAAAATTTTTTCTCCCTTTTTTCCCAAAAAAAAACCTTTCCAGCAGAACCAGAACCAGGCTCAGTGTGAGCGGCCCTGCCTCCAATGACCGGACTGGGGGTTAGAGAGAACAGGGCAGAGACAAAAAAAGAGAACAAAGAAGCACTGATCCAGAAGTACTTTTTTATGGGAAGGAAAAGTAAATGTTTAATGGATGTAAACCCTTTAGGGCGTTTAAACCCAAAAGAAAGAAAAAGATTTTAAACTCTGAGCCAGTTTTAAAAGGTTAGAGTCTGAAGAGGCACAAGAGGGTTAGTTACAGTAAAAGCTCAGCCAGTAGCCATGTCTAGGAGAGAGAAAGGGTTAAACACTGAAAGACAGGGCCATGTGGATCATCGGTAGAGGGTAAGCATTAAGTTGTTGCCAGCAGAAGCTTGGAGGATTCCCCTCTCCAGAAAGGTGTCAAGTGTATTTAGAGCCAGATAGTTAAGAATATAACTGTGGTTGTTTACAAATGCAGGAGTGAAGATGAGGCTTTTAAACCTAAAAAAGCTTCATGAACTGCTGAGCATGGTGGTGGTAGCATCATGATGTCAGGCCGTTTCAATGCCGGTGGTACTGGTGCATTGCACAAAGTGGATGGAGTGAAAGCAGAGGAGGACTTACTCCAAACTCTCCATTTTACCTCAGATCAACAGATAAATGGTTGAAACTTGGATGGAACCGGGTGCTGGAGCAGGACAATGATGACATCCAAACTGGTTTGAGAGTAGATAAACCAGTCTAGCTTCTGGAAGCTTTGACTTCAAACCCTTTGGAAAATTTAACAGCTATGCTTAGAAACTGAGTCAGTGCAGAAAAGCAACTTATTTAAATGAACTCTGTCTATTGACTAATGGTCAAATATCCAGCCAGATTTATGCCACGATGGCTTCAAGCAACATGTGGTCGAGATGCAACTTGCTAAGAGACGCTAGTCCAAATATTATTGAGGGTGCTTGTATAATTTTGACCCTGCTTGGATTAAAGAAAATCCACAATAAATTCAAACGTAAACACCAACTTCTAAACACAAATTTCTCACTACTTTAATGCTTATGATGGTTATAATTATTATCATATTGACATACCAATTTAATTTCAGAGATTGCATCCTTAGTTGCTAGTGCTCAACCTCAGAAACAGAAAAACCCTTTTTTGAAATTAATCTGCATAAATGATGCTTAATGTGATGTTATTTTTGGTTGTTCAGGTGAGGATCCAACATGGCAGGAGGTATCACAGAGACCGGAGAGCCCTACTCTGCGTTTGTGAGTATCACGCAGGACATTTCTGTGATGATGGTTGGAATGAGGCACATGTTTGAGGAGACTTTGTAAAACTAAAGCTCATCAGCAGGTTCCCTGATAAGTAGCTGAACTGAAAGTCTACCTGAGATGAGTTCAGGTCTGATTTAATCAACTCGCCGATGCTCTAACCTTTTGTTTCATCAGCTCTGTTGGACCACATGCTAATCTTATTCCTGTGAAGACAGCTCCTCATTAAATAGCTGTTAATAAGTTACCAAAATGCACATGACAGAGCAGTGAAACACATCCTCTTTTATTTATCAGCACGCAACAGGCTGCTCTGTGTGGTCTGGACCCAGTTTTGACAGCTCACTCGGTCAGTCCCTGGTTTTGCTTACATCAGCGTGACTTTAAGACAGAGACTGACTTGTGCGTCTCATATGTTTTTTCCAGGAAGTGAAACCTTTAAATTATTAAGCAGTCTGTTACCAGATAGTCCTGTCTTCTTCTTAATAAATTCTTCCACCTAGTAGTTTAGTTGCTATTATTTAGTGTGCTTAAGATAAGTAAATACAGTGCTGTATGAGATTATCATAACATAGCAATGTGAAGACATAATGCAGAGAAATGCAACACTCAACATTTATTGGGTCCCGTGATAAAAATGTGCAAAATAGGTTCAGATTTTATTGCAGCAGCTTAATCTCACACTGTAACATGTAGAAAAATCCAACCTTTAATCTTAGTATTTTTATAGCGGAATCACTGTGACATATTTTGGTAGCACTAACAGTTCCTATAAAACAAATATAATTAAAGTGTTTTTATTTTATGCTGCCACTATTCAAAACAGGAAACACAAGAGGACATGCCATCCAAGTAAAGAATATGAATACAAGAAAATACCTCCTCACTTAAACTTCGTACATATAGTCAGAGCAATGATTAAAAAGTCTCAAATAACTGGAACTGTAAAAACAAGGCTGGACGAGGACACACATTTATTTTGATTTCGTTCACATTCACTACGGTGTTCAGGGAGGTAAAAAATATCCAGAGCTCACTGTTAAAGAACTGCTGCAAAGAGTTGCGTCTTGTCTCCATAATGGACAGATCTGACCTGTCCATGCACCATCCAGTAATGGCTGTAAAAAGCCTTTTCTTTCTGATCATCACAAATCCTAAAAATGTGCTGTTTACAAAACTCTGCAAGGACTTTAACTGGAACTGTGAACTTTAACCAGATTAGACTCGATTAAGCAACAAACACTCCAAGTGGGTCTGATGTGAAACAAGGGATACATCTGTGGGAAAAGCTCTCCATGCCCACAATGGAGGACCTGTGATGCTGTGGGCCTGTTTATCCTACAAAACCTCTGAAAACCTTGTTATACATTATTAAGTGAAAAATCGTAATGATCCAAACCATAGAGCCAGGCTGCCCATCTGATTCCCCAGACCTGTAGAAAACCTCCAGACGAAGCTGAACCGAAGAGCGCTTCAGGGAGGGTCCAGGATGGGTGTCAAACTTCAGTCCTCGAGGGCCCGAGTCCTGCAATTTTTACATGTTTCTCTGCTCCAAGACACTTGAATCCTGTAATTGGGTCATTAGCAGGACTATGTAGAATGTGACTGCATGCTGATGAGGTTTTCAGCCATTTGATTTAGATGTGTTGGACCACGAACACAATGAAATGTTGCAGGACAGCAGCCCTCAAGGACTGGAGTTTGACACCCCTGGTCTACAGAGATCAGCTTAAAGAAATAGTCAAATATACATCTCTTTGGGTGCTTGGGACAGGAGGGTACCAACTGCAGGGGTGCCAATAATTGTGCGACCACCGTTTTAATTAAAAACAAGTACTTGTTGACTTTGTATTTCACCCCTCTCAAAAAATGTGGTTAAATTAAAAGTTGGATGAATCATTTTTCAGCATGAGGTGGTGCTGCAGCAATAAAAGATCTTACTTCATGTTTTTTGTTGCACATGTTTACCAGATGAGATAAATTAGCGCTGCAGTTTAGTCTCTGTAGAGTAATATATCTCTTACATTGTTTCGCCTGTAGGTGGGGCTGGTGTACATGTTCAATCTGATTGTGGGAACAGGAGCCCTGACCATGCCCAAAGCCTTCGCCTCAGCCGGTTGGGTGGTCAGCTTGTCGCTCATCGCCTTTTTAGCATTCATGAGGTGAGTCAGCTACAACTCTAAGGCGGGAATTAAACTCTCATTTCCTCCCTGATCCTCAGTCTGACTGCCCTGACGGGTTTGTTTGTGTGTTCCCTCTCAGTTTTGCCTCCTTCTTGCTGTTTTTCTTGCTTTCCTGCTCCCTGCAGAACACATTATTCTGACTTTAATAATGCAGCAGATGCACGGTCAAGCTTGCTGCTTTTCTCCCTTCTCTAATTCAATCAGAAAAATAATATAAAAATATTGATTTAGCTTAAAGCAGCAGTTGAATTATTCATTCAACTTAAATGTTGTTTAAAACAAACACGGGGAAAATGGGTTTGTTTCATTTAATTTTGGTTTATGTAGATAATGTGTCGGCCTTCACGTTTTCCTTAGAATTAGGAGATCGTTGTTGCTTCTCATTTAGACCTCTGAAGTTCTGAGCAAAAGTCTTCGGTCTTCCCTGCAGTCTTTTGCAATAGTCTTGATCACTTGTTTTTATCCAAAGAGAGTTATTCTATCCAGTGCTAAACTGGTGCTAGGGTTTGCTTAGCACCACTTCTCCCTGTTTACGCCACTGAAATCCCAGACTTTGGCGTTGACAAACTGGCGCCATCTTGACACCAACTCTTAGCTGGGCCAGAAGAATAAAAATGCTGTTGTCAGGAGCTGGAGGCGGGCTCATTTAGACCAACAACCAGCCAGAATACAATGAGCAGCACGGTTAAAACTTTGCAGCTTGTTTAGCTTTTTAAATAGCTCATTTAAGAAACAAGCAGCAATAAGAAATTAATTTAGCACAGGAATAACATGAGCTGTCTTCATTTTCTGCCAAAGAAAACATCCAAATCAACAAAAAATGACCTATGAGATGAAAATAGGATTTTTGAAACTGCCTAGCCAGAGGTCAGAACTATGTTTGTGGGTTCACCTGAATAGATGTCAACCCATCAATCTAACTTTATTTGCAGAGCACTTTTCCTACAGTCAGGTGTAACATAAAGTATTTCACCGAGATCAGAAGGACAGACATTAAACCACTAGTGACACACTTTGAAAATGATGAAACCAAGTAAAGAGACAAATCAAATAATTATATTGATGATAAAACAGTGAGGAGGTAAAAGAGATTGATTAAACAATCAGCTGTAAGGGAGGAGGAACTGGGAAATGCAATCATGTAGATTAGTGAGGAAACACTGAAGACATACAGGTACATCTCAAATATTCAATATTTCTTGTCCCACATTTCAGAAAGTCTTATCTTCTGTAGATTTATTACACATAAAAGGAAATGTTCCAAGCCTTTATTTCTTGTAATTTTGATTATTATGGCTTACAGATAATAAAAACCCAAAATTCAGTGTTTTAGAAAATTAGAATATTACACCAGATCAATATAAAAGGATACTTCAAACAGAAATATCAGAAAAATATGTTCATTTCTATACTCTTTATACTTGGTTGGGGCTCCTTTTGCATGAATTACTGCATCAATGCAGAAAGTCTCCAGGTGAAGCAGAACAGAAGAGAGCATCAGAGAGGATCCAGGACTCTGGGCCGTCTAAAGCACAGGTGTCTCTACTTCAAGACACCTGAATCAAATAATTAGGTCATGAGCTGGACGCTGTAGAACCTGTTCAACCGTTGGATTCAGGCGTGTTGGTCAAGGGACACATCTAAATGTTGCAGGACACCGACTCTCAAGAACTGGAGTTTGACGCCTCTGGTTTAAAGAAATCAGCCGGAAGGAACAGTCAAAGATCCCTTTCAATGCCACGATCTGGTAGAGTTGGACAACTTTTCCAGGGTAGAGTGACCCAACATTGCCAAGTCAAGATGTGAGTTGTTGATAGACTGCTACCTGAAGCTCAGTCAGAAGGTGTTTAGTATTAGTTTCAGGATATGAACACTTATGCAACTGGGTTCTTGCAGCATTTAAATTTTTCTGTTAAGCACATTCCTCCACCCACCCAAATAAAAAAGGTTTTTATGGGTGAACTGCACAGGTTAGAGGTCACAAAGATTAAAAAAAATCCTATTTCTTTTACATTACAACAAACTCTTTGCACTCACAGCTGTTTTCCATTAAACCCATTAATGCCGTAAACACTTTCTGCCTTTAACAACGTCAGGTAGATGTGATAAATCTTACTGTGAACAATGTGTAGCTCCTGTTTGCAGCGTTGTTGGTACTGATCAGAGATCAGCTGGTTGGGAAACAAACCAAAAACATCTCCAGTTTAAAAAAGTGTTAATACATGAGAATGGTGATAGCAGGACATCGGTTTGCATCAAATACTGGGATAGATAATGTTGTTAAATTGTCTCCTTGCACTTTGGTCCTACTCAGAAACACTAAATAAGCTGACAGAGGTCCAAACGTTTACTGGATAAGAGGTTTACAGTGACTCCTGGCGGTGGAAAACAATAACGGGTTCTTTCATAGACCAGACTGTTTCCGGCTTATGGTCTTCATCTGGGTCATGAAGTATTTGGATTACCCTGGAAGAATGTGAAGTTGTGCCTGAAACATCCAGATTTCTATTAAAAAAATCACAGCAGAACAATTTGTTTGCTTTGACCAGCCAACAGATAACCAGTTTCATGGTGCCGGAGATCAAAGCTTTAATTTGGACCTGTGGTATTGAAACTAACAATTTTAGGCAATCTTGGACCACAAAGGTTGCTCTAAAAAGTTGTTATTTATACTAAGATTCTTCACTCCAGTTTTAAAATATAGGTGATCTAAGTTGGTCCAGATGCCAAAAGAAATCTGCGAAATTGCCAGAACCGCTGCAAACCTCAGCCTGGAAACTGTGTTTGATCCTAAATGATGTAATAATTGGAAACTGGTAAATTAAAAAGAACTAGATGGTTTGGTTTCATCTATAAATAAAAAGATCTCCATGAGAAAACTGATAAAAGCCGAACCCTCCATCACTAATGGATGGTTTCATTTGGCTCCTTCTGGGAAAGCTTGTATAAAAAGAAAAGCTTCTCAGCTTTTAATCCAAATAAATTATTTGGGATGCATAATATTAGGCAAACATGTCAATGCAAGACAATTACTAAATATGAGTTGGATTTTACCCACAAGACATTCCTACTATTTGATATGCATCTTTTCTAAGTCAGGCACTCTGTGGACCAATGAGTCCGAGTGAAAAAGCAGCCAGAGTCCACAGAAAAACTCCGACAGACCTTCAGAAAGCCTGTAGAACTGTTGATCAGGCCCACTTTATAAGATGCAGGAATGTCTGGAACACAGGAAGTTAGAAAATATACAGACACTGGAGGTGGTCTGAAATGTTTTAAAATCTGCTGAATATGTTTCTTCTCCCTCCGTTCTTCAGCTACATGACCACCACTTTTGTGATCGAGGCGATGGCGGCGGCCAATGCTCAGCTGCGCTGGAAGAGAAGAGAGCAGGAAGAGGTGGGATAATAAACTCTGTGTCTGTCTGTATGTGATTACCTGAAGGAGAACGTTGGATGGATGGATGGTGCTCCATGAGCTGTGATGTGTCATAAAAACAACATATTCAGTCTGAGCATATTCAGTCGCTCAGTTTATGAACCAGGAGAACGCCTTCCTTTAAGTTTTTAGTTAGAGGAAATGTAATAAAAGATAAAATTAATAATATGTACATTTACATGTAAATAGAAAATAATAATTTGGCTGTGAAAACCTTCTAATTATTATTTTGAGTCTGATGTTAGTTTATTGCCCAATCCGAGCACCGTTTACCTCCGGTCTATAAAATCCCAGTTTGGATGAAGTCATCATTGAAGACCTACACTCGATTTCCAGGGGAAATAACTGAGTCTTCAGTCATTTTTACTTTGACTAAGAAAAAGTGTTTGCACACTCCAAACAGCTCGGCCTGTGCTCCTTGTTTCCCTGAGGTTTCAGCTCAGGAGTTACGATCCTGCGGACAATAGCCTGGCTCACGGCGAGCCTCAAACGCTCGGCCTTGATTCATAGCTGCTGTGCTCCTCAGCATTTTCCTTCCACGTAATGGAAAACTGGAGAGGAGTGAAACTGGGAATGTTTGCCACTGAATGCCCTTTATTTCTCTCTGCTTGAATGAAGCCTATTAACATTACTGTCCACTTTATTCTTTTCCAGCGATGCATCGTTGGAGAAATTGCTTTTACCTTTTATTAGGCTAGAACATGAGTTAGAGAATGGTCTGTGAGCATTAGATGTTCACATTACTTCAAACACATTTAAATGGACAGTAAAATGTGTGTTGAGGAGACAAAACAGTTTTTGAAGTATTATTTAAAACATTAAAGCTAGCAAAGAGAAGATATTTGTTTTCTTTGAGGAGTTTTTATGAGCATTCTTGACTTTTACTTCTATGAACCTTCAAGTGTCCGGATGAAATACTCTGCAGATAGTCACCTGTCTTCTTTCAAGCTTCCAGCTTCCTGAGTGTAAAGCAGTGTATGCTCATTTGACACCAGCACATAAAAGGTTTCCACCATCAGAAGGTTTGCATTCCTGTTTTTGTGGTTCCCAACTCAAACCCTGACCCTGAGAAATGAATTTAAGCTGAGCCGATTGCTCAACATTTGCTATTTTAGAACATTTCCTAGAGGTGCAACTTCTGCAATTTTCTTGGCCAATCATCTGCTTTGGTTTTTGCTTCGACCGTCTATGGTTAACAACGTTCAGATTTTTTTGTTTGACTAATTCTTATAAATGGTGGCGTTATTAGCCTCACCAGTTTGAACATGCACTGGAGTGTTTCACATGAGTTTAAATCAGCTGCTCTTAGTCTGAGGTTGTGACCAAATAACGGTGTAAGGCTCCCTCTGGGTCGGGGGTCACGCTCTGCCTCAAGCAAAAGAGTTCGAGTGTCTTGAAGTCTTGTTCATAAATGATGTTAGGGTGGAGCAGGAGCTGGATAGATGGATTGGTGCCATATCTGCAGTAATGAGGGCTTTCCCCCTGTTTGTCTTGGTGAAAATGTAGCTGAGTTGAAAGGAAAAGCTCTCGATTGAGTGCGGAGTAGAGCCGCTGCTGCTCTGTATCTGAGGGAGTCTCCTGAGATGGATCATCTAAAACTTGGCATGGGTGGACTATTGAAGAACCAGGACTCTTCAGAATTTCTACACAGTGCTGTGAAAAAGTATTTGCTCCCTTACAGATTTATTTTGTTCTTTTTTTGTCACACTTGATTATTTTAGATCAGCAAAAAGTTTTTTATATCAAACAAAAATAACCTCAGTAAAAACAAAATGTAGTTTTTAAATGAGACTTTCAGCCGGGCGTGATCTGAAGCACACCTCCGCCTCTGAACAACTCAAAGAAAAAAAAATTAGTTTTGTAGTGTCCTAGTCAAAGTCTGGCTTTAAATCCAATTGAGATAGATGTTCTGCAACAAGACTGAATTAAAACAATTCTGCAAAGAAGAGTAGGTCAAAATTCCTCCACAGTGACGTAAAAGACTCACTGCCCGCAAGGATGGCACAATCAGTTAGATTTGGGAGGCAATTACTTTTCCACATAGGGCCAGGTTGGTTTGGATGCTTTTTTCCTTTTAATGAATAAACACACAATTTAAAACTGCCTCAGTGAGAGCTGAGACCTGAAACATTTAGGAGTGATAAAAAAGCCAAACCAGAAGAAATCTTCGTAGAACTGTTGGTTAAAGTTCGCAGATTTTGTTGGTTTGAGAATGGAGCCTTGAGGAACCCCACATGTGATCTTTGTTTACTCAGATTTCTAGTTGCCAAATGGGGCGCGGTGTTCCTGGTCTGCCAAATAAGATCTGAACTGATCTGGTGTAGTACCGAGACCATCTCAGCCACTTTTCCAGTATATTCTAATGAGCTGTGTTGAACGCGCCACTGAGTTCCAGTAAAACCAACACATCAGTTTAGACAGAAATTACCCCCAGGTTGTTTCACTGCATTATTAAATGTTAAGTGGGTCCTCAACTGTAGCAATAGATAGGATTGGTTTTGCTCCGTTAAGTTTGTTTTAAAATCAAATGAATCCACATGGTGCTGTCCTGGACTCTGCACAGTGGAGAGAAGACATTCCCAGCTGCTGCAACGTTCCCCTTCTGCTGACTCATGTTTGACTTTCCCCAGTTTGACTTTGATTTTGCGTCTCTGCCTGGAGGCGCAAGTATTCCTCTGTCCTGACTGTCATCCATGTCGGTCTCTTGTTTTGCTGCGTTGCTTCTGTTTACCGCTAAGCTCGTTTTTTCCACCGTCACTCATCTCCTCTGTGTTAATTCGGCTCATGATGCTCACAAATTTTCACCATCATTGACAGTTAATTGGCATTAATCTGCAGAGACACTGTGGATTGTGAGCTCCTCCGTCCTCCACAGCACATCCCAGCTGTTATTTCCAGATGTTTTCATTCAGAGCAAATAAACGCCGAGTTAATAGCTTGAAAGGTGACTATTGTTTATGTTGTGAAATTAGGAAAACGGGAAACTGAAATAAAACTCAAATACTCCTATCATTCTCCACAGACGGACGACAGCGACACCACTTCCGACTATTCGGATGACGATACGGGCCGAGGTCGATCGGAACCGGAAACAAAGCCCATCCTCTCTGTCCGTGAGTATTGCTCTATGTGAGGTGAGGAGTGTCTTGGTTGCCTCTCTGATTACTCCTTGCCCAGCCTATCAGCTTAGGTGGACGTCCATGTCCTGGTAGATCTACAGTTGCTCCAGCTTCTCTCCATGTTCAGACGATGGATTGAGCAGAGCTCTGTGAGATATTTTAAGCTCGGGATATTGTTCTAGAACCTAACCCTGCTTTAAACCTCTCCACAGCTTCCTCTCTGACCTGTCTGCTGTGTTCCCTGGTCTTCATGATGCTGGTTGTTCTCTAATGTTCTCTAACAAACTTTTGAGGCCAGAAACAGAACAGCTACAGTTAAACTCAGAATAAATGACAGACAGCTGGACCTCTGATGGTATTTGGTTTTTATTCAGGGGTATCAGAACAATCATTTTTATTTCAGTCCATTAAAGTCCAATAAAATACATAAAAGTTAGTGTTTTATTATATTATAGGATATGATTACTTATGCAAAGCACTGTAAGCTTTAGTGGACGTATCCTCATAAAGAGTTTGGAGGAACACTTTGGTTTTTTTTTCTGGAAAAAGTTCCTCATGACCGTTAATTCCTAAAGCAAATATTATAAAATGATATTTTCCATCACCACTCTACATGCTGTTAATTACCAGTAACTTTCTTATGTTTCCACAGAGAGATCGGGTCACGTTGATCACTTTGACATTGTGGAGCGGGTTGAGATGGGTCAGATGGCCTCCATGTTCTTCAACAAAGGTAATCTTCTCCTTTGCCTCGGGGCTCTGCTCTATCTCTCTCTCTCTGATATTCAATTAGCCGCAGACGCCATCATCATTAGCTACGTCTAAAATTTATGGATGAGTCGGAAGGGTGCGTGGGATAATTCATCAAGATTTTTTTCCTTACGCCTTTTATGAGCAGCCCTCATTTACACAGGAATGCTGCTGGCGGATTAATTGGATGTAATTACGTATGGATAAATTGCCTTTGGTTATAATTACCTGTTTGAGAGCACATCAGTGCCGAGCATGTGTGTGGGTGGATGTATTACCTGGACTCTCTGTAGTAAATACCTGAATGATTGTGGAGCTAATGAAGCTTCTTCTAACTGGTGATGTAAGCTGGAGTCAGAATCACCTTGAACCACAGAGGAAGAGATATGTGCAGCTTTACAGTCCTCATTCATATCAAGCTGTTGTCCCACCCCTGTTAGCATGCAGAACAGCATCCTGCTCGTCTCTTCCCTCGCCTTGTCTGCTTGTGTTAAGCAGCTTTAAACACACGCGTGTGACTCAAGAGTCTGCAGTGTCCCTGTTGTTGCAGGAATAAAGGAACAGCAAAAGGTCAAAGCTCTGACAACGTCATCTGTGCCGGCATGTTCTGTCCTGCACCCTTTCAGCAGCAGGGGGAGCACTTGCTACACACGCAGTCACACACATCAACTCGGCTCATGTTCTCTTCCACATGTGTGAACGCACTCTTGCATGCCATCAAGCTGCTCATGCTGTTAAAGCTGCAGTATGGTCGCTTGTTACTCGGTTGATTGCCTGTTTTAAGGAGCTTCAGAAAATAATACAGTAACCCTCTTTGCTAATGACCTCACCCTGAGAAATGGGCTATGTGCAAGTAACTCGTGGTATTGATCGGAGATAAGGAAATGACTTTTCTCCCAGGTTCTCTCCTTCGCCATGTGATGCGAAAGCTGTCCGATGACTTGAATCAGAAATCTGTTATGCAGAGTCCCAGAACAGGCTGACCAGGGAAAATGGAGAGGATATGTAGCCTTTTCTGACAGCACCGACCTGCTAATAGAAATAAAACAGCCATTTCAAATTAATAAGATAAACATAAGTTTGCACAATGAAAGTCCAAGAAATGTTCTTCTCAGCTAGAACTACAAGCCATTAGAAAAAGATGCATAAAAGTCACTTAAAGGGGTAGTGCGGGCGACATTATCGCCAATCGTTCCTTTACCTGTAGTAGAAAGCTTTGAAATCATCGGGAACCTTTTGGAAAGTAAATAAATCCTGAAAGTGGTGGAAGCTAACAGCTGGTCAGATGAACAACGGCTGTTTTAGCTGACTTTAGTAGTTTAAAACAACTCAAAAAGAAAGCAGGAAAACAACATTTCTTCAAGAACTAAACATCAGTTGAGCTTGTTGAGTGTATCGATCCACCAGATCAGCTGCAACTCCTCAGTTCTCTCTAGCTTTTCTAAGAACTGAGTAAATGATTTTGCATCAGACAGTTAGTTCAGCTGCATTGAAGATGGTATGGTCAGGTGCCTTCCAGGCCTCGTAGTTCGATAATTATCCATCTGATCAGCTGATCTATCAAATCGGTTGCTCAGATGTAATGCTGCACCCGGCAGAATTAATTAAGGTAACTTCAAGTAGAAACACGGACATTGTTTGGCTGAACTAAGCAAAACAACCATCTGTTGTGAAATTAAATGTTAATATATGCTAACATGGCATTCTTAACTGCTAAAATTAGCTAAAACATGCACCGTATGCCTGACCAGCTGTTAGCTTTCTGACACTCGGTTGACATATTTAGTTTTTATCAAGCTCACAATGATGTGACATCTTTCTACTACAGGCAAGGTAACATTGCTTCTCTGCTTCAGTTGAACCCCCCACAATCCAGCGCTGCATCACTGTCACCGTCACATGACCAAACAGATACCACATGACCAACCCCTTCCGCTCCCCCTCCAAAAACACATACGCAAATGCCAGCAAGATGTAAATAATCATCGGTTGTTGATATCGGCCCAGTTTTACTTATGTGAGCGATATCGATATGTAAAGAAATGACTAACATCGGTCGATGCCGATATCGTGCATTCCTAATCATTCCTGATATTTTCATAAAAACTCACTTCAAAAAACCCAAACTAAGCCTTTACATTGATCAGCAGTGTGCAGCTCTAATGTGCAGGTTGGGACACTCATAGATTAGGATCACCACTAAGAAAGCTCTGTGATGTTCAGGAAACCAGTTTGAAATGATTTTAACCTTGTTACTTGGTGCATTAGCTAGCTGGACATAGCCATCAGAATATGGGTTCACAATTTCTGAAACACTTGGATCCGTCCATGTTTCACCAACAACCATGTCATGTTCAAAGTGACTTAAATACCCTTTCTTCCCTATGCTGACGCTCACTTTGAACTTTGGCATGTCTAGATGCCTGAAAGCAATGAGTTGCTGCTATGTGATTGGCTGATTCCATGAAGTGTTAACAAGCAGTTAGGCTGATGTACCTCATAAAACCAGCACAAATGCACAGCTGAGCTCGACGTCTGTCACATGACTCATTGTTGAACTGCATCCCAGTGTGTTTTAGCCCTAGTGCAGACTGATGCTGTGTGTGGGCTCACAGGCAGATATAGATTCTTCGCTGCGGTAATTAAGCAGGATGAATGCAAACAAGTTCATTATGCCGGGTTGAATTTCCACAACATTAAACGAGCGCACCAACACCTCTCCACTCTGTTAGGGAAATAAAATGCAGGCGTGAATTAATTCTGTCTATCAGTCCTGCATCTTTACAGCCAATTAAACGCTTCTCTCCTGCTGTTGCAGAGCTACTCTTAGAGGACATTTGACTTCCTCTTAGGTAGAAATTGACGTGACGGCAGCAGGATGGCGTCAGTGGTGGTGGTTTTGTCGACGCAGGCTTGGAATAAGTCCACGGAAATCGTATCAGCCTGACCTGCAGCCACTGACAAGAATGTTGATGGGCGCTGGCTTATCTGTAGCACTGTAGAAAGTGCTACTTTAACCTTCACATTGATGATTTGAAAGTTGATTAGAAGACGACTTTGGTAAAGTCACAAAGAGAGAGAGGCTAGCAGAGTGCCGTCCTTGCGTCAGCATCTTGTCTCTGCTGTTCTTTACCTGTGTGTTATGATGCGTGGGGTAACACAGCGGCTGTGCAAACATCAGGATTGTTTCTCCAACGTAAGCCATCCTTTCACCCGACATATGCAGGACCATGGCCACGAATACTAATTCAGTCTGCAGTAAAAAAGGCTTCTGTCTGTAATTAGAGTCAAACATAAACATCTATTCTTGTACTTAAGTGAGTTTTGATTAAACCTCTTTGTTGAGAGCTCTGATGGGATGAACATCCAAGCTGTTTGGAAGACAAATGTTCATGTTTACGTCGGTGTTTTTCACAGTGATTTTCTACAAGCCTCTGCTACAGTAGTTCTCTGTGTCAGCAGGATGAAAGATACACTTTAATTTCAATGGTATGTTGTATAAATACTGACTGTGGTCAATCAAACAGATCAATATTCAGAGTGCATTGCCAGGAAGGAGGATGGCTTCATTAAGGATTAATTTCTCTCTTAAAGAGAAGTGAATTAAAAATGGCTCTGGTGTAACAATGTTCTGCTTCAGTTTGTTGATCATGGTGGCATTTTAATGACCACAGCCAGAATATTACAGTCGTTTTTTTTATCCCAGATGTGACTGAGTGAGAGTTGGGAAGACGTTTCTTGTAGTTGGCCTGCAGGTTTGCACACATCTCGGTGGATTTAGGCACACTCCTTTGCACAGAAACTTGCTAAAGCCTCCAGGCTTCTCAGCTACCATGTGGCTACTCAAAACTTCTGCCCGCTCCATAGATTTTCTGTAGGACCTGGAGATTTGCTAGTAGGGTGGTTAAGGTACTAAAATTTAAACTAGATGCAGACGCTAAGAAAAATACTCGACACCATTTTCGATACTGTGGCAACATTGTTTGGGTTTCTTTCTAATTAAGAGCACAACATATTATCAATTAAACTATGACAATATTTTATTTTCCTGAGGAGAAAACCAATAAGTAGAGGACAATTCAGACAATTCAGACCTTAGAAAAATATATAATTTAAAAGGGCACGGTGGCGCAGTTGGTAGCACTATTGCCTTGCAGCAAGAAGGTCCTGGGTTCGATTCCCGGCCGAGGGTCTTTCTGCATGGAGTTTGCATGTTCTCCCCGTGCATGCGTAGGTTCTCACCGGGTACTCCGGCTTCCTCCCACAGTCCAAAGACTGTTAGGTTAATTGGTCACTCTAAGTTGCCCTTAGGTGTATGAATGAGTGTGTGCGTGGTTGTTTGTGTGTTGCCCTGCGATGGACTGGCGACCTGTCCAGGGTGTACCCCGCCTCTCGCCCATAGACTGCTCCCCCGCGACCCACTATGGAATAAGCGGTAGAAAATGACTGACTGAAAAGTTTCGCTTCCCTGTTTGGTAAAACACTAGACCAGAAAACTAGGTGTTAGTGTTGATATCCTTTTGCTTCAGTCGTGTAATTATTTTTATTTTATTATCGTTGCTTATCTTTACAGTCTAATTGTGTGCTTCCATTTGTTTGTCCATTTGATGTTGATACAAATAATTTTACCACTGAGGGATAAATAAAGGATCATTCTAGACTAAAATAAATTGTTTCAAAACAAAAAAAAGAATCTGGATCAGACAGAACATATTTTTACAGTGTTAACAAGGATCTGGTCCATGAAGATGTTTTTTTCAGCAGCAGCCCTGTACAATTTCTATCTTTCTGATAATTTTGCATAATATTTTAGCAATATTTTATACAGCAGCATGGTAGGTTCTTATGGGTTCCTCTGTCTTTCAGCTCTTATCAACAGCTTCAGTCCGTAACCAGTGGCTAGACCACTCTTTTGTTTCCTTAGTGATGGGTGAGTGGATGAAGGAAAAGGGTTCTTGCCCAAGGTCTTATGGTACCTGGTTTCTTTCATTGGAACCTCAGTATGATAAAGTCATCCTACACAGCATAATGGTTCTTAGCATTTCACTTCATCCAAGCATATTAGCATATTAGGTCAAATTGATGCCAAAAAGCTTGATTATGGTCTCATCTGACCCCAACTCTTTCTCCCAATCCTCTAGATGTTCATTGTCAAATCTAAGACGACTCCTGCTTGATAAATAATCAATAAATGATTCATATAGGAGTGGGCAAGCAAACAAGAAAACAGTCCTCTGAAAATGGCCTGCACTGAAAATGAGAGAAAAAGTTAAGAAAACTCCAAAAGTTTGTCAGAAAGTGGGAAGAATTATTGATAAAGACCACAGTATAATAAAACTACAGGAAACTTTTTTTAATTTTTGCAGATTGTATGTCTCATATGATAGTGTCAGGACATAGTGACACTTTTAAACAAAGTTCCGTACTAAGTAAATGAGTTTGAAATGGTTTGTTTATGGGTACGAAATCAATTAGAATGGGACAATAAGACAGGAATATTTCTGTCTGTGCAGAAAAAACGGAGACGCATCCTTGATGAATTCACACAGTGTTCCAGTTTTTCCAATTTTGGAGCAGTTATTTTAAGGAGCCAAGAGTGTCATAAAATAGTAAATAAATAAATAAAAAAAAAAAAAAAATATATATATATATTATATATTATATATATATATATATATTATATATATATTTTATATATATATATATATATATATATATATTATTATTTATTTATTTTTATTTTTTATTTTTTTCAGTATTTAATTATTTTAGTTTTCTATACTACAGTCCATTATGAAATTATGTAAATAGTTAATATGGCTCAATAACTCTTGGAATATATTAGCCAGCAATTATTGCGCTCAAAACTGTTTTTTGTGATGTGAATATTGCACACACTGATATTTGCGAGCTGCGCATGCATTATTGCAAAAGAAGCCCTAATCCGGCGGACCATCTCCAGTTCAGTCCCGCCATTACTGGTGACAAGACACCAAGATACTTGAACTCTTCCAGTTGATGCAGAGAATGACCTCCAACCCAGAGGGGTCAGTTCACCTTTGTTTGGATGAGAGGCATGGCCTCAGACTCTCATCCTGACTGCTTTACATAAGACGGGTAACTGTAAATCACTTTTATTATTAATCTGGATTTCGGAGCTGATTAAGAAGGAAGCTTTTTTGTTAGATCCATCTGTTCCAGTGAGGTCCACCTCTGCTGTGTTTCTGCTTTTTTCCCTGCCACTTTTCTCTGACAGACCGTCATGTCTGCTGTCAGTTCGGTCAAAGGTAATGTGCTGATGGATACTAATGCTTCGCCCAGCTGCATGAAATGCTGCGCTGCTACATGATGACTCATTTTGCAGCATTTTTGCCTGTGGCTCTGGGTAATTGGGTGATATTAGTTACAGTCTCATGAAAGTCTGCATCCCCCGCGGTCACGCAATCGCTTACTGACAGTCGGATCAGAGAACAGGACTTCCTGCTTCTGTGTGTGGTGTGGGTATTATGCCCCTGTTAATGCAGACCTAAGGGACATGAGACTGAGAATAACTTAAATCATGTTACTGTCCAGCATGAAAGTTCACCTTTCAGCCCACTTGCCTTTTCTGCTTAAAACCATAAATGGCCAGATTTCCCTAACCTTAATAGAAAATGGACTCCTTAACCCTTTGTCATCTCAAAGAAAGGACCTTTATTATTTAAAGCGGCAAAAAAATCTATTAATTATTTTTTTTTACAATAAACATTAAATATATACCTACAAATAACCTTTTAAACACAAGTTTGCACCTTAGAGTAAGAAATACATGAATAAAGTGCCACATCCAGCATGATAAAAATAATATGAATAAATAAAATACAAACTGAAGTTATTTATTTATTTCCAAATAAATAAGACTTAATAGTCGGAATTTCAAATATAGAACCTGAGTTCAGTCATGAGTGAAACTCCAAAGGAAAATAAATCTGTTTCTCTTAGACTCTATATTTAAAAATCAAATAATGAAAACATTTACACCCAACTTTGTAAATGTATTACAATGCTTGGATTGTTTATGAGTTTGGTTTGAATGTTATCTGCGGAGACATTAAAAATATTTATGCAATTAAATATGATTTAAAACCGGAAGAATTAAATTTGATTTAGTCGGCTGCACATTAACATGTCCTGGCAGAGTCAGTCAGTCAGTCAGTCAAGCATGCATAATAATCTGTGTTTTACCTGTTACCTTTTTAAATTAACAATTACTCAAAACAAAACATTTTCCTTCAAAAAAAAGCTATAAACGTTTGCATTGCACGCACCAAAATAAAATTTAAGCAAAGTTTAGCACTTTAACATATTAATTACGTGTAAATAGTGCCACCATCAGCATGAAAAAAGAAATAAAATAATACTGATTTGGACAACTTGAACATCTGCACATTAACACATGCAGGCCAGTGTTAATTAGTCAAATATGTGTCTAATCGTCACTTATATGCGTCTAAGTTCATAAAGAGCGTTCAGCAGGTCAAAAAGAGACACTTACTGCAGTTTTTGTCTTCTCTGTTGTCTCTTTGGTAGCCTCTGGGTGTCGTCTCTTCAGATGTCCATCATAACTATCTAGGGCTTCTCCTCACACAGAGCATATGGAGGGAAAATGGTACCATAAAGAGTTTAATTCATAAAAACTACATGTTGACGACGAGTATCTCAGTCAAGCTATTATTATTATTGTTGATGTCATTGATGACGTCAGCTAGTCTCAGCAGGAAACTGGTTTCCAGTAGGGGAAAAGCACCGATGATCATGGCTTGGCAACCAGAGCACCGAGAGTTTCCAGGTCCTGTCCACCACAGGTGGACTCAGTCAGACCTCCTCCGGCTTGGGGGTGAGTCTCTGACTGAACCAGAAGAGTTAAGGTATCTTGCTGTCTTGGTCAGGAGTGATGTCAGGATGGAGCAGGAGATGAACAGATCAATCAGAGCTTCACCTGCAGTGATGAGGATGTTACTGTGGTCCATTGTGCTGAAGCAGGACCTGAGGTCACATTGTGACCCTCGTCTACAGAGCATGACCAAATGAATGAGATTCTGAATTCAAGCAGCTGAAATGGCCTTCCTTTCCATGCAGTGGTAGGTTCAGCCTTGGAGATAAACTGAGCTGATGAGTCCGCTGAGATGTTTCATCTGATCAGGGTTGCCTCACGTTGGAGGTTTTCCAAGCAAAGCTAGTTAGTTTAGACCCCGGGTCAGACTCTGAACTTTATGGAGGGATTGTATACACCCCTCCTGGCCTGAGATACCTCTGGGTTCCTAGTTATTAGCTGCAAACTGTGGCTAAAGAGAGGGGAGTCTGGCTCTCCCTCTATGACCTATAACTTCCAGAACAGTTACAGGGGCAGAGTGTTGGAGTTGTAAATATTGAGCACAGAAAATGGGAAAAAAGTTTGGTTAAAAGTTTTGACCTTGATGCTTTCCGCTTATTGTTTTTAGATGTGGCTATAAGCGAAATTTTAGTTACTTCCAGAGCAAAAAATGTTAAATTTAAAAGGGTGATTATATTTACTCGATTAATTTTTTTTATTTTTAGATTTGAAATAAGGGTCGCGATAAAAACCCCATCCTTTGAAACAATTTAGTGTGATTCTGATTTTGTCTATTTTAAACACTCTTCTTCATTGTGTGGTCGGAGAAGCTGTAAATGTGTCCCCTCCACTCTAATTTCCTGGGCAGTAATGAAGTATCTGAGTGGTCGGGTTGGGTGGTTGACCGCTTCTTTAGCATACCAAGAGGATGATGGAAGTGTGGCACGCTGTGGATGTTTCTGCTGGTAAAATCTCTCGATCTGAGCTGGGCCTGTCAGTCGGGTGTGTGAAAGAACAGAGCAATTTAAACAGATTGACGTTTTCCCCTTATGGAGTGATTAGGGTAATAATTAATCCATTATTTCTAGTTAAACCAAAAGATGTGCCTGTGGCGTCCCGAGGCTGCCTCAGATGGAGGGATGCAGCTTGTTTGACATTCAGCCATCAATCATGATGCCGTTTTTGGACGGCTGTCGCAAATAAATAATGTGTTTGTTTGTCACCTCCTGAACTTGTGTTACTTAATGAATGTGTTTGTCATGCAAACCTGATTTTTTCATGTCTTCATCCTTTCTGTGTTACAGTCGGAGTCAACATGTTCTACATCTGCATCATCGTCTATCTGTACGGAGACCTGGCCATCTACGCCGCTGCTGTGCCGATATCGCTCATGGAAGTCGCTTGGTGAGACCAATTTTGGCCTTTTTATAAAACCTTTACTCAGAAGGTTCGTCCCTCCTCTTGCTCTCACGTTTTGGTCCTTGTGTGACCTCCTGAACTCGTAGAATAAAACGATAAAGCTTCATTGACAAAAGCCTGCTGGCCCACTCACCTCTTGCTGCTTCTTCTTGTGTTTTGCTTTCAGAAATGTTTTTATTGCAACTCTGGTTGCAATGCTCAAAATAAGATACCAAGAATATTGGGCACAAATATCCCCCCCCCCCCCTTTGTGTTTTTTATTTTGTGGGGATGATTGTGACAGTTGAAGTTCATGATATTTTCAGTACTTTTATTACTCTTCATACAGCTTTTCTGCTGTTTACCTGATCCTGCTTCCTTTTTGTTTTCCATCAGTTTTAGGCTTAAATAACACATTTTTAACAACAAACTATTCCTGTAACAATGTTTTAATGCCTGTGGATATTTGTAGATATTTCATTCAGAAATGGAAAATTTGTGGCCGACAGTCTCTGCAGAGAAATAAATGTTTTATGCTTTTTGCAGCTTCGCTTGTTGGAACGATTCTCAATATTTTTAGATTTTTCTTAAGACTAATCAGATACAAGAAATTTACTGCAAATGGCTCTATCAGCTTTTAATGTTTTTGTTTAAAAAAAAAAGAAATTTTCTGTATTTTTGAAGAATTATCAGCTTATTTGTTCCTAGAGCAGTTCTGCATCCGCTTATTTGAAGCTGTCAAAGGGTTCAGCTGAAATACCCACAAATCTACTGATCAGACCAGTTGCTATAAAAGAGAGGCAAATGTCTTGAAATTACTGTCTTCATGCGTTAGCGATGGTTATCTCCAAAACCGAGGCCATCGTTACTTTGAATCAACATGGTCTCACGTGCAGGGAACTACTACTAAGAGTATTTCAGCTGAATAAACAGTTTTCTGGATCATCAGGAGTTTCAAGGTTCACCTGCACACAAAAGAGCGTCCAGCAAGCTCCAGGCCTGTCTTCTACACAGCTCCATTGCCACCCCTGCAGAGCTTGCTCAATGTTGGCAGCAGGTGGTTTGAGTGCATCTACATGCACAGTGAGGTGAAACCTTGTGGACAGGAAGGCTGCAAATTCACCTCTGTTCAAGAAAAACATCAAGGGCAGACTGAAATTCTGCAGGAAGTACAGGGATGGACAGAAGACCGTATTTCTCCGCAGGGGGAGAAAAGCACCAGACACCAGTCAATGCAACACGCCGGCTTTTCTCATTTATTAAAAGAAGAAACAAGGCTTATATAAACACAGATGATTACAACATACCACCCCCGCACTTAGAGGTGGTCTCAAAGATCGCTTGGGTGGCAGGAAGACGGTGTGCTGTAAACTCTCAAACTACTATATAATTGAAGTGGAGTGGAAGGAATTGATGCTTGGTTTTCAAATGTTTTTACAAACAAAACATATTGAATGCGTTTGTATTAAACCCCTTTACTTTCATAAATTTAAATCATATCCAGTGCAACCAACTGTCTTAAAAAGAGCATGGTAGTGGCAGTATTATGCTTTGGGGATGCTTTTCTTTAGCAGGGACAGGGAAGCTTGTTAGAGATGATGGGAAGAAGGATGGAGCTAAATCCAGGATAATCCTGGAGGAAAAGCTGTTAGAGGCTGCAGAAGACTGGAGACTGGGGTGAAGGTTCACTTTCCAGCAGGAGAACCACCCTGGACATACAGGCAGAGAAACAAAAGGACGCTTGGATCTAAGCATGTGTTAGAATGGCCTAGTCAAAGTCCAGATATAATTCCAACTGAGAATCTGGGCCAAGATGTGAAAATTGATGTTCAAAGTACTACTGCTCGTGTGTGGTTAAAATATTAATCACACATACTGTTTGTTACTATTAAAATCACAGAGGCTGGAACACCAGTCGAATCAGCAGTAGGAGACTGGTACTGGACTGGTACACAGGCTGGTTCTGGCACTGTCCACTTTAAACACAAAGAAGACAGTCAAGTGCAACCGAAAACAGAAGTCTCCCTGACCTAACTGCAGAGAAATGTGGTTCTATAAAGTATTGACTCGGGGAGCCTGAATACAAATGCATGCAACACTTTTTAAAACTTTTATTTGGAAAAAACTAAAAACCTTCTGTCATTTCCCTCCACTTCACAATTATGCACCACTTTTTGTTGTTTCTGGTGCATAAATTGTGTGAATACTTTTGCTAGGCACTATATTTTCCGGCATGAAGGAGCACGGTCTCGCAAGGTTAAAGTATAAACAAAGAGGTTTGAAGATCAGAACATTTTTTGGACCTCTGGTCAGGAAACTCTGCTGATCGCGACCCCACTGAGAAGCTTTTCTTAAACAGCAGGAGGACAAACAGAAGAAAAGAAATGTTCCCCATCAGTCAGGATGTCCTGAAACAGTGCAGGCCTATTAGAGTTATCATATAAGCTTTATAAAAATCTAATCTGCCTTATTGTCTTCCTCTGCCTGCTCTTATGATGAAGCTGTTCTAAATGAAGATGTGAAGAAAACTGATGGGTTCCTACTGCATTATGCCCTGGTCCACAGAGGTTCCAGTTTGACCTTGCTACAGGAACAAATGGGAGCTTTAACTGAGATGTCGAAGCTGTTTGCTTCTCTGTGCCCAGAACTTTAGCTTTAATCGTTACAGGGAAGTTTTCTTCTGTGCATAAGCTCATTTTTGGATTCCTTCACCCTGTGAGGATGCTGCTTGGTATCATCTGTACGCTAGGCGACTGTGGCTCAGTGGGAAGAGTAGTCGTTTTGCAATTTGAGAGTTGTTGGTTAGATTCCATCCTTCTCCTGCCAGATGTCTATGTTCCCCTAGGCAAGGCACTTAACCACAAGCTGCCTGCTGATCTGCGTATCAGTGTAGGAATGTGTGCACGTTAGTGAGAATGGATACGAATGGGTGAATGTGGCCCTAGAGTAAAGAGTGGTCGGTATGACTGTGAAGGCGCTACATAGGTTCAGTCCATGTACCAATTACAAGGGGTGACGCAAAAGACTGTTCTTGCTTGTGTTTCCGTGCAGCGGGAACCACTCCTGCAGCGCTGGAGGTGTGAAGTACAACGACACAGACCCCTGCTGGGGCTCCGTCACCAGGAAAGATGCATACAGAGTGTTTCTGGTAGGTGTTGATGTCTTTTCTCCAAACTGTCTGGGTCCTCTGCTTACAAACCAGTAAAATCCATACCGACTGAATAAAATTTTACCATAGAGCAGAGGTGTCCAAAGTGTGGTCTGGTGGCCGTTTGCAGCCTTTTGATTCCTGACTTCAGTTCAAGAATGCGGCAAATTTTGTCCTCCGGTAAATGGAGCTGATACAAATGAGCTCTGTTATGATAGTTTTACTGACAAATTTATATTTTCTTTAATCACAAATGTTTGGTACAACTCAAAGTATTATCCTTTTATAAGCCATGTTTTATAAGCCATATGCGGCCCTCTGGATGATTTTGCAATGTGAGGCTTTTCCAAAAGGATAGAGAGAAATTAAAATCTTCTTAAAATGGAAAATGTAAGATGCAACTCAAAGTATTTACCTTTTATCAGTCATGTCTTTGCTTCTGATTCAATTTAATACTAAATATGACCAGATCCATCCAGTGACTTTTACTAAAAAAATCTAGAAAGGATTATAAGCCGGAAAAATTCTGGATATCAGGAGTTTCAATCTGCAATGATTTACAGATTCTTTTCCTACAGAAATCAGACTACCTTGTTTGTTTCATTGCAATATAGAGTTTAGTGCATTTTAGAAGATAAAAATAAAAAAAATAATAGTTTAAATAATCTTTTATTGGAATTTTATAAAAAAAAAACAATTAAAGTTTGGTGAGTATTTTTAGCTTGACATTTTTTAGACCAAGAAAACATAAAATATTTCAACCAAAAACTCATGCAACTGTTCACCGTTTTTCATTAAGACAAACATTCAAATATTTCATGTTTCATTTATTGCTGGGCAGATAAAGAAAATAAATAGGCCCACAGCATCACAGATAGTCCACTGTGCCGTAGAGATGACATGAGGAGCTTTTCCACACATTTATACTTTGATTCTAGCATCATCTTGCACTTCTCTAGTAGTTTGCTTTGGAGATGTTTTATCATGATAAATATGGTTCCTGGACCTACTTAGTGGACAGTGGTTGAGATGTGTCACGTCATATTTATTCCCCAGGGAAACAGGAAGTTGTGGCTAAAGATTAGAAGTTTAGAAAAGCTTTGATCAATTGACAAAAGTAAAGTAAAAATAAGGCTTCAATGGCTACTAAAGATTGGGTAGATTTTCTTGACATAGGATTTTTTACATCTTAAAAAAGGTTTTCAGGGGCGCGGCGTTGGTGCAGGGGTTAAAAGCGCGACCCACGGGTTCAGCTCCCAGCCCAGTCGACTTTTGCTGCATGTCTTCCCCCCCTCTCCACCCCTTTCCTGTCTGCTTACTGTCAAAAAACATAGAAAAAAAACTTAAGGCTACTACTGATGCAAAAAAAAAGGTCTATTTATCTATTTATTTCAATGTTTTCTAGGCATCTTTACCTGGAGGATGTGCAGCATGTTAATGTTGGCTGAAATATCTGTTCAGATCTCAGTCTGACATTTTCTTCTTCTTCCCACAAACCTCCGCAGTCCATAGAAAACGGTTTAAAGTCCTTGAAGTCGCCAAACACTGATTTCCACGCGAGCTTTAACTTTGAACGATGACAGTGATAGATGTGCTTATCCTCCTGTGTTATTTCTGAGCATCCCTCTCTCCCCCTTGTCCTTGCTTACATTTTAATAGAATTTCCCCAAGAAAAGGCAATAAATGAAATTTTGCATCCTTTATCTCCTTTGGGATATTAAGTAGAGCATATTTAAATAATGCTGATTTATAGTCTCTGCTCAGTGTGTTTACACTTGCAGTTTCTAAAACTAATTTTCTTCTTTCAATGCAGCCAATCTCAACACCTAACAGTGCTTACTCAGGTATTTCATGCAAATATTTTGAAACTGGAATAAACAGGCCAGTCATAAGTGTCTCATAGGGTATAAGTTAATCTGTGGAAAAGATTTAAAAAAATGGGAAAACAATCAGTAAATATTGAATATGTGAAGATATGGAGATCAAGGCATTTTCCAATTATTGGTAACAGAGACTGAAATGTAGCTCCTGGTGCTTGATGCCTGTGTCTTTACGTCTTCCACACACAGTGTCAGCCAGCAGCCCGTGCAGTTTTTTCGTGCCAGCAATAATAAAAAATAAAAGGCTTGTTTTCATGTTCGGTGTTTAAAATCTGTACGCATGGCGCGTTATTTGAAAAGTAAACATTTAAAATAGCTTTAAGCTTATAGAAAACATAAATCGCCAAAGCAATTGTTTCCAAACTCTTCTCCATGTTCTATCTTCCAGAACATAAAAATCTGACATTCTGAATTTAATCTGCAAAATGGTGTAATTTTGAGATTAGTTATAAATAACAGAAGTGTGGAAACCAGGAACGACTCTTCTCTCTGAGTTCACTGTCATTATTTCTAGAAGCAAAGCCAGTTTTTCAGATGACAGGGTGGTTATGATGCAGAAATTAAAAAGTTGTTGTTTTCCGCCCAGTTTCATTTGTTACCGTCCCCTGCCAGGACACCTTAGGGGTAATATATAGCCCCACCGATGGATCGTCTCAAGGTCTTGTTTTATAAAGATAATAAAACTGTATTCTCTCAAGATTATATTTCATTTTAGGCTTATATCATAAAATTAACCTTTTGTACTTTTCTCAGGTCAAAATGAGCTTGAGATTATGAAACCGAAAAAACAAGCTTGATATAACTGTGATTTTGACAAAAACAAGATGTGATTCATATAGTAACACCAAAAAGATCTTAAATGCATATTTATGGGTCTGTTTCAACCATTCAGAACATATTGTCTTGCTGGACAGAGTTGGGACTGTCTTCTCAGACTTTGACACCATCCAAACCAGATTAATAACTCTAAATTATTGAGAAGCTCTTCTCGGTTGCTCTCAACCCTGTGGAGAGATCCGTAAGGTCTCCCTTGCTGAGCGTCCACCACGTCTCCTTTGTACTGGGTGTAACCGAGCTGCAGGCTGGCAAGGTGCCCTCCTTCCTCACCATTGGACTGAGACTGACCGTTTTCATATGTAAGAGTTATTGAGGAAGTCATGGTCAAAATTGCTTGCTGAAAGCTAAACTTTTATAATATATTAATCTGACCTTTATCTCTCTGAAGAATGATTTCCAAGTCAGTGTGTTGAGAATCCGTTTTTTTATTCCCTCCTCACCCCAGTGACTGCAGAGGAATTTATGACTTCGCTGAAGACAGAAACTCAATGATATTGGAACAAAGATCGTCGACTGAGTTTTCACTCTTTATTGCACACACCCCCTACAAAAATCAAGTAAATTAGGTCTGTGCTTGGAACATTTAACAAACATTTCATGAAACTCATGTTGTGCTACCATGTGAGTTTCTTCCGACATAAAGCATTTTAAAGGCGTGAAATGTTCTCAACCTTCATGATTAAAATCTTTGGGTGTTGGTTGTAAGCAGCTGATTTATACCCTAAACTGAAGTGAGTCTTACTAATTTAAACATGAAACAGGATCCTTAGTTTTGAAATAAACATACATTCCTCAGAGACGGTCCCTATCTTTGTTTTAGTTATTTCTCAATTATGTCAGTTCACCAGGAGCAGCAAAACTCCACCTTAAAGTGTTAGTTCAGACTTTTTAAAGTGAGGTTCTGTGAAGGTATCGAATTATTCCCATACCTGTAGTAGAAAGATGCCATATGGCAAAGTAAATACATCTTCGGAGTCCTGGAAACTAACCAGTTAAGCAAACATATTTTGTATCCATCTGCCACATCATTATTTAGTGAATCGGCCGATTTTTAAGTCTGGAGTAGCTAAGAGAAAGCACAGGACGCATAATCCAACAGTGTTATCCGGTTCTGCTGGAACTGGAGCCGACAGGTGAGTCGCAGCCGATCTAGCAGACTGTTGGGTCCGGCAGGCTAAACCAAGGTAGCTTCACATGGAAACTCGGATGTTGTCCAACTGAAAAAAACAACGATCTCTTGAGAAGTTGTAGACTGTTAATATCTGCTAACATAGCATTCAATTGCATTGATAGTTACACTTTGACTGGTTTTAAATTGCTGAAATCAGCTACAAAAAGACGCTGTATGTCAGACTTGCTTGTTAGCTTACGCAACCCCAAGGAGTAAAAAAAATAAACCTTTAAAATTACTTTTAATTAGAGAAAAATCATAGCTGTGCTTCCGCCTCTAATTTGTCTTTGTCGTTGAAAGGCAGGCTAATAAACACAGCTGACTAACTGCATAAAGTTAAATAGTCTTCAGCTATAGCAACAATTACATGGGGGATTCCTTAAGGCTGCGCTCTGGGCCCTGTCGTGTTTTCATTAGATATGGTGCCTTTAACGTCTGTTCCAAAGCTTTAGGAAAGATGTTCTAAATGCCCATAAAAATAAAAAGTAAGGATTCTTTGGAGCTTTATTTAGACTGTCTAGATGACATTTAAGCATTTATGAATTGAATCTTTCAGTCTCTCGAATGAAAATATTGCTGAAGTTATCTTATTTGAACATTAAACCAATCATACAGATTTGTTTTTGCCCATTCAGTTTACTATTTTAAATCTTAGTGTAATATTTGGCTTCTCTTTTGAGTTTGGTTTGAAAATCTGTTTTTAATTACAACTTTTAGCCAAAGTAAACCTACATTTACCGTATATTACGGACTACAGAGCGCACCTGATTAAAAGCCGCATACTCTAATTTTAGAAAGAAAACCAATTTTGTATTTGTACCGGCCGCACCGGATTTTAAGCCGCGGGTGTCCCACTTTGTAATGAGATATTTACACAGAAAGATATTACACGTGAGGATTTTTAACTTTTAATTTAATCCGTATGGTAATATAAACAAATCCATATTGCAAATGCTTTTTTTCAAACAGTGCCTGTAACACGGCTACCTTTAAATATACGTACGTTATCAATAACACACAAATTACGTTGCTAATGCTTTTTTACTGAGCAGTGCACGAACAACATTCCAATATCTCCTGATATAAACTGCAGCCTACCAGGTCAAAAGTTATTGATCGCCTTCTTCATCTTCTTCCTGCGCACTGAAACCATCAAAGTCCTGTTCTTCAGTCTCAGGATCTCGTCACTCACTTCAGCCTCTTCGTTGACGCTCTCACTTGAGCGCACCCGGTCCCCTTAATCACGCAGCAGTCCAGCCTTTAGAAACCCGTTGGTGATTTTCCATGTTGATGAGGGTGAATATAAATGTCTTATTTACAATACCGGTAATTGAATTGTGAAAGTGCTCTTGATTTATCGCACAAGTTCATTGGACCTCTTTGAACTACTCATCAATTTGATTGGTCCACTGTTACCAGGCAAAATGTTTTTGGCGGCATGAAAAAAACATGCATTAGCCGCACCGTCGTATAGGCCGCAGTGTTCAAAGTATGTGAAAAAAGTAGCGGCTTATAGTCCGAAATTTACGGTATTTTTTTACATCAGTGATTTCAAGAAAGTTTTATATTTAATTAATTGCTTTCTTCATATTTTGGTATCTATTATTCTTCTCTTTATCATAGAAAATCCTGCCACCAGGAAAAATAAAACATGAGGCCAAAACCTCTATCAGTTATTTGATTGATTTTAGGATTTTATTAAATTTATATATTTTTTTATTCTCTGGCTTCAGAACATGGAGGTCCAGATGTTACAAGATCCAAGCATTACAGACATGGTCACTTTGCTTGTGGTTTCAAACCTAAATATAAGACCTGCTTAAAGCTTAGAAGCTTTTAAGGTGGTATGAAAAACCAACTCCTCTCATTAATATTCAACTCAAATACAGTAAACCTAATATTAATTTTAGTTTGTTGTTTTTTGAACACTAGTGGTACATTTCCCCCTTTGTTGCACTTACGGCGCATCTCTTCAATCGTTTTTAAAGTGCTTTCTAAATGAAACTGACATTGGCTTCTTTTTTGTCTCATAAATATAAGACAATCATAGAGCCACACAGGTCTGAGTCATTGTTATGTGATGTATTTATATTTCTTGTCAATGCATAATCCTTCTGTATTTAAAACAGTACAAATTTTCAAAGCCTTGAAATATTTTAATTCACCAGTGGAGAGCTCGTAGACGTTTAGTTTTCATGCATTAAAACAGGAAAAAACCCTGATTTTTTAAAGTAATGTAAATATTGAAATGATTAAAATAAACGTGATTGATTTGCAGACCCTACCCTCTGATGCAGAAGAGTTTAGCAGCTTGATCTGTATTTCTGCAGCAGGCCGTCTGTCTGAACGGGACACTCTCAGATTTAATGTGTGAATTCTTGGAGCGCTTTTGGCAGGTTTCCCCCACAGGGAGCGTCCTGCAGGACTTGCTTTTTTTTCCACAGTGGACAACAGATTGTGGTATATTTTTAGGTAGAACAACAGCTGTCCCTGTACTCATATCTACAACTTCACAGAGGGAGCAAAGGAAAATAATTAGATGAGTATTACATTTATTGTTTTGTTTTACTGGTCAATATTAAACCTGTTGTTTTCAATATTTACCTACTAAGCAGCATAAAAACACAGGTTTATATTTTATTAATGCAACTTCTCTACTTTGATGTCAGATGCAGCCCTGATTTGAAGTCCGTTGAGCAATTAAGACACCATCTCTGGATATCTTTTGTTGTAGAGCAAAGCTGCCTTGGCACACGTAGGCAACCTGCTTCTCCATATGGTACGCCTGATATGCCGCCACAGAACATGTGACGGAAAAAAAACAGGAAAATGGTCCAAATATTCACAGGAAATCATGAGGAGGTTCTATATGGCAAATTTTACGGCATACATTTCTGTATTTAAAGTAGAACTAAAAATAGATTGTAAGTTTAAAACCTGTTGTCATCTACATATTAATACAGATTTTTGCTAATTGTCCTGTGGCGTTGCCTAAAGGAAGCATATGCAGAGAATCCTGAAAGGATGTGAGGATGACAAAAGTCAATTTGTTTCGTCGTTTTCAGTGAAATCTATAAAGAAACAGCCAGAAAACTGTATTTTAGCTCCAGCAATGTGATTCCTAAAGAACTTTTAAGATGAAAGCCTGGTATATAGTAGATGATCTACTGATGGATCCTGTCAGGTCAACAGCTGAAGATACAGTGACTCTCCAAATTGCCTGTTAAAATCCCAGGTTTCTGTGCTGTAAAGACAATACAATGATAAAACCTGTGAGGGAGGCTGCCAAGAGGCCAACAGCAACACTGAAGGAGCTTTAGAAAGTCCCAGCCAGGATGGCTTTGGTTCTACATGTGACAGCCGTCTGCCATATCTCCATATGTATCGAATAAGAAGCAGGGTTGCGGGATTGACACCTTTTTGTTGTGAGAAACCTCCAGGCCTTGGTGAAAACTTTCAAAGCCTTGTGGAAGGTCAGTGGTGGCATAAAATCAACACTGAGCATTACCAACATGGCCCCATGCCCACATTAAAACATGGTGGTGGCAGTATCATGTTCTGGGGTTAGCTTTCTTCACTCAGAAATGGTTTTTTATCAAGGTGGTAGTCACTTTGGCCCTAATCTTTCAGGAGGAAATTGTAAATTTTTATTGAGAGCCATTGACATATGTACACACAGCACATAGAAATATTTTCCAGGAGGCCAGCATTTCTATATTAAAATCTTTTTTCACATTATGTGATGATTGACTTAGAAACCTGGAATGTAGATGATTTTGTAAACTCAATCTGAGTCTCCAGAAACGGGCTTGTTCAGGGCATTTGTTTTTAAATTTAATCCTTTTTTTGGATTACACTTTGGGCTTCTTATTCATCACATGTCAGACACATAAAGTGATTGTCAGTCTTGACAGTGACACTCAGCCTGTGGGGGAATCCAGCTTTAAATGTTGTGGCAGAGAGGTTAAATTAGCTGGTGTCTATTTATGATCTCTTCCTGGATTGTCAAGTTCTGTTTTCCAAGGCTGCTATCCCCCATGGAGTCGTTTTGGAGACCTTACAGGGGATTGCACAAGGGGATAATTTAAATAGATTATGACAGGAGTCCAGTTAATATTTAATCAGTCAGATATCTGACTTAAACAGTACTAACTTCATACATCAGCATTATCAGCCCTTATCCTTGTATAAACTTCTGAAAGCTCTTAACGCAATCGTTTGACCTGGATTTGCTGGGCTGCTTATTGATTTCCATGTTCTGGGCTGAAGTGGACAGCTGAGGGCATCTTTATCCCAAATTTAGGATGTTCTCCTGCTCTGGAGCATACTAGGAGTCCTTGCATAATGACTGCTGGGTGTTGATCGCAGCCGTTTAAACAGTTATGATTGAAAAGATTAAGAAGCCACGAAACGGTTGGATCTTTGTGGGGTTTTCTGTTCAGCTCCATGAACTGAAATAAACTTTTCTGTCTTTGATTGTCTTCTGCTGAGATTTTTCTTCTTGGTCACAGTGGCTGGAAAGCTGTTGTTGGATCAGTTCAATCTGCTGGAAAGGGCCAGGACAATTTAAATGCATTGTTCCCCCAGTGTGCTGGTCTTGATGAAAAATCAATGCAGTATTTGAGCTTTGGAGCAGTTTATGCTTACGTTGTTGCAGTTGATTTTCATGCAATTATTCTGTCTCCATTATGCCTGTTGAACTAACGTTAATTTAAAGTGCAAAGTGCAGCAAAGTGCCCATAAAACTTCAGACATGATCCACCCTGCCACTTTACTGGAGGACGGCTCTAATTGATTAATTAACTGACAAAGATTTATTCCAGGAGTTTTACTGACCTTCACACCTGTTCTCTGTGACGGCCTCTGTGTCTTACACATGGTTAGTATTCAATATGTTCACATAAGCCACCGAATCAGTGGGAAGAAATATAAACTGGTTTTTAGAATGAAATAAAATGGACCTGGAGTACTTTTCTGTGGGATAGGAAAACAAAGAGAGGACAAAGTTAATGACAGCCATATACAGAACAATGGCTGGCTCCAGGAAAGAAACTCAGCTTTTATTAACCACTTTAATGGCAGCATAGCTCAGTGGCTCCTTTAGGAAAAGAAACACAGCTAAACGCAAGGGCAGTAGACCTGGAAAACTTCCTATGGCAAAGAAAACCAAACCTGGCACAGTAATGAAACGTATCAGTAACCAATTGATTTTTTCAACAGAAAGCTTTTTTTCTCCAAAATTAAGAAATATGTTTTTATTTGTTTGCTTTAATTAGAATTTGTCTGAATGGGTTTCTTCTTGATCTAGTGTCAGTTGAGACAACTCCTCTCCTTTGTAATCTAATCTCTCATTTCGATGTCAGATATCTGAGGTTCGGTTCTAATACGCACTGGTCAGTCTTTGTTTTAATGTTTGACTATTTCTGTTAAAGTGACCATCCTGCAGACCTGCAGTATTCCCCATGTTTCATACTGTAAGGTGTGGAGTAGTGGCAACTGTCTCGGTCAGAGACAAAGAGGGTTTGGAGATGATGATCGCAGCAGGAATAAACCCCACAGTCTCAGGAAGCTGTGTTGGGAGTTACTGATCAGGACAAGGAGGATATGCTTGGATGCTGCTGCTGAATGACTGGTTGGGGCTTTATATGAGGGCGCAACTTGTCAAGGAGATGCAGAGGTCATGACAGATGAATTTACGTTAATCTGGCCATTTCGTTGTGGCGATAAATGAATGATTCACTGAGGGACTTGTTTTTTAGGAGATGACATGTACTGTACAGTCATGTTTTCATTAAATTGTGTGAAAGTCAAGGACACTCAAGAGGTCAGCAACCATTTCCAATCAAAGAGCCATTTCTGCCCTCGCTTCTAGTATATACATTTCTCTAAAGGCGTAAAACCCTTTGAAAAATTATCAAGCCTAAAAAAAAAGTTTGTTTGCATATTTTATGACTGACTGACTGATGACTATTTTATGTATGAATTAAGGAACCAGTAGTGTTTCTATTCCATCCACCGAACCTGCTAAAACACTGAACTGTTGTTCAGACCTTCCTCTTATTATACAAAGCTTATTTTATTCATCTGTTTTGTACGCATGTTTGCTTGAATCCAAGATCCAGGTGAAGCAGTATTGTTTTTATTGGTTTAGTTTAATTGATCATTTGATTTGATTCAGACAACACAAACAAATTAATTTTATTTAATGGAAAAGAAGCAAGAATTTTGGAGCTTAATGGGAAAACATGACCGATCAAAGAAGGGTTTTTTTCTTTCTCCATTAGTCTCATTCTGTTGTGGAGTTTCTATGAAGATATTGAACCAAACCAAATAAAAACCAGCCTGCTCAGTTCTACATAATCCTTGGCCAAAATTATTAAGAGCCACTGTGGAGGGCCCATGGAGCCACATCTGAGCTATTGGCCACTTTTAATATGCGGAGAAGTTAACAATGGATCTCTGAACATTGTGACCTGCTCCAACCTTGAGCTCGTTGTGTATCGTTCTGCATGTTTGTGGATTGCAGCTCAAGCAGTTTTAGCTTCTGAATTGATTTGATAGTTGGTTTGTGGTGCCCTGGAGGAACTCTGCTGGGAGCTTTTGTGTAAGTGTGGTTCGTTGACCCATTACACTCTTACCTAAATAAAATAAGGCTTTCTTTGTGGAATAAATTATTTTTTGTAGTCTATCATTATCTTCTTTGGGGAGGAAAATGTCCTTTCTCACCTTGTCCTCTGATTCATTTTTACAAAAGCTTAGATGATTGGTGGAGGGAATTTCTGCGATTAGGCCGCAATAAGGAAAATGGCATAGAAACAGCATAGTCCTTAAATCTGCAGTAAATGCACTCGTCTATCCACACCATTAGAAGCTACTGTCATCGGTTAGTATAGTTACATCTAACAGCAACAGGGTCTTATTTATGTAGAGCTTCAGTTAAAACCAACCCTTGTAGATCCTCTTTGTTTTTTGTGGTGCATTCAGAACAATCTGGATTGAGCTCTCACATGCTGCTTGTGAAAATATTCTCCAATTCTTTACTGAGAGGTTTGCATTGACTACAGGTCTTATCTCACATTCTGATTATAACCCTTTATGCCTGATTCACACAGCAGGATTTTTATGCCAATTTTTGGACCAATCTTCCCCTTCTCCCCCTAGTGTTTGAAAATCAAGTGAAAATTTTATAATCCTGCCGTGGGAACCAGTCTCTTTTCCTTGCTCTGCTGTTTTTTAAACAGTTTGAGTGAGTGACTGACTTTTTTTTAGAGCGTTTTCACACCTGTAGGTGTTTACTTTGGTCCAAATCAGTTGATAAGTTTGTTAACTTGTAACTTTTTGTAGTGGTTCAGTTTCTTTTCACAAAGACAAAACTCCAAACGAACCGAAACCTGTCGCTACAAACCAGATGAGAAGATTCAGTCCGTTTATTGGTCAGATGTGTCTGGGGCAGGAGTACCAAATGAAAGTACAGGAAGCAGATGCTGTGCTCTGAGCTAGTAGAAAACACTGTGAATCTACACCTGGTAGCTGTGTCGGATCGCATTCACGCCGTAATCACGCCATTGTCTGGAATCGTACCGAGACCGCTTGGAGGAGGCAGTCTTGGTTGTTTTTGGTCTGCACCTAGTGCGATTTCTGTGTTCACGTTTACACAAACAAGCCATACCCAGGGGGGAAATGAAGCAGAGCTCTTCCTAAACAAACTAAACACCTCTGTGAAAACATCCTTAGAGGAGATCATATGTCGTTTGAAAACCTCAGCTGCCCCCAGATGATGCTGTCACAAGGACCTTTTTATTGTTGTTCTCATTGTTGTTAATAGCAGTCTGCCTCCTAGCGTGGTACCTGGAAATCTGAAACATGCAGTTGTCCAACCTCTGATTTAAAACACTTTAGATCCAATTGATTTAGCTAATCATTGGCCTATATCTTAACTGCCTTTCTGCTCTAAAATCCTTGTGAAGGTAGTTGTCAGTTGACTGAACGATAATAATTTTTTAAAGAAATTTTCCAGGGTAAAGGGATTTTTTTCTATTCACTGTGGTAGAAAATTATACATAAATGCTCAAATATATAAACTTACAGCCTCCCTTATACTTGGTTAAATGTCTCTTCTCGAAATGGACAATAAGCTTCTGGCATAACTATGGCTAGATATCTGACCTCTCCTCTTGAAAGAATATGTAGAGATCATTTAAATTTTGTTTTCCTGGCCCAGACCCAGCTTCCAAGCATAGATCCCAAATTTTCATATATATATGAAATATATTTAATTCCTACTGACCGCCAGAGGGCGGTGCTGAAATCACTGAATGTTCCCTTCTGGCATGTGCAGTTCGAGTAATTATACCAACAGAGTCACACCTGTAACACACCGGATGACCACAGGCTATATATGCCTACGTCATCCGAGGCTCTGTTCCTACAGGATCTTCTCGCGGAAGCAAGGATTCTGAGTGACAGAGAATCTCTGGTGGTCATCCCGGATTCATAGAACCGTAGTTACATACGTAACTTTCGTTTTTCAGATCATTGACGTGTTGGAACAACCAAGGGTTGTTTCAGGGTGATGGGGCAGAATTCTCAGGTCGACCTCCGTGTTTACTGTTTTAATGTACTTTCTGCCATGCAGCTCTATCACTGGCATTTAAACAGGCCCATAGCATGATGCTACCACCACCATGCCAGACAGCTGGTACACCTTGACTCCTCAACCAAACGTTTTGTTAGTGTGACCAAACAGCTCAATCTATCCTATCTAAATTTGAGTCTAGTTTGAAGGTGTCTGATTTGTAGAAGGGGCTTTTTTCTTGGTTTGCACCCTTTCAGTCTATGGGGATGTAAAACTGTCTTTACTCTGTGACATTGCTGTTCCTGCAGTTTCCAGTTCATTGCAGGTTTTTAGCCTTGGTGGTGCTTTGGCTGTTTCTGAGCACTTCATCCTATTTCCTTTCATCTGAGGATCACAGGTTAAATTTTCTTCCAGACCTTGGAAAATTGATGAATAACGTGCACTTGCCTAGAAAGATTCACATTGTTACCACAATAAAATTATTTTATTTTAGATTTAGACTTTAGAGTCTATGCAATGAGTATTATTTTAAGTAACATTAGTATTGCAATGTATACGGATTGCTGAGCCCCTTTAAACTGTTTTCCTCATTATCTTTGTTTAATTTTGGTTCTAAAGTTTGAACAAAGGACGCAAGGTGATTGTGACCTCATTACACAAAGTTCAGAACTCTCTGTGAAAATAACCTTTTTGTTGTTATTAAAATCACAGAAGTAGAACATCCTAATCACCCTCTAAATCATGCTGCAGATGACCAACGTGTGATTAACTTTTACATGAGTTTTTCTTCACACACTCTGGCCGACCCATTAACTGGCTCTGTATATTGCAACTGTGCTTGCTTTGGCAGCGAAGAAATTTATGTGATTTAGTGCTCCTGCAGTCAAATAAAGGTGTCTCAACTCAATGTTGTATTTTTTTCTAGCAGTTTGGGTCCTTTGACTAAAGATGAATGTCATATTGCTAATTGCCTAGATTGCAAGCACATTTTACCCTTTTATCCTATAAACCTGTTGTATGCTGCTCCTTTTTGTCCTTGTGCAAGTGTGAGGTAATAGATTACAACTTATGCATGTACCAAGTGGCAAAGTACCAAAGTAACCAGCATCATTTCAGTCCTTTGTATCTTACGGTGGCCCATAGGTGTCTGGTCAAATACAAAAGCCACAACACAAATACAAGAGCCACAACACAAATACAAAAGCCACAACACAAATATAAAAGCCACAACACGAATACAAAAGCCACAACACGAATACAAAAGCCGCAACACGAATACAAAAGCCGCAACACGAATACAAAAGCCGCAACACGAACATAAAAGCCACAACACAAATACAAAAGCCACAACGGGAATACAAAAGCCGCAACACGAACACAAAAGCCGCAACATGAATATAAAAGCCACAACACAAATACAAAAGCCACAACATGAACATAAAAGCCACAACACGAATACAAAAGCCACAACACGAATACAAATGTCGCAACGGAAATACAAAAGCCGCAACGGAAATACAAAAAGCTACCACGGAAGTCATGGGCATGGGTGTACTTACTTTTTCAGGCACAGCTTTTTCATTTTGGCTCATTTTGTTTAGTAAATGACAAAACCCTGAAACTTGGGGCCGGTGTATGTAGTTTATTTCTTCGTTGACTGCATCCTTTCTCTCTGTCTTCTTCCTCCATCTTAAAAACCTCTTCCTCTTCTTAAAAACACTCCTCAAGTCAGGAAAAGGTTGGATTTATAAATGCTGCTGGTGCCATGGCTTTATAACCTCACTGAAGGTGGATGTTTAACCTCCATGCTATTAGGCCAATTCCTGTCACTTGTTTGAAGAAAAACACAACAAAAGCCAAGTATCTGTGAGAAGATAAACAACCAAACTGCTATCTATATTGGTCCAGCTTAGATGTATCTACATTATAGCAGGTCAATAAACCAGAACACACCAAATCTGCAGGAACTTCAGCCATTTTTTTTCATTCACTGTGATGACTGCCCTTTTAAGTTGATTTTTCAGTCATGTGGGCACAGGGTTTGTCCTTCATTGAGCAACTTTTAGTTTATAATGTTGATTAATCTCTTGGGGGGGTGAATCCTCGTCTGCATTCAGACCGTTTTATGAGGAATCAGGTCGCAGACTTAAACATCTTTTTTTTTCTACCTAATAAATGCATAAAACTAAGAAAACGTTTTTACTTTAATAAAGCTTAGATAAAGGTTATGCTTTAAGGAATAAATGTGGGTGATCTTGTAATTCATTTTCATATCATCGACACATTTTTTCACTTCTAACCTCTTGTAGAGGTATAGACGTTAGTATAATCAATTGAAATCAGCTGGTTGGATCTCAAAGAAAACCTATTTTTGCCAGGAATAGCTCAGTCCCGGCACCTCTACCCTCCACTGGGATGTGTTTTAGTATGTTTTTCCCATTATGCTGGTCAGGTTTTGTGTTAATTTGTTCTGTTTGATAGAAGGTTTCTGGTGATCAATGATGCCAACAGTCAACACTCTTTCATTGTGACAAACATTTAGCTCCATGACGGCTTTAAGTGCAGTGTTGCCTCCCAGGCGTCATTTCTACTCCCCTCTGCATTATCGTCCCACCTCCAACCCCTACAATCATGTTCTGAGCATCTTTGTATTACTTGCTTGTCCTCCCTGCCGTCCGTGTGCTCAGTGAGTCACCTCACTTGTTATGGCTATCATCAAGTTTGTAAATATCTCCTGGGCCTTTATGGCCTATTTTATGTCATTTCTTTTTCATACCACCTCGGTCCACTTACTCACTGGTCCTTTATCATACATGTCACAATGCAGGCAGCAGATTGGCTCATAATGTCTATAATTCGTCTGTGGTCCATGCACTTACAGGTTGCTTTATTTTCTTTGATATTATAAAGTTTCGGCTTAAATGTCTGTTCGCACCTTCAAGGTCTCCACTCAAGCTCTTAATTAAAGTTAAATGATCCATGTAGCTGTAGAGGACTTGAATTATTGCCGTTTTGCAGCAGTTTTGTTGGTAAAAAAGCAGGAAAGATTTATTTCAATTAATATGGAGGGTTTGCTTCTCACATACTGAGTATTATGGGAGTATACGGTTGTATGCTGTGACGTGGCTGCAAAGCAAAGAGATAAACTATGAAGTTTAGAAACAATAGTCTGGCTTTACAAAAGGAAATATTTGTCCTTTAATGCAGTGCCCGCTGCTAACTGCCTTCGATCAGCTTGAGGCACCTGTTGAGGTCTCTTATCTGATGTCAATTAACTTCCCTTTGGGATGAACAAAGTATTTTTAAATTGAATTTAATTGAATTAAGGCACCCATTCACACTAATAGCTAGCAGACACCCAACAAACACACCTCAACGTGTCCCTCCACCACCCAATCCAAAGCCTGTTGTCCCATTGGCCTAATTCAACTCAATTCAGTTTTATTTCTATAGCGCTAACTCACAACACAAGTCGTCTCAAGGCACTCCACAAAGTCAATTCAATCAAATTATCCTACCTCCTTCCCTTTCTTTCTTTAGGTTGTAAACTTAAAGCCTTCCTGCTGTAGAAATATCTTCCATGAATTCACGGTGAATTTTAGTGTTTTCATATGTTAAAATAGTTTTATTTTTTAAAATGCAGAGCCTGTAATAGTGTAGAACATTAATTATTTACTGTTATTTACTGGAGTCTTGCTCTCTCTCGGTCAGCACAGATCTGTCAGTGCATCCATAATAAAACAAAGGAACAGTTAAACTGACGAAAAAAAGATGAAATTAATTCATTTCCAGCCAGAATCTTTCCGTTTGTTCCCATGTGGGTCTGAGGCATATTTTAAAGGAAGTTGTTCAATTATCTTTTGACTGGGTTCAGTTATTATTTGTTTTTGTAATAATTAATCTGCTGACTTTAAAGTTCACATTTATGTAACAATTCATCAATAATCACTTACTCTGTCAGCATTTTTAGTTTGAAATCTGTTTTGGATAATTATTGGGATTTGGGATTAAAGTCTGGATTAGAAATTATAATTACTACGGTTCCCTACTCATTCACTGGGTGCCGGATTTTTATGGTCCAGTCTGGACCAATCTGGGTAATTCCATTGCTTTTGTCTCCTGTTAACATGATCGCTGCTCGTCTGTTGGGTCATTCACCAATAAACCGCTTTAGATCTGATCCGCCAAAATCGTTTATCTCACCAACCGTCCGCAGCTTGGCGGCACGACAGCCTTAGCAACAGTCATGCAACTCTCCTGGGTGACGTCTGGGAGCTTTCAGGCATCTGTGCTGCGAGTGTCTGGAAATAGTTGTTGATTAATCACTTAAATGGAGTGAATGGTCAGAGTGTTGGCTGCAGCCAACTGTGGTGGATGAAGAGGGGACGTAACAGGAGTGTGAGGGGTGATTAAACAGACCATTGGATTCACTCGTGAGCTCTGAGTAATGCAATCTAACGACAATTAAACTCTTTTTCAGAGACCCTGCTCTCTCCAAACTGCACAAATCCAACATAACATGTAAGTGATTGGCAGCTGTAGCCTTGTTTGCCATTTGGTGGGTTATTGAGCTCATGGGTCTACCATGGTGGTTTTGGAGACGGAAGGTTTTATGGTTTTTATTTTCAGAGGTTTGCTTCTGTAGGGGCTGTATGAGGAGCAAAAGTAGGACTTCAGTCTTAGGTCTTTTATAAAAAGCTGGTTAGTTTTAGTTAAAGCAGCACAATAAATCGAATCACAATCATTTTCTCAGTATCAACGTGTGCAGTACTGCAGTCCCAAAGGACTGCATGGATGCTATAGTTGGCGGGATATTTTATTTTAAGGGTTCTGATACAGATTCTGCACAGCAGTCATATGTCGGATCATGTTTCACTGCCCTTTATTCTAACTCTTATTTTCAATGGCCGACATATTGGAGCTCATTAAGAGTGATGGGACGTTGTCATAGAGGCCAAGAAAGAAAAAGGTAAATAGTTTTGGGTTAATCATAATTTATATTCTCACCACAACATTCAGCATAGCATTGTGGTTGTAGGTTTTCTGTCACTGTGCTGGCCTAGGTTTTGCATGAGCCCTGTAATAAATCTGGACCTTAAACTGCCTAATGAAGCAGTGCTTCAGTGAAATTTAATGGTGATTATGCGGTGTTAAAATAGAGTAATTATTGAGTAATAATTTGACTGTTATAAAGATAAATTTGGGCATTTTCTGAGCCTCGGCTCCATAGAATGATTGGCCTCCTTTTAGGATGCATGTGCACTATTTGGTAAATTTGGTATGTGTTTTTAGCATCATCCAGATGTGGTTATGTACAGGGGTTGGACAATGAAACTGAAACACCTGTCATTTTAGTGTGGGAGGTTTCATGGCTAAATTGGACCAGCCTGGTAGCCAGTCTTCATTGATTGCACATTGCACCAGTAAGAGCAGAGTGTGAAGGTTCAATTAGCAGGGTAAGAGCACAGTTTTGCTCAAAATATTGAAATGCACACAACATTATGGGTGACATACCAGAGTTCAAAAGAGGACAAATTGTTGGTGCACGTCTTGCTGGCGCATCTGTGACCAAGACAGCAAGTCTTTGTGATGTATCAAGAGCCACGGTATCCAGGGTAATGTCAGCATACCACCAAGAAGGACGAACCACATCCAACAGGATTAACTGTGGACGCAAGAGTAAGCTGTCTGAAAGGGATGTTCGGATGCTAACCCGGATTGTATCCAAAAACATAAAACCACGGCTGCCCAAATCACGGCAGAATTAAATGTGCACCTCAACTCTCCTGTTTCCACCAGAACTGTCCGTCGGGAGCTCCACAGGGTCAATATACACGGCCGGGCTGCTATAGCCAAACCTTTGGTCACTCATGCCAATGCCAAATGTTGGTTTCAATGGTGCAAGGAGCGCAAATCTTGGGCTGTGGACAATGTGAAACATGTATTGTTCTCTGATGAGTCCACCTTTACTGTTTTCCCCACATCCGGGAGAGTTACGGTGTGGAGAAGCCCCAAAAAGGCGTACAACCCAGACTGTTGCATGCCCAGAGTGAAGCATGGGGGTGGATCAGTGATGGTTTGGGCTGCCATATCCTAGCATTCCCTTGGCACAATACTTGTGCTAGATGGGCGCGTCACTGCCAAGGACTACCGAACCATTCTTGAGGACCATGTGCATCCAGTGGTTCAAACATTGTATCCTGAAGGCGGTGCCGTGTATCAGGATGACAATGCACCAATACACACAGCAAGACTGGTGAAAGATTGGTTTGATGCACATGAAAGTGAAGTTGAACATCTCCCATGGCCTGCACAGTCACCAGATCTAAATATTACTGAGCCACTTTGGGGTGTTTTGGAGGAGTGAGTCAGGAAACGTTTTCCTCCACCAGTACCACGTAGTGACCTGGCCACTATCCTGCAAGAAGAATGACTTAAAATCCCTCTGACCACTGTGCAGGACTTGTATATGTCATTCCCAAGACAAATTGATGCTGTATTGGCCGCAAGAGGAGGCCCTACACCATACTAATAAATTATTGTGGTCTAAAACCAGGTGTTTCAGTTTCATTGTCCAACCCCTGTATGTGGGAAAATAAAACCATAGTATACAAAATCATTTGAGCCTAGAGCTGTTTACTTTTTCCATTTTCTTAAGAATGAAAATCTGAATTTCTAAAGCAGGGGGCCTCTAGGTTACTCTGAGGTCATATCTTCCATTATAAATGCCATGTGGGACTGAGAAGATCATTATGTAGATTTTATGAACCCTAGTTAAGGGGATGGTTTAGTGATTTGAAGTTGGGTCAAGTTGAAATAGGATGAGCAGTAAATATCTTACATGCATAAGAAGAGTCTTCAGTTTGATGACACGGAGATAAATTTCAGCTCTGTTTGTTTCTAAAACAAAAGCAATATAAAAACCTCTGGTAGCAGTTCAGATGAACTTTATTATATTAATTTTTACATTGATCATCTGATGGAAGAATAATACAGACAGGTTCCACTGAACAGATTTCATTTAGCTGTACACGTTTCACAGGGAATGTTCACTGTTGCAGGCTGTGATCTACCAGTGACAAATGACTTTAAATGCTCGTGTTCAGCGTATGTGATAAAGCAGCCATTTAGAAGAAAGATGGGTCTCACAAGTGCAATGAATGAAACAACAGAAATCAGCTAAAGTCCAAATCCAGCTGCCTGCAGCATTCAACCTGTTAATACGCTGCACAGCATGAGATGCAACAACGCACTGGTACCGTAGTTACCAGTGTTGTACATCTGGTACACTGGACTGTCTAAATATCAAAACATCTCCAAAGTGATTTAAACCTTTTTTATTCTCGAATGTCTGAACAGACTTAGAAAAATCCTGAACAACACTGATCAAATCCATCCAAACCTACCTACCTACCTAAATCTCCTTCATTACTAATAAAAAAATCAAACCAAATCTCCAATCAGTTCTTTTGTGGTCACTTTTTATTTGTTTCTATTGATAAAAGTGAACTGAAAACGTACTGAACCTTACGTTGGATAATTTAATGACTGTAGTGTGCTTAATATATTGCCAGTAATATATGGTGAAGAGCTCTAAATATCTGCTTTATCACATACTGTGAACATGAGCATTTACAGTCTGTGTTTATTAATACATAATTAGTCCTACAAATCGCCCTCTGTGGGCTTCATTTGAGTCTCTCAGACTCGGCTGTGTCTGCAGTTCACTGAAGTGTGTGATTACAGCCAGCCAGCCTGCTTTTACCCCAATTGTTGTCTTCTGAAAGGGAGAAATGGGTGATATTGTTTTTTTTCAAAGAATGTATCTGTTGTAAAAATTGAAATGCTCATAACTGAAGAGTGAGCTGCTGCAGAGGATAAAAGCCCGTGTTGTTGGCTGAGAGCAGGGGTGGGGGCATAATTCATTCAGGCCACTTTTCTCCTCACAGAAAATGTCTTTGTTTATTGCAAAATTTATTAAACTAAGCATGAAATGTAAGCAGCTTCTGTCCTTAGGAGGCAGAAAGCGAAGAGAAAATCTGGACGTCTGCAAACAAACGAGTTAGAATAAATCACTAAAGCAGTCTAAGCAAAGTATTAAATGAATAAATGCATTATATTCAGGCATCCTTCAATTTGTCTACATTATGAATTTCTTGATACGCATCTTGTTTCGAGAAGATTTCTTTTTTCATCAACAGTTGTTTAGAACTCAGGCAGGTACAGTAATCTGAAATGAAGGCTAATTTGTGTTTTTAAAAGGTTTATGTGGCACACAGTTGGTATAACTGAGTGACTTTAGTTGATGCACAGCAGCTCCTCTGAATCTGGTACGTCATGGATACGTTGAGTCGTTTTCCACACCAGCTAACCCAACTAAAACGTTCATGTAAACCTGGCTGCAGGCCAGCCAAAAGCACAGAGAGACATGAATCATATGCAGACATACTTTCATCCTTTTTCTTTTACAACATAAGACTTGAAAACAAAATGATCTGATGCTGCATTTAAAGGGAGACGGATCCTGGTTGCTTTCACTTTAATAGAAACCAGGACAGAACTGGACCTTTTGGTTCTGTAACAGAGTATTTCTAGTTTTAACTAGAAAGGTTGCAACACTTAAATTACCCAGTTACTGTATCCCTATTAAAGTTTATTTTTATAAGCTGAATAGGTTTACAGGTAAATTTGTAGGCTAATTTTAAAGCAAAGATATCAGCAGGAATGTGATTCTAATTAAATCTGCCCGTTAACAGCTGTTGTTTTCTAATAAATCCAAACAGATACTTTTACTCCAAAAACAAACTATTTCATTTTATTTATTTATTTTATTTTACAATTAAGTTGTGCCTTTCTTGCATAGAACAATAAACACCTGTTAATTTAAAGTTCATGTTGATTTTATCTCTTTTTATCATTTGTAATTTTAGCTTAAACAATTAAGATGTATGAACCAACTCTGCGGAGAGTCTGAATGTAAAGACATAAAAACAGAGGTTCGAATCTTGTGGCTTAATCACATCTCAATTCCTGCCTCCAATGATTATTTACATTTTATTGTTTTTTATTTCCATTAATTCAGAGTTTATTTGAGCAAATATTAGGTGGAGAAAGTGTTGTTTGGACTGGAGATTGTAAAGCTCACGGAGAAGAAATTGTAATTCAGTTGTTTAATTCATTATAAACCCAGTTTAGTTAAGTGTTCCTAGAATATATTGTTTAATAGTTATATTTACAAGTCCTTATAAATAATCGATCTGTTATAAGTAATTCAATAAAAAGCTTGTTATTAAAATTGGTCTTCAGTTTATGTGACCTTTAAGATCAACAGTTTCTACTCAGCCTGGAAAAGTCTGTAATTTGACAGCAGGTCTGGAAGAATATAGAAAAATAAAGTAGATTGTAGAGACATGTTTGGATTTCCAGATTTAATTTCCATCCATCCATCCACCCCAACCTCCCCACCCACCTCCCCAGTCAGAAATTACAGAAATCTGGAAGATTTTTGACACAATAAACACAAAGGAACACTTTATAACCCCACAACATAAAACATGTATTTTGTAAGTTAAATAACCATGTCTGTCATGTTTTTTATTAAATATGAAAAACGTGTGTAAAATCTGACATATATTTAAAATTAGACCTAGTTGTGATGCCACATTGAAGATTACAGTCTTCTTTGGATGGAAAGTAAAGGTGCGTAGCTGCAGCCGACTACACAGAGACGTATTTATGAATAAAAAACTTCTGTCAACCGGCCTGGTGCTCAGATCAGTTTCTTGTCTACCTTCAGACACATCTCTCTTCATAATGGTTCATTACCTTCAATAGGTTCTACAGATTTATGCTTCGTCTCTGCCAGGAGGGCAGCATGTTATATTTCAAGTTTCAGACACACAGACTTCATCTTTACTCTTTTTAGGTGATTTAACTTACTCTTTTTTCTTTTTCTACCTTATAACTGTGCAGATATCTACATGTTTCTGATCGTTTTAGCCCAACTCAGCCATGATCTACAGGCTAAAATGGTCCATACTGGTTTGAAGTGTCTTGTTTATTAGTGTCTTTCAGAGGAAGTGACCCTGGAAACCTGCTAGATTCAGTGTTAAATTGCTGTCTTTATGTCTGTGCTCTGCTGTCTCTTACATGTCAGCCACTGAACTGGAGTCTTTCTGTGTCCTCAGAGAGACCTGTTTGTTTGTGTGTGTCTGTGTCCTCCATGAAACCCTGCAGGCTGCTTTTCAGATGAAATGGCCCACAATGGTGCCTCTGAGATCACATGCTGCTCACGCTGCACAGCCGGACCTGGAGACATGGATGGATGGATGGATGGATGGAGGGATGAGTGGAAGTGAAGGGAACTGATGGGGCTGAAGTTAGAGAACTGAGCTTCTGGGACGCCTTACAAATACATAAAATAACTAATTAACACTAAATCAAGACTGTGCTGTAACGAAGCAAGATCAGCTAGAATAGGAATGGTCTTTGGAGGGTTTTGGGTGAGGTTCTATGGGCTGTATTTTAAAACAATGCTGTGATCACTGCTTAGCTGAGAGCTTATTGATGTTTGGACCAGATGTTTGTATCCATGATGCTGGACCTGCTTGCACCAGAGAGACTTTATCATGGAGAGTTTGAGGCAGGATCGCAGACTTGATGTTCATTGAGTTATAGTCCAGCATTCCTACGCAGGCTGGAAAACTGTTGAATTAGTTTTTTTGTGTTTTTCCGGGTCTGAACAGGTTTGGAAAAAAAAAAAAAGAGTAAAGAAAATTATTAGGATTTCCAGACAGTATTCCCCATCTCATTGTCTAAATTTTATGTCATTCCTTCTATCCTTCCTTGTGTCCTTTTTTCCTTTCTCTCTTGTACACATCTTTGTGTTCAACCTTTCCTTCTTCCTTTTACCCCTACTTCTTTCCTTCTGTTTGTCTTTCCTTCCTTTTGTCCTACCTTCCTTGTGTCCGTCCTCCCTTCTCTTTGTCGTTCCTTGTTTTTCCTTCTTTCCTTCCTACCTCATGTCTGACGTCTTTTTCGTCTTCTCTTTGTGTCGTTTTGTATTTCCTTCTTTCGGTGCTTCCTTCCATCATCGTGTCCTTCTCTCTTCCGTTCCTTCTCTATTCTTTTTGTTTCCTGAATCTTATATTTATTTTTTGTGCAACCCAATCTGGGAGGTCTCCAAAGTGCCTTCTAAAGTCATTGACAGGCTATTTACAGACATGGACGCAGTGTCTGGTTCCTTCGTAAACAGGTGAAAAAAATGCCTGCAGCAAAATCTCCGTCTGATAAAAATCTGTTTTTAATTTAAATTCATTTATTCAATGGGGGTAAAAAAGAAATCATTGTTTTTAACAAAAAATCAATGGTGTTGCAGTTGTTCGCACCCCTGCTGTTAATACTTTATACAACCAGCAGGACAGCACTTGGTCTTCTCTTCAAGCATTTCACTGGTTGAAGCCTGCAGACAGATCTTTGACCATCCCAGAGTCCTGGGTCCCCTCTGATGCATCTCCTGTGTTCAGCAGCCCACAGGTTCTCTGTAGGCTTCAGGTCTGAAGACTGAGATGCTAATGGAAGCTCATTGGCTTTGTGTCTGCTGAAACATTTTGTTTTGATTTGCTCATTTTCAGTTTTGCCGTAAATAAGAGTTTATGAATCAATGCACTCTTATAATAAAAAAAAAACATCCTTAACATCCTTCTCATAGTGGGTGGTGGCATAATCTCTGTGTCCCTTCATATTTATTCCCCAGGAAAACAGGAAGTCATGGGTCACAGAATGAAAGTTCCTGGAAACTCTCGCCAATTAAAAACTCAACTTCAACTACAATCATTTTAAATGGATTTCTAGGGTCGCAGGAAACAGATGATTTTGTTTTGAAACATTTTCTAAAGATTTTTTAATCCCAGTAATTAATGTACACAAAATAAGTTATTTTTCCAAATTTTGAGATTATGCTGCTTTAATAAAAGATTAATTTCATTTGTATGCTTTTGCACATCTTTACTGGCGGTGCCAATAGTTTTGTCCATAAAATGTTACCATGTCCATAAATTTATAGATATTTGTCTGTCTCAGCATTGACCTTTGTTGCTGTTTGATTTGCAAAAATTCGGTTTCTGTTGAGCTGCATGAAACGCTTAAATACAACCTCACATATTACTAGAGCCTTTAATTAATGTTCGTTCTGCCACCTCAGAAACGGTTAAACAAAGATTAGAGGGATCTCGGCTGCAGCTTTATGCAGAACAGTTCATATTCATGCCTTGTAAATCAAACTCTCCCACTGACTAGCTCTGACATTTATGGCATTATTCATAGTGGCTGACATTTTACTGCTTCTTCTTCTTCAGCCCTCAGTGAGGCAGGTTTTATACTTTAACGCTGCTTTTATGTGGCTCTGACTTTGATGTTTGAAGGAATCAAAAACTCATTTCTTTTTGTTTTGTACTGTGTGTGTCGCATGCATTGAAAAAAACAAACTTCTTTTGTCCTTTTTTGTTCCTGCAGAGCGTGTTTACTCTTCTGTTGGGGCCTTTCACCTTCTTCAGCGCCCAGAAGACCAAATATCTTCAGATTCTCACCTCACTCATGCGTTGGATCGGTAAGAGGAAGCCACATGTCAGTGTTTTTTTTTTTTTTTTTTACATAAAACATATATAGTCATGATGAGAGGTATAATGGCATTAAAAGAACAGTTTCTTCAGAAGCGGTCTGTGAAGGATCTAGTCTGTCTCTATGGCTACGTAGAATAAAGAAAGAGGGGGCTATCCCGGAATGTGAATTTGCCCTTTTTCAGAGGTTCCCCAGCCCCAGTGCATTCATTCACGCTTCTGAAGCAGCAGAACAATATTTTCTGTTCGTTTGTTCTTCACACAGTTAAATCAAACCACTAGAAATGTCATGAAACATGGCCAATTATCAACAAGTCATATCAAAACCCCAAAGATGTGCAAAGATCATCAGCAGGAGAAAGAGACTGAAAACATTTGAAAACCGTTCCTGCCGAGTCATCCAGCCTTTATAAATAAATGCTAAACCTTCATGTGTTTTAGCAAAATGGCGTCAGAACATAACGGCAGCTTTCGGCAACCCATTTAACCCGTCTGGTACCAGAACGGACTCAGCGGACTCAGCCTCCTGAGCATTATTCTTCATGATTGACTGAAACGAATGACAGTCACATTCCTACTGAATCATATTATTTGATAAATTTAAACAGGGAAACTTTTTTCATTTGAAGACTTTGTTTTTTAAAAGGGGGATTTTTTTTACCTAAATTTTTAAAAAACTTGTTTATTTTTTTTCTGTGGAAGAAACCTGACAGAGTTCAGAGCGTTGCACCACATTCATTTATTAAATTAAATTTGAATCCAATACAAGTTGCTTTTAGGATCACTTTGTCAAAATTTTCACATTAATCTAATGATTAGATATGTTTTAGGCATTAAAAATGTGAAAATATTCATGAAATAAGTGGGAAAAACGTACAACAGACCTTCTAGGGTCTTACATGTGTCCCACAGCTGAGGTTTGGGCTAAGACGGGTCAGCAGCAGAATAATACCAAACACAGCAGCAGTTCTACACCAGAATGGCTGTAGTAAATGAATCAAGGTGTTGCAATGGCCCGGACCACTTCAGCCTGATTGAAACGCTGCAGTGGGACCTTCAGGAAAAAACTGGGCCAGGATTTCTTCAGGCTGAGGGAGTCGGACAGAAGAGTTACTGTTGCTAGAGGTGGTTCTGGTGTGGACCTGTAACATCTCAGGTTCTCATTTGAAGATACTTCTGGGACCAGAGGGTTTTTTTCATTTTCAACAAATATTTAAAACTTTTGAACTAAAATAATCTTTGCTTTCCTGCTTGGCTCTGTATGTAGTTTTTCTTCTTCTCCACCCCCTTCTCTGAGCACTCCGTTTCTGGCTCGTCACATCTGTTTTCCATTTTATCATCTCTCTCTGCCTTTGCCTTTGTGGCCGCTGTGGTCAGGTCCGTCCATCATGGTTCGGTTCTGCTCCGTGTCTTTGATTCCCATCTCCTCTCATTCTTCAGCCTGACAGGCTCGACAGGCCATCCCAAGCTTGATTGGACCGTCACTCTCGGGGCGACGTTCGAAAATAAACCGTCCATCCAGGACCTGCCGTTAAAATCACAACACCGCAGAGTCCCTGCTCTGCCGCACATAAACAACAGAGCAGCATCCATTCACTGTCCACCGTTTGTCTGGCTGGATAGCGGCAGGGTTTTAGCTGCACCTTTCACTCTGCACCCTGCCCGAGTAATTGATCAGGGTGTCACTTTACAGCATGCTCTTTGCAGCTCTGGCTAACGATTCAGAATGACTCAGCTGGAAGCTTTGTTTTCTTCATGCGTTGCAACAACATCAGAGGAGGGAAACTTGAGATAAAATATAAGCTAGAATGGCTCAAATGTGGTGCCTGCTACAGCATGTTTACTTATATTGATGACTGTAGTATAATGCCTGTTTTAGAGAAGATGTAGTGACAACTTGACAGTACAATGATGTAGTTTGTCTGAACATTTTCATAGTTTCCAATTCTTTGTTGTTTTTGAAACAAGCTATCACGATGCTGTCACCAAGATTATTACGACTATCAATTTTCCCTCATCAGTTACAAAAGGTAAATAAGCTTCTTAGAGCAAAGTGCAAACTCTATGCAGTCAGGCAGTTCATATTTAAACTAATGACATCATTTTTAAGACTATTGCTTAAAGAAATTATAAATGAACGTGATCTAGGTAATGTTGGCGGTTTTTAGGTGACCTGAGGTGGAAGACAAACTGCAGCTCTCTGCAAGGTGATTATTAGTATCATTCCACTCACTCCTTCACTGACTGATTCCAGCATTTCCACCAGAGAACAAGCAGAGTAGGAGGTGTTTCCACACCATTTCAAGCTCGGTAAGCAGGCGCCGGATGCAGCGAGAGCAGCTAACACACCTCAACCATATGGTTGATATAAACAGAGCGGAGTCGTTTGGATGCCAAGATTTAAATGTAATTATAATAGAGATTGTACCCTTCCTTCCTTCCAAGCTTCCTTCCGTCCTTCCTCCCTTCCTTCCTCCCTCCCTCCATCCCTCCCTTCCTTCCTCCCTCCCTCCATCCCTCCCTTCCTTCCTCACTTCCTTCCTTCCGTCCTACCTTCCTTCCTTCCTCGTTTCCAACCTTCCTTCCATGCTCCTTCCTTCCACCTCTCCCTTCCTTGCTTCCTTCCTTCATTCCTCCCTCGTTTCCTTCCTTCGTTCCTCCCTCCCGTCCTTCCTTCCTTCTGGTTACATCCTTCCTTACCGTCTTCCATAAACTCAGGGGAATTGCACCCTCTGCTTGGAAGAAGTGGAGATGTTTCGTCTTTGGGAAAGCTGGGAATCTGAGTCCTTGTTATCAGTGTTTAGATGTGTTGGCTGTGCTCTGAGAAGGTAAATGAACTGATGGCCTACTTTGTAAATTAAATCATTAATCCTGACCAGTGGCCTCGGTCCTCTTCTGTCTCAGGTTGTGAGTGTTTGTTTTTAGTGCAGAGGAGGAGTGGACAGACACAGTGAGTTATAGACTGCTGGCATGTTTCTGCAGCACCAACTCCTCCAGGGTGAGGAAACATTATTTAGTCCCATTTTCAGGTAACTGCAGTTACTCTGCTGTTCTCAGAGGAACAGAAAAGCAAAGAATGTGTTATACATATATTGTTGTAGTTGTTACGTTAGTCTTATTATTTCATGCTTTTTAAATGACCCCAACAAAGACTTGGCTCATTTTAGCTGTCGTTCATCCGTCATTACTTATGCTTGGGATCAACTCTGACAAACTGTCTTGTTCTTCACACATGAAAACTGTTCTTCTGAACAGCAGCTTTCGAAATCCTTTAGGTTTCTTTGCTGCAACTTAAAGCTTCGGCTTCGTTTGAGGATTTTCTGTAGAATCGAGGTCTGCAGCCTGGCTCTGGAACTCCACAATCTTAATGTTATTCTTCTGAAGCCAGTATTTGGTTGCCTCAGTTGTATGCCTTGTCCCTATCATAATGGAAGGCCCATCCAGAACATGTCTGCAGTGTACATGGCTCTGGATATTGGCCCAGTGAATTTGTCCTGTATTCTTTGCAGAAAAAAGGCCCACAGCATAACATTTCCACCTCCGTGCTTGAGTCTGTGTTCTCCTCTTCCTCCTCCAAACAGTGGATTAAATTACTGTCAAAGTACTTGATTTTGGTCTCTTCTAACCACAGCACTTTCCTTTCACCCAGACCTTCTCTGTATTATTTCGATGTTCACTGGAAAACTTAAAACAGGGAGGAACATGTGCCCTCTACAGAGAGCAACGTGGCACTGTATTTCATCGAGGGTGATTGATGGTCGTTTTTTGATTCTTTCATTCCCCAGTAACCTTACCAGCAGTTGTCACCTTCTCGTCAAGCTTCTTGCTTGTGATCTTGTAGCCCATTCCAGTCTTGTGTAACTCTACTACCTTGTCTCTGACGTCCTTTGAAGCTTTTTTTAAATTTGCTCTCAGTTGTGGAGAAGTTAAAATGCAAGAAACTGATTCTTTTCCGCACCGGCTGTAAGCAGGGTAAAGCTTGCAGCTGTTATTGATGTTGGGAAGGCTAAACTGAATGTTTTCAGTGCTGACTATAAATGTTGATTAAGAAAATATACTTGATAAGTTAGGAATATTAAAGACACGTTTTTAAGATTACATCAGAGTTAAAACAAGACTTTTTAGTTTCTGTATCTTTAAAATATAAAGCAAACTCTCTAGGAGGAAAAACACATTCAAACCATCCATCTAATGCGCTCAGTTTACTCCAATATAGGATGGAGAGATTGGACACTGCCCGCAGGCATGTTAACAGCTATATGGTGGCATTTTAGAAGAATAAGGAAGGGAGACGTTGGTTATGAAGGTCAGGGGGACTCTGATGGTTTGTTGAATTGGGATTTCAGCAGGCAGCTCACAGGGCGACAGTGAAATATGAGGCAGTCTTAATAAACTGTGCAGCAGAATCACAGTTCAGAGGTGCTGAAAAATTAAGTTTAAGACCCATAGATTCAAAACAGGACTTTGGTGTCAGACTCTGCATGCCAGGACACTGGACCTGCCTGTAAACCAGCATTTTTTTCACTGTTTTTGGTTCATTTTAGTAAATTCAGGCAGATTACCTCTTGTTGGGTGGTGAACTTATACGGTAAACCAATAATGCAGTGGTAGAATTAATTATTTTTATAAACCAATGAAGGCATCCATCATTACCTGCTAGGTGTGCAACACTCCACATATTTGTACCAAACCGTCACAGTACAGACCTCATAGCTAAACACAAACAACCAAATCGAATGTCATCCATAGGCGATCACCACTCTGATCCACATAAGGACACTAAGATGGTTTTTCTTTTTGTTTTTTTTGTTCAGAGGACTGAAAGGAAATGGGCAGATAAGGCTTCTCTCTAAAGCATTCCACACCAAACTATTGCAGAAAATGATTAGGTAGGAATGATGGGAGGTTTAAGACCCACCTGCTTGTTTTGAAGCGTGCAGAGTTTAGGTTTCCAGTGACACAACAGCAGTGGAGAGTGAGACACTTAATGAACAATATGTCATATAGCCAGTTTGTGATGTTTATTTATTTTCACTGCCAGCTTTATTTGGTAAACCTTGCCTGAACCGGGCTAGACCCCCTTTTTCATTCAGAACATTCAGACTTAATCCAACAAATTGTGTGTAAAACATCTCTCAGGTTTTTTGGTCCATATTAACATGATGGCATCGGGCGGTTGCTGCGGATTTGTTGGTTCTCCATCCATGATGTGAATCTCCCACTCCACCACATCCCAAAGAGGAGTACAGTGGAGTACAGAGAACGGGCAGCGGGCACATGAAGTCTAGGTGTTTCTCTTCTAGGTGTTTGTTTGCCATTAATTACATTTTTTGAAGAATTTGCTGATTGCGCTGTCAGAGATCACTGAAGGTGTTACGAGGCAGTGAAGACACTTATGACCCAGTCTATCACCAGAAGGAGCTTCAGAGCTGACTGGTTTTATCTGATAATGTTCTACTGTGGTGAGAAATGGAGAAATCTTGGTTAGAAAGAGCTGCACCTCTAGCCGCCAGTGAGATTATCCAAGAGTGCTCAAGGAGATGCTGAAGGAGTGTCAGTCTTTAATTAATGATGAGATGATGGTCATACTCTAAAACCACTGGAGGGAAGGGTGTATAAGCTATCAGACGTGGTAGGGAAACAGAGCAGCAGTATCAGAACGTAGCAGATGAATAAGACGGTGTTTAAAATGTTGTTTTGTGAAAATGCTGATTTTTCTAACTGATGTATGGTTTAAGAGTCTAAGTTCTGGATTTTGTGAGACCTTCTGTCTTGCAGCCTCTCCAGTTTATTGCTCATGAGATGGATGGTCTCTCACTCAGCTGCTTTCTAAGCATGAAATAAGTCCAGGATTCCCATCCATTCTGAGAAAGAAGCTGGCCATCTTTTTTGTCTTTGGAGATAGTCAGCGACTCTGTGTGTTTTGTGGTGACGACAATAGAGCTGTACGAGTCTCCTCCAGGGCGTCGTTAAGATGAAGCATTCCTCACAAGGTCATTGACGGTTCTATTCAGGTGATCTAAATCACGTTTTGTGAGATGGACGGGATCAAGTTACAAGGACATGATATGTGGACTTCTTACAGCTCCTCAGTTTACCTGCCTATTTTCATTGCATGCCAAACAAAGAAGAAATTACTGCCGGGGAACTGTGAAAGTGCACCTCATCACCATATCCTGACAGATTTCTGCAGATGTAAAAGGCTGATTCAGTCTGAATGAATGAGTCAGAGGAAGAATGAGCTACTCTGCCCGGTTTTAATGATCTTTCCTGTGGTTTGCAGAACATTGCATGCTGATGTATTTACACCAGAAAACTTGCCATTGAAATCTGAGGTTGATTAGTTGCTGGTTTTAAAATAACTTACTCTAATTACTGAACAGTGGGTTTAAATGCTACATAGGCTGATGTGTTATTAATCTCTGAGGTTACAACAGATTTATATGTTGATGCTGTCTGTTGATCATTTGGAGCTGTAAAGGTGATCAATCCTAATATTTTTTATTTCATGACTGCATGGTGCCTCAGCATCCAGATTCCAGATTCATGGCCTTAGGTGCAGTGAGAGTGATAAAATCATCTCAGGAAGATGTGATTTACCCTCATCGTAGTGTTATGGAGCTGAGAGTCTGACAAATGAGCACATTATCAAAACCCATGACAAACTGTGAACTTAGATTGTCTCGCCCCTCTGAGCAACTTTCAATTTCTTTAAACAATGTTAAATAAAATCTACACCACCAGTGAAAGGTTGTAGATACACTTTCTCACCTAATGGGTCTTTATTTCCATGACTAATTACATTATAGATTCTAACCAAAGGCAACAAAGCTATGAATGATCACATGGACTTATATAGTAAACAAAAAGTGTGAAACAACTCTAAACATTTTCATATTTTAGATTCTTCCAAATAGCCTCCCTTTGCTCTGATGACTGCTTTGCTCTCTTGGCGTTCTCTCCATGAGCTTCATGAGGTGGTCGCCTGGAATAGTTTTCCAAAGAGTCTTGAAAGAACTTCCCAGAGGTTCATTGAGAGACGGACAAAGGTTAATATTTCAGTCAACACAGCAAAGGGCGGCTACTTTCAGGAATCTAAAATATAAAACATATTTAAAGTTATTTTACTATTTTCTGTTTGCTACATAATTGCATGTGTGTTCATCCACTGTTTTGATGCCTTCAGTGAGAATCGACGTACAATGGAAATAGTCATAAACATAAAGAAAACCATTAAATGTGAAAGACGTTCTAAAACTGTTGACTGATAGTGTACATATCAGCCTCCACCTAGAATCTAAATGTTTGAACTGTCGGTGTAATTTAGATTTTTCTGTTTGATCACATTCTGAATATTCTGAATATCAACTTTCTTTCACATCCAAGCTGCCTTTCTCATAGCCTCGATATTAGAATCTTAATCTTGGCCAACCTAAAGATGGGGATTTAAGTAATGCAATAACACCCAGCCACCCTGAGGCACTCTTAATTAAAAGCTCAGTTCGCTTACGCTTCCTGTGAATACCTCAGTGTTAAAGATGAAGGACAACAGCTTCCTTCCTCCTGTCCTGTACCTTTATCTTCCTCTCTGTTTTACACACAGCCTCAATTACAACCCCAATTCCAACGAAGTTGGGATGTTGTGTAAAATGTAAATAAAAACAGAATACAGTGATTTGCAAATCATGTTCAACCTACATGCAATTGAGTCCGTTACGAAGACAAGATATTTAATGTTCATCCTGTTAAACTTTGTTTTTTTGCAAATATTCACTCATTTTTAATTTGATGCTTGCAACACATTCCAGCAAAACTGGGCCAGGGGCAACAAAAGACTGGGGAAGTTGAGGAATGCTCTAAAAACACCTGTTTGGATCATCCCACAGGTGAGTGTCATGATTGGGTTGAAAAAGAGCATCCCAGAAATGCTAAGTGGTTCACAAGCAAGGATGGAGTGAGGTTCACCACTTTGTGAACAACTGAGTGAGCAAATAGTTCAAGGGTTTAAGAACAACTTCAAGAAATGTAGGGATTTCATTATCTACAGTCCATAATATCCTCAAAAGATTTAGAGAATCTAGAGAAATCTCTGCACATAAGCAGCAAAGCTGAAAGCCAACATTGAATTCCCGTGACCTTCGACCCCTTGGGAAGGACTGTATTAATAACCGACACCATTCTGTAACAGATATCACCACGTGGGCTCAGGAACACTTCAGAACCATTGTGAGTTAACAGTTAAAAGTCTACTATGCAAAACCAAAGCTACATATCAACAAAACCCATTTCTGGACCAGAGCTCATCGGAGGTGGACTGAAGCAAAGTGGGAAACTGAGCTGTGGTCTGACGAGTCCACATTTCAAATCGTTTCTGGAAATTACGGACGTCGTGTCCTCCGGGCCAAAGAGGAAAAGGACTATCTGGATTGTTATCAGAGCAAAGTTCAAAAGCCAGCAGCTTTGATGGCATGGGGGTGTGTTAGTGCACATGGAATCATGGGTAACTGGCACATCTGTGAAGGCACCATTAATGCTGAAAGGTACATCGAGGTTTTGAAGCAACATCTGCTGCTGTCCAAGCAATGTCTTCACCCTGCTTATTTCAGCAAGACAATGCCAAGCCACATTCTGCACGTGTTCCAACGGCGTGGCTTGGTTGTAAAGAGTTCTGGTTCTAGATCTTCCTGCAGTCCAGACCTGTCTCCCATTGAAACTGTGTGGCGCATTATGAAGAGCTAAGAGACCCAGGACTGTTGAGCAACTGTTCATCAAACAGGAATGTTAAAAGGAAAGATGATGTAACCCAGTGGTGAACATGACCCTGTCCCAGCTGTGTTGGAACGTGTTGCAAGCAAAAAATTCTAAATAAGGGAAATTTATCAGTTTGAACATTAAGTATCTTGTTTTTGTAGTGGATTCAGTTGGATAGAGGTTGAACAGGATTAGCAGATCATTGTTTTCTGTTTTTATTTAGGTTTTACACAACGTCCCAACTTCGATGGAATTGGGTTTCTAGATTAAAAACTGGATTAGAGGAACAAACAGATGACAAGAGTTGTAAAAAAAGGTTGAAAGTGGCTTAAACAAAAGACTGCAACGTCTTTTGGTTTATCAAGACTAGAAGCTGTTTTTATGCCTGCAGATAATATAACAAAGAGACTTTATGTCCTTGAAAGCTGGTCTGTTGCCCACCATCCTGACCTCTGTGTAATAAGAGGGTTAACGTTTAAATTGGGAGTAGCAAAGCTTTCCCCACAGCCTGAGATTACATTGGATGGAAGCCCGAGATGCATTAAATATTGAACAATAACACAGCAGGTTTTCCATACTGTGATAGTGCTGAATTCAAGGAAAGTAGGCAGCAAGCTTGAAGATTGGAGTTACACTCCTTTATTAACTTTTTTAACTTCTCTTGAAATGAAAAATGAAACATGTCTTCTAAAGCCTCCAAATCATTGTTCATTCTTATTTATTAAAAAACGTTGAAAGTGAATCTTCTTTAGTGTCAGATTAGGTAAAAATATTGACCCTTCTAATTTTGAAACAACTTTTCATCATTTTAGTTGTCTGCTTCGTCGCTTCCATAGACGGAGGGAACTGACCTTCTAATCAGATGAAGTCTTTCAGCAAATCCTTCTTGATACTGGAGGAGGTTGCTGAAGAACTCGCCCTTGAAGTGGGGGAAATGGGAATTTCACCCACTGATGTGGGTAGATCTTCATGAAAAATAAAATGTAACCAGGCACTTCAAAGAGGTTCTGATGCTGGGGGACGGTGTAATGAATTATGTGGGTTAATACACCCAACAACAGAACCAAACTTATCCTCTTTCAGTGTCGGCATACTTGAGCTTGGACTACAAAATCACAGCGAGAAATAAATATGGCGGATACGTGACATTGATCAGGAGGTCCATGACCGTATTTAGCTGTTAGCAAATACTGTGACGTAACAGTTGGAAAAACGTAACAGGACTGAAAAATATGCGTAATACCTGCGTTTTTGTTTTTTTGTTACGTCAAACTTTTCTTTCTACGTTTGAAACACTTTCTGATTATTTTAATTGTTATATTTCTTTTCTTAAAGCAGTCAAAACCAGTCGTTATGTTCCTCTTTCTCCTGTGAATGCTTGTTTCTTTTTCCTGCTGTTTACTTCTTTTCAAGCAGACTGTAAAATCATCATCTGACCAATGAGCTCCGAAAAACATTTAGGCTGTTAACTTGCAGCTCCCCTTCATTCAGAGATTCCTCAGCAGTAAGGTTCACATATTCAGTCACAGAGAGGCATGAAGGTGTATGGTCCAGATAAACGTTCTGCAGATGTGTGGAAGCCCACAGCTCGAGTGTTGCCTCCTAAATGTCAACGTGTGTTTAAAGGACACCCAGAGATGAGAGCTGAGGAGCTGGTTGGCTGCTGGCCATCCTCAGGCTATGACTAACTGCTGCAGTCACGCGCTGATTGTGTCTGTGTGGAGGAGAGATGACTGTCAGCCCTTAACAGGACTCCATGCTGCGGCCGGGACTCTTTCTGACGTGCTCACGCTGGTTTCCAGAGAGGTACCTCCAGAAATCAATTGCAGATGGGAGGTGAAGAGCAGGAGCTGCCGACACTCTAGGGCTGGTCTGTCTTCTTCCTGACTTATACTGGCCCCCATCACACTGCCCAGTTTGTTCTTTCTGCCTCATGTTTAAGAGACGAGCAGCTGGATTCTGTTTAAAGGCTTTTTTAGGGAAAAGGCTAAGAACAGGGGAAGCTTCTGTCTTAGACCATGACCTGAAGGATGCTTGTTTAATGGAAAAACCTGCAGAGAAGAAGGAAATTCAAGTGAAAGGTGTACTACTTAAATAAATAGCAAATTAGGTTGTTTTTCGTGCCTTATTTTCCATCATACACTCACAAAAGCTCCAAACAAATTACCTCTGAACATATATGTGCTTGTAGTTGTTTGTTGGTTTGGCTGAGTTATGACAAAAAATCTTTATTTTGGGGTCTTTAGTCGTTGGATTGGTTTGTTCCTCTTCTTTCCTTTGTATTTGTACGTCAGCTGTAACTCCCACAACTTAAACAGGCTACAGCCATAAAACCCAACCAAATTAAAAAAGAAAATACATATTTTTTTTATTTTGAATGAAGAACATTTTCAGAATTGCTCGTTATTGCTCATAAAACGTAAAAAACATACTTTTTTGCAGTGTTTTTTTTCCCATTTAAATTTTTGACGGCTTGTTCAAAAACTAAAGGAGAACAAAACAGAAGCCGAAGTATAGTATAGCAGTATATGTTTAGAACTATCCTATAGTGCTCTTCGTAGTTTCCTATGAAGAGCACTATGGACCGTCAGTTTTTAGGTGATGATACGCAGCTGCAGTTTTTCTAATCGTCCAGAAGGTGGCAGTGTTTGTGTTTCACATCCAGCTCGTGCGCCACTCTGTGTCCTGCAGCCTGGAGTCATTGACCACCTTGTGTCAGGATGAATACGAGGATTTTGTGGAATAAGGAGTTCATAGTTTCATCCTGCATTTACCAGTAGTAGCCACAGACGGCGCTGTTCAGCAAGTGTTTTCAGTCTCGGTTGTTTGAAGCTTCACAGCTGTGGGATTAACCTTCTAGCAGGATCTACTCTGTTTAATTTCTTTGTTTGTTTTTGCAGCTTTCACCATGATGATCATATTGGCTCTGATCCGAATCGCCAAAGGAACCGGAGAGGGCCACCCTCCTGTCGCCAACCTCTCCGGGGTGCCCAACCTGTTCGGAGTGTGCGTCTATTCCTTCATGTGCCAACATTCCCTGCCCTCGCTGGTGACGCCCATCTCGGATAAGAAACGAGTCGGAGCTCTGGTTCTGGCGGACTACGTTCTGATCCTGGGATTCTACGCCCTCCTCTCATTTACCGCCATCTTCTGCTTCGACAGCTCGTTGCTGCACGACATGTACACCCTGAACTTCACCGACAACTGCAACGTGTTGGACATTTCGGTGCTGCGTTACTTCCTGGGCTTGTTCCCAGTTTTTACCATCAGCACCAACTTCCCTATCATTGCCGTTACTCTCCGGAACAACTGGAAGACACTCTTCCACCGGGACGGCGGCACCTACCCATGGGTGGTGGACCGGGTCGTGTTTCCCCTCATAACCCTGGTGCCGCCGATCGTGGTGGCGTTCTGCACGCACAACTTGGAGTCCCTGGTTGGCATCACCGGGTCCTACGCAGGGACGGGGATCCAGTACATCATCCCGGCATGCCTGGTGTTTTTCTCCAGGCGCCACCTGGAGCCGGTGATAGGCAGAGACGCCGTCAACAAGCACCAGTCTCCTTTCCGCCACGCCTTCTGGGTGTGGTTTGTCTTGGTGTGGGCGGCCTCCTGCCTCATGTTTGTCACAGCCAACATTATCCTGACTGAGACTAAGAAATGAAAACTGTGTTTATGGAAATCTGCGACTGTTTGGCCAGTTTCTTCGTTCTCGAGGCCTTACCTGCTGCTGGATGGACTGTGTGCCTTTTTTAACCTGACTTTAGTTGCCTAAAATAAACGCAATCATTTATCAAATTTGCTAAAAGGGACCAAATGTTTTTTCCTGATAAGTTCTGGATGTGTGTATGACAGTGATCAAAGGGATTTTATTAAAGTTATCTTGTATCATCAAACAGCTAAAAGTTTAAGCTTTTCACACCGTTTTATGTTTCCCAGAAATATCTTCCTTCCTTTCTGCAGCTCTTGGATGCATACCTTCTACGACATCCCAGAATCAGATAGATGGCTGGTTACCAGGCCTCTGCAGAGCTGAATGATGCTGATGAGGTATTTCAGGTTTGTTAGAGCAGGGATGCATCTAAAAGTTGCAGGACCGTAGCTCTCGAGGTCTGGACTTGATCTAAAGCAACGGTCGAGCTGTCCGAACACTTCAGATCATAGAGGAACGTGTGTTTAATGGTGAAGTTTCAACCTCCTACATCTAACTTGTGTCTCTTCCTATTACAGGTAATAGGAAGAGACACAAATGTCCCACTCCCTCTCTAGAATAGCTTCTGTCAAACAAACACGTTGGAGATTTAACAGATCTGTGGGATGAAGCTACAGAAACATATTTCTTACTTTTAATAACCTTCTTTAAAATCCCAACCCAGAAAACGGAATCTGCTGGAGCTTTCCTGCAGAATAGTCCAATGAAACTATATCAAAGCAACAGAAGGAGCAAAGAAAAACTGCCTGTCACAGACCGATCCGTGTTCTGCCACAGAACCGCTTCACGACTCCGTAATGAGATTGGAGGATGGGAAGAAAAATGATCATTCTCCGATGTATTTCCCTCCCTCAGCAGGTGGTGTGAAGGCGATGTTCCCGTCCTCCATGTGAGCAGTGAAGCTGACGGATTCGCTCCCATCCCTGTCTGGAAAAGTCTGAAATGTTGACATGAAAATGTGCAGGAAGCCTGTTATGTATAACTTATTGTATAAAAACCTAAAAATAAGAGTTTATTCCAGTAGAGCAGGATTATAGCAGTTTTCTTTAAAAACATCTAATGTCAGGGTAGATAAATGAGGAAATAACCTCCAGGTACTATGTGGTGAAGGACCTTGTTGGTTGTTGTTGTTTGAATTATAACTATGAAAGGAAACGGACCAGCAGAGGAGAAGTTACCGAACCAGAAACCTTTTTGAGTCTGCTTCCTCTTTACATGGCATGTTATTGATTGTTAATAAGAGGAAAAAAGATGCTAGCTCCAATCAGATGAAAACCAGCACAGTTTACACGCCATTTTATTTATTTTTAGTTGTCTGTCTTTTCTTTTTTGACAAGCAGCAGTCCTCCTGCTCAGAATGTTCACAGCAAACACAAAGTTCTGCTAATTGTTATAGATTTCTATGTTCCTGCTAAACAATGTAATGATTTGTCCTTTTTAGATCAACTTCTCCCTGAACGTGGCTCCAGCTGCAGAGATTTTCTTTACACTGTGTTATTTTACGGCAGCTTTTGGCTGTATAGGTAGCAACGCAGGTGATTAAAACTTTCTCTTGGAAGGTAATGTGCTGCAACTGGAGTGTTTTAAGGCTCTGCAGCTGATTTCTGCTCCCGTGTGGAAGCGTTGGTGACACCTGGGAGGCGCTGTTGGAGGTCAATCTACTCTTGCTTTGTTTAGACCTCTGCTACAGGTGATCAGTCATCTGAGCTCTGCGGTGGACCTGCAGCTTCTCAGCTTATTTCCATCTACGTGTCTGACTGAGGAAAACAAACACTTGAACCTGAGGTGGACATTTATGGCATTTTCTCTGCTCACAAACATCTAAACATGTATGAATCAGTGTGAATTATTTTCATTTTTTGCTGCATATTTTTCTTTGATTTTGATCATTCCTTTAGAAATTAAATGTTGACAATCTGTGTGGTGCCAAAAGCATTTCTGATCCTTTTTTTTTTTTTCTATTTCTCTTCGTTTTGTGGTTTAAATGTGGTTTCTATTTTTATTTTTTTTTTACTTTTGTGTCATTTTTATTTGTGTATCTGAAATTCGGTTCTTTCTTCTCTATGGATGTTTACAGCTTTTTGTTATCCAGTTTCTCAAGCGAACAAAAATAAAATTTGTCTGAAAACTTAATGTGAAGCTTGAACACTGAAGGGGACATCTGTTTGTTTGTGAAGGCTGTAGAAGGTGAATTCATATTTTATCAGATAACGTTCAGCTTTCTGTGGCCTGTTTGAACTTTAAAAGGTGTTCCTACTGTGAGGTGCGGCTGAATTTTAAGCTTTTACCAAAAACCCTTTGATCCTCAGAAAACATTGATTTCTGGATGAAACCAACTTGTTCTGAACATCCAGGGAGCCTGCATGGACACCAGCCTCGCCTCCTGCCTCCTCATGTAATTCATCTTGGACTCCGTCATGTGGAGAACAGGATTTAGTGGAGCTCAGACCATCTGCTTTTCCTTTTCATGGCTGGAAATCATCTCGGTAACCGTCCCTGTGGCAAAAGTTCAACACAAGCTTGAATTTAGTGAAAAAGCCTCAGCTTTACCCTGACAAACGTTTGGTTTTCATCGTCTTGTTAGAAGTTCTGTAATGACTCGGTAAATCATGTCTGAGTGAATTAAAGTGGAGTAAACAGACGGCAGCTGTCTCCTTACATTCAGAAACAAACATCACCTGAGAGGCAGACAGAACAGCAACCTGCTGCAGGAGCTCCGATCCTCCTCTGAGATCCAGACGTCCCTTTAGATGTGGTGACGAGGCTCGTTTTGTGATAACATGAGGTACGAAGCCTTTAAACGCTCCAGTGGGAATTTCTTTATGCTCCAAACAAAAATTCCCACTCTGGCTGTTTTCCAAACCAAACAAATTCCCCGCATGCTTTTACAGCCAGGAATGCCGGAGTCGTGGCCACTGACTGAGTGAATGGATCAGTCTCTGCCGCTGATTCAGTCCCAGAACATTCTGGTGTTCAGCAATGCTTCAACACATTTTCAGACTCCTGCCTGACAGTGTCCTCTCTGCCAGTAATTGACATCCTTTTTTTTCTAAATCTCTTGTTCACCTCAATCTTCCTAGAAGCACCTAGTTGGTGTTTCTTTTTTATTTATACGTGAGATTGCTGTTTTTATTATCCAACCAAACCTCCCCCTCTGAATTTCAATCCCAGCAGAGATGCTCCAGTGTAATTTAATTTACCTTCTGGCCTTTTTATGTATGTAGGTGGTGTCTGGATGTTTTGGGGCAGAACTTTAATTGGAAAAGCTTAATTTATTCATAGCTGGATTGTTTATGGGATTTAGGAGCGCCGCCTCACGACTGCAAATATTTAATCACCTGGAGGGAAATTTAGGATCCTTTTTTTTAATCAGGTGGCTTCATCAGAACTAATTAGAACTTAAACTGTGGTTCTGGTTGCACAGAACAGGAGCTGAAACTAACCCAGATTCATAGCAGGTGCAAAGTCATTTGTGAAGCTAATTTAGTTCAGTTTCAATTTGTTTTTTTGAGAACTGATTATAGGTTCTGAGTGGGATCCAGGCCCAGAACTTTGATGTTCTGATCTTTGACCCACTTTGTCATTACTTTAGCCTTCCTTCATCATGCTGGAAAATCCACAATCATGACCAAGCTGCTCCTGGGTTATTTGAAGTTGCTCTCGGAGAACAGTTTGATCCCAGTGTTCCTGGCCAGAACTCTGAGGAAGCTGGGAGCAACCCCACACATGGATTGGATCCAGGATCCTTACAGTCAGAAACACACATGACTGTTGGACGCTTTCGGGTCTTCTTCTCCAGATGTCCAAAAGGATTCTTTAGAACAGCGCCAGTCTTAGGCTGTCCATCCTTGTACATCCAGAAGATAAATATCAGTCTGTTCCTTTGGTAGGCTTTGGTGCCCTTGTCCAGAAGACACCTTACTGTGCCTGCAGATGAATATTTACCCACCTGATGCTAAAGTTGAGCAAGCTCTGCACTGGTGGTAGCATAGCTGTCCTCCAGCTTGCTGGCACCTCCTCTGCAGCTCAGCCTCTCCCCTTGATTATTCAAAGACCTTTTTTTCAGCCGCAAATTTGTTTTGCGTTTTTGATGCAAAATGATGACGGCTGCAGGTTTTTTTTTTTTTTTTGAAGGAATTTGAAACAACGATTTCAAGCACATCTAAGAGCACACAAAGTTTAAAAAGCTTAGAGGAAGAAAAACATTTCTTCCTTTCAGTAACTTATAAGCCACAGTTTTTCTTTATGCTTTCAGCTGCTAATTTTATGGTGCGTCTCAGCAGTGGTGAACCCTAAAGATATTTAGGAGGCCTCTACAATGACAAAAGGTAAATATTTAGTTATAACATCAATTAAAAAAAATTGTGGGTGTCCTGTTTACAACAGCAACCCCAATTTTTAATTTTCAGTCGGAGCACCTCACATTTTCTCAAAGTAGATAAGAAACATTTTTACAAAAAAGCCTTTGAAGCCACAGCTCTTATACAAACAGGAACCACCACACATGATGTGTTATCTGCATCCATGGATGATGATGGACTACCATCAGGACACTGACGGTTTTATTGATTTATAAAATCCCCTTTTAAAAGGAGCATCTTGAAGAGATGTGAGAATGCTCACTGGCAACAGAAAAAGATAGAGTGAGCACTTTCACTACAAAGTTCATCTAAGTAGGGAATGTGGGTGAGCGCTGTGAAAGTAAATGGGTCAAGAGGACAGATTTCTAGTGGGCTGGCCACAGAGCACCTTTAAAACCCTCCATAGGGTGCCGGTTTGTTTGGTCAGCTGAGTTCCTCCTCCTGACTCAATAAATCACCATACAATTCCTCTTAAATGTTGACGCCTGAGACACATTGTTCTCACCCTTATACAACTTGTGCTCAGTTTTTACTTTCATTTTTTTGTGGTTATTTCTCTGTTTTAAACATTAAAATGATGAGAACAGTCATGAGCTACAAACCTGAACATGTGAAAGGAGAAGTTCGCCCTGTTGTAAAGGGTCTGATTTTCCTCCATGTTCCTGAAGGCACTCTGACCTGCAGGTTCTGCATCAACACACCAACACTTGATGGACACCTAAGGCCTCTTGAACTGCATGGCAAGCTGTGGAGGTAATTTATTCATTCAGATCAGGTGTGCTCATGCAGAGAAGCAGAAAGCATGCAAGCTCTGTGCTCTAAGGACCAGTGCTGACTCTAGAGATGGCAACGGGTCCACCAAACAAGGCCAACCAACAGCCAGACATCCAGAGCTCTAAATTATGGCTTTGCTCACTGTTTGCTGATGCTTTTAAACCAAGAAGGCTGCTAGAAACTAGGAAAGGACTGGAGAGGGACATTCATCCTCAAGTTCAGATGAATGGCAGGTAAAAAATGTTTTCTGCAGGATGATTTTACTGATTCTGTTTTCCCCATAGTAATATTATTATACTGTAAATTGTTTCCACACAGATACATGAGTGATTGCTGAAGGGTTAAAGCTTTCTATGCCTGGGCTGATGGATGTGCTTTTGATTCTGATGTGCTGAGCACAAATGACGTGTCTGAGAACGTGTCAGCGTACCTGTTACACAAATGATCCCATGTTGCTAAAAGATTCTGACTAAATGTTAGAGATGGCTTCAACGTTTATAGTAAAACTGTTTTTTGTTCCTTAGGGTGAGCACATTTGGAGATCTTTACTGTGCAAACAGCTCCAATCTAAGGTAGATTTTCTACAATAAGTTGTTTATATTCTTCTCTCAGTTTAAACATCGAAGAACAAAAGATTAAATGGGATTTTTCATACTGGCTGTAATGTGAATTATCGCCACTTGCTTCAAGAGAACCATAAGGGCAGCAATGAGGAAGCCCAACTGAATCAACCCAGGGCTGATCAGTTGCCAGATTTGGGTTGTGATAAATGTTTTGTGTGCTTTGTACTTAAGCTTGTTGCAACGTTCCTTCAACGTTTTGCTTTCTTCCACTCTGACCTTCTCAGCAGCATGGTCACTTTCTTTTTTGCATGTCTAATCCAGTTCTGGAGCAATCCAAGGTGGGAAACCATTCAACAACCTGGAACAAATGATCCAGAACCAACCTCCCTGCACCAGCTAAGAGTCCTCAGTCAGCTGAGGTGAAAAAATGGGTGGTGAATACTTTTTTTAACGTAGAAAGTACTCCTAGACCAGGGGTTCTGCATTTTTGTGGGTCTATTTTGTCTTCTCAAGCTTACAGTCAGATGTTCCTACTGAGCCAGGTTCTGTTGGTGCCACTGTTGCCACATGCATGCTGAGTACATATTGCTACCAAGGTTTTGCAATTGGTTGAGTTTCCTTTGAGAGGAAATTTTGTGGCTTAATAAACTGAATTGGCCATTTATGACTAGCATCTAATTGTAATAAATAGAAGTGGCTTCATATTATTGTATACAACCTGGATCTGTTTTGTGTTGTCTTGAGATCAGTTGTGAATTCACGCTATAGAAATAAACTGAACAGAATTGAACTGCAGGTCGAGAGACCCAGTCCTATTCACTGAGAGGTCATACAAAAATCCGGACCACAGCGAGGCGCTCTGCTTCTTTTGCTGAGGCAGTGTTCTGGTCCAGGAAATGGCTTGGATAATATTATAAGTTTATTTATTCATAAAGCTCTCCTTCTGTTTTATTACATTTTTATTTTGTTAAATAACCACAACCTTCTCACTACTCCAAATATGTTGTGAAATTGTTCCCAATTTTTTTATTACTATGTGAAAAAATTCCATTTATGTTCATTAATATAGATTAAAGAAGCCTTTACATAAAGTGCTACACATCCCTGCAGGATGTTTCCGACTTGAGTAGTTAACCTCTGAGCAGTCGAGGCAAAGATGAGGAGCTTTTCTCCGCAGCCGTATTGGAGCATAAAATAATCTAAACAAAATCAAAGTGTACATTATAATATTGTGATATCCAGTTTATGTAACTTTAAAATGGAACCTAAAACTGAAAATATGGTGTAAGTGCAGCATCTTTAGCTCGACTTAACCTAAAAAGTTTGTCCTAGTGAGGACAACAATAACAGTACCATCTGCAGTCGGATCCATTCTGGCCTACAGCTTTATCACTGGATTTATTTACTCCAACTGGTAGTTGGAGACATGCTCTGCCCCACAGGTGATCCACGGTGCTGGTGGTGATGATGACTCCATAAAGCAGCTTTATGAAGTGTCAGCTGCATCAGGGGAGATGCTGCGGCACAAACAGTCCTGTTTAAGGCCTCTGACCCCTCATTAACAGGTCACATGTTTCTCTCTGTCGGTCATGCTCTGCAGCCGCTGTGGCTGAAAGGTTTGGTTCACCTTGGCTTGCTAATGGCAGTAAACAGAGTTGCGACAAGATAAGACAGAAACGCATTAAAGCAGAGCCGGAGATTTTTTACGGACTGTTTGGAGGCAAAAGAGGTGTTAAAAGTAGGAATCCTGCTCGTGTGCTCCCTTTGTCTGCACATCATTCACATGTAAGATGTAGCTGGCGGAGGTTGTCTGCACATTTGGAGGTCGTCTCCAGCCAGGTGTTGCCTCATCTTCTCATGCCAGATGGCTTTCTTTTAATGTCAGACCAATGCCTCTCGCTTTAATGCCCCCCTCCCACTCTCTCTCATGTGTATCTGCTGTCAGGTTCATTAGCACCAGCAGGGCTTAGCAGACGTCTTGGGGAGTGATAAGGGTCACAGAAGTGTGCAGACAAAGACCAAATCCAGGCAGTGCTGCTCTGACAGGAAGATCACCATGCAGGAAGATAATTTAGTGAAAGTTATTTTACTGCACCGCTAATTAAGTTTCTGGATTTGTTGCAGTTTGTCGTTTTCCTGCAGTCGCATCATGTTCCAGATTGGGTTTCCTCTGTAGTGCAATCTTCTCCAGAGAAGCATCAGCAGGATGGATTGAATATTCTGCCTGCGTCGAGGCTGAGACGAGTGTCAGAGCATGATTTATAACCATTACTGCCAGCATGCTGATGAACACAGGCGTCATGTTTACGATCAGTAAGGACACCCATCCATGTTCGACCCAATCATCCTAGCGGTCATTCAGCAATCTGCACTCTAAGAGATGAACTTAGTTTAAATTTAATTTCCTTATTCTTAAAGGGAAAAATGAGACATTTGTTTGGGTGTCACGTGATTGTCTAAAAGCTGCTTTAGAGGCTTTTCCTCCCTGTGGAGAACACTAATCCGTGCTTCGTTCACCCGTTTGAAATGACAGCCTCTGGGTAGAGCACTTGGTAAAAACTCTAGTGTCAGTATCAGCCTCCAAAATCTCATGTTGGTCTAATCCTAATCCACTCAGTGTTGCATGAATTGAACCTCAGGAGTCAGGCAAATTCATGTGCTTAATGATGGAAGGAAATGACCAATATTGTGCTGCAAACATGGACAAATGATTCATTTTCTCTCTGACAGAGAAGAGTTGTAGCTTCACTGAAAATACAAAAAGCATCAAATCGATTTTCAGTCTCTGTAGAACCGAGGGGCTGCAGGACGTCACTTTATGCAGCTTAACTGTGCTGTTGGGTCAACAAGTGTCTGACCGCTGCCAGCAGAAGGCTTTACACGGTTTTGCTGGAGGTGGACTCTCTGCTGGATGGACGTCCTTTAACTAGACAGATGTCATAGGTAAACAGTGATGCCTTGCAGCTTTGTCACTTATATCTGCCCAGGCACTGCCTCAGCCTGAACAAACCTCCGTTAAAACTCAAGTGTGTTGAATTGATACATTTATCCAGATGACTGCTTTCTACTTTGGTCCACATCTAGATTAGTTATTTTTTTATTTTATTTCTTTTGCTGTAACTGATTTGATTTGCAAGGAACCAGCACCTAAGTGGGCAATGGTGTTACTAGGCAGTTACCGAAGCATCCAACATCGTATGGAAAGGTCAGCAGTCACAGAGGATGCCTCATAGATGCATTACCAGCACTAGATGGGTTTGGATAGGTGTTATCGGTTGGGTCGTGCAGTGTCCGGCGCACAGATTTCACAGGACCAACGATATGTGGATCTGTGACCCAGTGCAGTTCTGCTACATGTTGAGTTCTAGCTCCGACAGACACGGACATCAAATCACCTCTTATATCGAGGGCTGAGAGGGTGCTGCTATGTAATGATGGGATGAGCAGTGTGCCTGTATGTTTGATCTGACGTCAGTGAAAACCAGTCACTTGGCCTTTCAGTACATGCAGTTTTTTTATTCCCACCATGCCTCATGCCTTGTATTCCTGGACTCCCTGTCCTGCTTTTCCAAATGTTCGCTAGTTTTCATGTTACTGAGTCAAGCAGCAGGTTAAACAGGAAGAATGGATCTAAAATGCAAGATGGTGTTGAGTTACATTATAACTACAAACTTCAATATATTATGTGACAGAGCAACACAAAGTACTGCATAACTGCAAAGTGGAAGGGAAACTTTTGGGTGATAAATAATTTGAAATGTGTGTGTGTTTTGTATAAAGCCTCATGGAATCGATATTTTGTACAACCACCTTTCGCTGTAGTTGCACCTCCACGTCTATAGAGATTTGTCTCTACAAGCTTGGAGCTTTTGTGGACATCCATTTCCCACCCTGGTCAGAGATTCTCAGTAGGATTTAGTTCTGGACTTTGACTAGGTCATTGTAACACATGAATATTCTTTGTTTTAAAACATTCCATTTATCTCTGGCTGCATGTCCAGGCTGGTTGTCCCGCTGGAAGGTGAACCTCCACCCCAGTCTCAAGCTTCTGCAGCCTCTAACAGGTTTTCTTCCAGGATTTTCCTGGATTTAGCTCCAAGACTGGCTTTCCTGTCCTGTTCCCACATGGCTTTTGTCAAACTGCAAACTTGTCAGAATGTGGTTAAAACCATTGGATGGAGCAATTGATTTAAGGGGATGTTTAATGGTGAGCCAATAGGAAAAGTAAGTCAGAAAAATATGGGTTTCTTTTTCCAGCTCATTTTATGCCTGATTTTTATGAATTGTGATTTCAGGAGATGCTCCAAGAAAGGTTGGCATCATTAATACTGAAATCACTCTCTGTAGAGTTTCACCAGCTTTTATCTCATGGAGCTGCTCGGACCTGCCTCTGATTATTTCCAGTTAGAAAGAAGACTAGAGCAGAGCTTTAATGGTTCAGAAAACATCAGTGTAACTGCAGGGTTTGGGCCAGCTTCCTCTCTGTGGTCTGATTGCAGAGGTCCACGTTGATGTGCCTGCTCTCCACCTGTATCGACCCAGGAATCATCAGAGCTGCTGAGGTTTAAACGATCACGGTGAGCAAACACTTCTGCTGTTGTCTGCATTCCCTCCTTATGCTGACTGTCGCTGTGTGGACAGTCATCTTCTTATAGTGACAGGAATGTTGTTTTCCTAGGGATCTTCTCTGGGTGGGACTTGTCACCCTGGAAACCCCTCAGGGTTCATTGTGACACACGAATGTGCTTTGATCTAAACCATCCCATTAAATTTCTGGCTGTATGTTCAGGGTGGTTGTCCTGCTGGAAGGTGAACCTCCACCCCAGTCTCAGGTCTTCTGCAGCCTCCAACAGTGTTTCTTCCAGGATTGTCCTGATTTAGCTCCATCTATCTTCCCATCAAGTCTGACCAGCTTCCCTGTCCCTGGTGAAGAAAAGCCTCCCCACAGCATGACGCTGCCACCACCACTGCTGTGAGGATGGTGCATTCAGGGTTATGTGCAGTGATAGTTTTCTTCACCATCTGGTCTTTTGCATTGTTTTGATCTCATCGAGCCAAAGCAGAGGGACTAATGTTTAAAGCAAGCAAATTTGTTATGTGGTAATTTCACTATAAAAGCAACCGTTTTTTGTTTTTTTTTCACAGATATCACTATTTTCTGTCAGCAAACAATTTTGTCTGTAAAAGTCAACGATGAGACACAGTGAACCCAACTTCAGACCCAGGATGGAAATTAAGGTCCCATAAATGATAGGAAACCCATATTCTGTCATCCACTGACCTTTCGATGGGTCACAGGGAGACTTCAATGCTCTTAGGTAATTGAGATAATTTTTAGTACTATAAAATGCACTAGGAGTGGGATCCTCACCACATTAACTACACCCCACAAAGTTATTTGGGAAGCGTCCGAGGAAAGTATTTTCTGCTCTTCCATCACAAACTTAAACAGGTGGAGTTTGTTAAACTCTACTGGGGCTTTACTTGGAGCTGAGGCTCTGGAGGCCTGGAGATGGGCACCGCTGATCTAGACTGTCAAGATTTAACAGTCCAAGATCAATCTCTCTGTGTCTTTGTTTCCTCAGACCCTGTCCGATGATTATTATTAGAAGACGGAGAACTCTCTTACTGGCAAAACGTAGGGAGCTGCACAGTATCTGCAGTATGAATGTACTGGTAATAATTGACTGTTTTAAAAAATGTGTAACGGTTGTTTTTTTCCAGGGTGAGATTTTTCTGCAGGTTTTTTTATTTATTTTTTATTGCAGCGTGTGTAGCATTGCTGGTTGAAGGCATCTATAGGCCTTGTCTCTGTGCAGGCTTCATATTGCCTCCTTGTTAACAGTTTTTAAGCAACTGTCCAGCTGAGTTGAAGGATGATGGGTTTTACCTAGTCCACCTGAGCCCATGTGGTTAGACCGATCACAGTGATGCGACAGTTTATCATCCAGCGCCTCCTGAGGGTTTGAAGGTCGTCCAGCAGTGGTTTCCATCCTTGGAGTTTGAGACTCTCCCAGATTTTCAAAATCTTCTTTGTTTTGGCCACATGGATAATAGAGGTTCTTTTCAGGTTTGGCTTTTGTTTTCATTCAAATTAACTTAATCCAGTTATCTGTCAAACAGAAGAGCAGAGTCTTTTGTTCTCTATTGTAGATGTGTTGATCTTTGACCTGGATTTGTCCGTAAAGACTTGAATAGAAGCTTTGCCCCAGTCAGACCCGTTGTCTCCCTGAAGCAGCCGTACAGAAGCTGTGGTGTTTGTCTTGTTTGCCTGTGGTATCAAAGCAGGTGCCATTGTCCCGGCGTATCAGAGATGAGCTGTAAGCCATGCAGCGAATCCGATCTGAGGGATAAAACGCTCTTTCATCCTCCTGAGCCTGCTTGAGGCCTTCTCATCCATCAGTCAGCGCTGCCATTTGTTAAAGCACCGACCAAGCCGAGTCACAGTCACAAACCGATGCTTCAAAGGATGAGCCAGGAATAAAACGTGATTTAAACTGAATTCAAATGTTTTGTTTCTGTTTTCATGAAGCCACGTTTTACTGAGGACAACTAGAGTGGACTACTGCTCTTTAAGCTCTCTGCGGATTCTCCCTCATCCTGTGCATGCTCAGACATGATGCAGTCCAAACTCTCCTGGAACCTACAGGTTACTTTCTCAAAATAAGTGCTTAATTTCTTCAGCTTCTTGACTATTTCGTAAAACATGCACAATATTCTCCAGAACAATTTTGTTAACTGTCCCAGAACTTACAGGTTACTGTCTTGAACTTGCAGGTTACTTTCATGAAAGTTGTAAAGCACTCAATGTAGTTTTTGGGGTTTTCCAGAATGTGCAGGAATCTTTCCAGAACTTGTACATCAATCTCCACAATTTGCAGGTTCCTGTCCCCAGACTTTGCAGAATTTACAGGCTACTTTTCTGAGAACAGGAATAGGTTCCTCATCTAAGACTTGCAGGTTATTTTCCCAGAACCAACTAGTTAACTTACAGGGTGCAATATGGAACCTGTGGGTTACTCTGCCTGAATCTTCAGGAAGCTTTCCTTGAGCCTACAGGTTAGCTTCCCTGAATTACCAGTATTTCTAGATTTACTTTACTAAAAAATTGTTTTCTTTTAGTTTACTTTCCAGGACCTACAGGCTAATTTGGGTTGGGTTGGGAAGTTTTGTTACTTTTGAAAAACTACAGCCCCATAACTTATCACACTTGTTGGCTATCTTTCAGAACCTGCAGGTGATCATCCAGGAGTTTGCTGGGTTAGTTTGGTTCCCCGAAAGGCTCTTGTTAATTGTATCACAGTAACCTGTAGGTTCTGGAAAGTACACGTTGTCTTTAATAGCTTTTGCAGTAAAACTTGTAGCTGTTATGCATATTCAACATAAATACTGCCAATTAAATGAGTCCAGAAACAGACTTTTGTGACATTACAGTCTAAATGGGAACATCTCTGCCAAACAGCCGGTATGCTGGTTAACACCTTCATAGTTTTTAACTTCTTTTCTCACATAAAATTCTTATTTTTCTCACAGACCCACAGCCTACTTGAGATTGGGTTATGCTGAAAACCCTGACAGGATTCAAAAAGTAGCTTTTTAAGGTAGTTATTTAATCAACCTCACTGATTTAGTTTGGGTCAGTCTCTGGCATTATTCACATTATAAATCAGCTCATTTAAAATGCTCCTCCACAGCTCATTGGAGTGAAATCAGCAGCACACCTTTGGGGAAAGATGCAGGCCGGTTAACGAGGTGAAATATTTAACTGCCCTCCAGGGGGGTGATGGAGGGGACCACTGGTCATAATTCCTAATGTTCTGTTCCTAATGAGCAAGTCCAAAAGAAACGGTACCAACTACTCAGGGATTCTTACCTGCCTGTAATTTGGTCATTTTAGGAAAATGTCAGTATTTATATACATATAATTTGATATCTTTGTAATTTTAAGTTGCTGCTATTGTTTTGTTTTTTTTGAGGGGGAAAAGCAAAGATGTTGTTTTTGTTCTTATCACACAAATGTTCATAAGAGATTTTGTAAGATGCCAGTACCCCTGCAGCCTGAAAATCCAACATTTACCACCTTTGCTGGATTAAGATCTTGTCACTTACAGGTGCAGCTCGGTAAACTAGATCAAATGTATTTCATGGGTGGAATTTGTTCAGCCTTAATTGTAAAGATTAGAAGAAAATCCTATTTGTAGATCAACTGGAAATGGAGGAAAAAAGAGGAACAACCAAACATTTGCAGTCTGGATGTTTGTGTTGAGAGAGTTCCTTTATGGCCAGAGTTTAAAATTGTTAAACAGTTTGTTTTTTTTTTAAATGGAGAATTTATTTTTTTTCCATCTTTTTTGCACCTTTTTGCCACAACATTAAATTGAAGGTCTGAAGTTCTTATTCCTTGGAAGCGACTGCCCTCCTTCCAGAAGGGGCCAGCCCTCCGAGGATCAGGTGACAAAGTGAGGATTGATGCGGTCAGACAGCAGAGCGGAGGTGGTTGCCGAGTCACCTCATTAGGATTCACCACCTGAATACAAAACAGTGGAAATGACAGCAGCTTAAGCACCACAGAACGATGAAGCTGAAATGGCCGCGGTGGGACGGCGGGTGGGTTTGACACGAGGCCGCTGTGGTCGATGAGAAACCTTAACATCCCACACTGACATTGCCTGCAGGGTCATTTAACCGAGCTGTTTGTCGTACAATATTAAGTGGTGCCTGAATTTATTAGAGTATGCACATCAAATCTTCCTTTAAATTCAGTGATAACCAGAGCCATGTCTGCTGATGTTCAGGAGCAGGAACATGAATTTAGACTCTGAATTAAACCAGTCTTGGTGTGGTTATTCTGTCGCTGGGCGAGAGGCGAAGGCTACCTGGACAGGTCATCTCCTTCTGTAGTTCTGCTCCTAGGAACACTGAGTGAGCAGATCCCAGATGAACCAAGGGGGTCTACATGTTCAGACCTGACCAGTGCTTTATACACGAGGACCCGGTGCAGCAGTTCAAAGACTGTGATGTGACCCGTTTCCTGGTATTGGACAGCGCTCTGGCATCGGCATTTTAGATGAGCTGCAGCTGCTTGATTTGTTTTTTTTTCCCTCCTTCACCATTACAGTATCCTCCTGCAAATAGAATAAAAGCATGCAAGAGTCTTTCTGTGCCCCGTTTTGACAGGAAAGCCTTTGTTCTGGTCATGTTTTTGAGGTGGTGGTAGACTAATTTAGTAAAAGACTAAATGGCTGTTGGGATTTAGGTCTGAGTTCATAATAACGCCCACATGTCTTGCATGCTCTGTAGTCTTTAGCCTCATTGAGTCTAGTTGAGTGCACTTCAAAACAATGACTTCTTTTCTGCATCAATTTGGAGGAAAATTCTGACCCATCCACTAACTGATGTTATGGACATACTGACTTGGTGATGTGGTGACACAAAAATATAAAGTTTTGTGATCAGCTTAGATTTTGTAATGTTATAATCTGAGTTTGTGGGGGTGGGGGGATATAGATGTGGAATAAAAGAGCCTTGAGGAACCCCATGGGTTCATTGTTAACTCAGATTTACAATTACTTTAAGTTACAAAGTAGAACAGCCTCCAAACATAACATTCGGGTCCCGTGAAAACAGTTACAGATGCTTCGATGTTACGTGTCATTTAGAACCTTTACTAATGCAGGGTTAGTGCTATGGTGTGGTTCAAATAAGGCTCCCTTCCTTCCTGTGTCCTTATACTCCTTCCTTTCTCATCCCTTGTGTCCTCATACTCCTTCTTTACCATAGTTTATATTTTGAAGTGAATGTAAAGGGCAATAACCGTATTTGCTTAGTTTTTAACTTGGTAAGTCATTACTCTTTAAATGTACAATTCAAACCTAAAGTTAACTAGATGCAGACAGACTTGACTTCTCTGTGGGGGGGTGCAAAACAAATTGTGAAGGTTGTAGCAGGTTATTCATACGCTTTGATCTCATGAACAATAAATAAGATGAACGTTTGTGGCAATATAAGAAAAGCTACTTTTTAACTATGTTAAAAATTTCTGCATTATTGCGGAACATTCTCCCTTTTGGTTTGGTGGTTTTGCACCATGATTTTCTCAGTTTTCCCAGCAGCAGCATCAATTTGTCCTTCATATTTTCTCTCGGTTTGCATAATTTGATATCTGGAGTCATGCTTAAGCTCATCCGCATGCCTGACTGACCTGAGAACATCCCAGAGATCCTGCAGCTTATCCCAGCGTCTGGTTGTTCCCAGAGCAGATAAAGATGCTCTTTAACTGTATGAGTCCAACATATTTTGACTTTCCAGCAGTCTGCTGGTGACCAGTCTTCTCCACTCAGGAAATCAAATGGGATCTAAGAAGATGGATTTACAAACATGACATGGATGGATTCAGTTTTAAATATAGGACTGACTGGACAGCAGAGAATAGCTGCTGCTTTATTTAGTCATCATAAGACATAACTACATTCTTCCCTTATCGAACTGCTTGAGTTTTATATATGTACAGAAATCACAGATTATATCTGACAGCAGCCTAAGAAAAGACAAGTTTGTAGCAATTGAAGTTGGGTTTGATGCTGCTGTGGATTTGCATGCGTTCCCCCAATTAAAGCCATGTTGAATCCGTTTTTTCACCAGGATGACATTCAGTCTGTTGCTGCAGCTTTGAAATTTTTCAGAAGCATCATTTGGGATTCAGATCCTTCCTGCAACATCTTCAGAAACCATCTGTCCCTCTGGTCTCAGTCCTCTGACACTGCTCCCTGCATGGCAACCCACAGCTTCTACTCTGTGATTCTAATTTAAAGTTTAGAACAAAACTTAGGCTGACTATTCAAAATGATTACTCTGTTACATATAATTAACACATTTTATAAGTGAAAAACCAGTTTAACCTGTTACTACAGAGCAAATCCCCCCATCTTGCTCAAACTTGATGGGAACAAGGCTAAAGATGTAAAGTCTGCAAATGTTTGCTGAGGACAACAAATTTTAAACGCAGCGTTGACATTTTAAAGAATAAAACATAAAACCAGACACTAAAGACCAGCATATTGTTTTTACTATTTTACATTTTATATACAGGGTTACAAAAAGGACTTGGATTGATTAATTTTTAGTTTTTTTGTAAATGTTTGTTTAGCTGTTTCTAACCCATATAATAGTTTATTAGTAATTGGGTTGTAGAAACAAGGTAGTTTTTGTTTTTGTGCTACCACTTGATTTCCAGGGTTGTTGAACTATACTTCTCTCTCTGGTCGGTGAAATTAAATGGAAAAGAGTTCAAAGCTAATTTTACTGAGGATAATAAGTGCACAGCGTGGAGAAATAAACTTTATCAATATTTTCTTTCTTTTAGCTGGGTTGGGAATGTAGGAGTAAGATGGATGGACTAAAAACAAGATGCTAAATATAATTTATACGTACAAACCAAAGACCAGCAGTTACAATGGTGATTACATGGGGGGGAGGGGGGCTCATCACAGAGGTGACTTGGCTCAGTCACTCGATTTAAGATTAAATACGAAAATATGAGAAAAGTCACACCTGTATCATTTATCTTTATTTTTCTCATCATTTCAGACCAGAGACGGCAATGCCTCGTGTAAAATATAGCTTGAAAATCAGAACAAGATTTAATACCAGAGAAATTTTCTTTTAGCATATTTTTCATTAACTTTTTTTAAAATTTAACATCTAATAAAAATCTAATTGAAAATCTTTCTTTCTAAGAGTGTCCTGGCCAAGACAGCAGCAGAAAGTTCAACATTTTACAGACATGAATATCAACACATGCACAGTGTGGGCTCTGGAACCCATCTCCTCAAGAGGGGCTGGACTAACTTCTACTCTGGAGTGGCCCAGGGGGAGAGGCGGCAGGCTGCGGCGGTGGGGGGGGGTGGCTTGTTGCCCCCCAGCTCAGCCGTCTCGTGTTTGGGTTTACCCCAGTGGGCCTTCAGGGTTGTGGACAGGTCTCAGACTGTCGTTTTGGCCTACGGGCCGAGCGGTAGCGCGGAGTACCCAGCCTTCTTGGCGTCCCTGTCGGGGGTGCTGGATAGTGCCCCTCCCGGGGACTTCATTATTCTGCTGGGGGACTTCAACGCCCACGTGGGAAACTGCAGTGACACCTGGAGAGGCGTGATCGGGAGGAATGGCCTCCCCAATCTGAATCCGAGTGGTGTTTCGTTATTGGACTTCTATGCTAGTCACGGATTATCCATAATGAACACCATGTTCAAACATATATGGGTGTCCATCAGTGCACTTGGCACCAGGACACCCTAGGCAGGAGGTCAATGATCGACTTTGTTGTCGTATCATCAGACCTTCGGCCGCATGTTTTGGACACTCGGGTAAAGAGAGGGCCTGAACTGTCCACTGATCACCACCTGGTGGTGAGTTGGATCCGCTGGAACAGGAGAAAGCCGGACTTGGCTGGCCCAAGTGCATAGTGAGGGTCTACTGGGAACGTCTGGCGGAACCCTTGGCCAGGGATGTATTCAACTCCCAACGCCGGGAAAGCTTTGACCAGATTGCGGGGGATGTTGGAGACATAGAGTCCGAGTGGACCATGTTCTCCGCATCCATTGTTGATGCTGCTGCCCGTAGCTGCAGCCGTAAGGTCTGCGGTGCCTGTTGCGGCGGCAATCCCTGAACCCGGTAGTGGACACCGGCAGTAAGGGATGCTGTCAAGCTGAAGAAGGAGTCCTATCAGCTGTGGTTGATTTGTGGGACTCCTGAGACGGCTGACGGGTACCGTAAGGCCAAGCGTGCCACGGCCCGGGCTGTGGCAGAGGCAAAAACTCGGGCCTGGGAGGAGTTCGGTGAGGCCATGGAGAAGGACTACCGGTTGGCCTCGAAGCGATTCTGGCAAACCGTCCAGCGCCTCAGGAGAGGGAAGCAGTGCTTCGTCAACACTGTTTACAGTGGGGGTGGGAGGCTGCTGACTTTGACTTGGGACATTATCGGGCGGTGGAAGGAGTACTTCGAGGATCTCCTCAATCCTGCCATCACGCATTCCCTGGTGGAAACTGAGGCTGGGGACTCGGGGTTAGACTCTTTCATCACCCAGGCTGAAGTCACCGAGATGGTTAAAAAGCTTCGCGGTGGCAGGGCTTCGGGGGTGGATGAGATCCCCCCTGAGTACCTCAAGTCTCTGGATGTTGTAGGGCTGTCATGGTTGACACGCCTCTTCAACATTGCGTGGCGGTCAGGGGCAGTGCCTCTGTACTGGCAGACTGGGGTGGTGGTCCCCCTTCATAAGAAGGGTGACCGGAGGGTGTGTTCAAACTACAGGGGACTCAGAATCCTCAGCCTCCCTGGTAAGGCCTACGCCAGGGTATTGGAGAGGAGAGTCTGGCTGATAGTCGAACCTCGGCTTCAGGAGGAGCACTGGACCAGCTCCATACCCTCTACAGGGTACTTGAGGGTTCATGGGAGTTTGGCCAACCGGTCCACATGTGTTTTGTGGACCTGGAGAAAGCATTCGACTGTGTCCCTCGTGATGCCCTGTGGGGGGTGCTCCTGGAGTATGGAATCAGGGGCCCTTTATTAGGGGCCATCCGGTCTCTGTACAAGCAGAGCAGGATTTTAGTCCGCATTACCAGCACTAAGTCGGACCTGTTCCTGGTGTATGTTGGACTCCAGCAGGGCTGCCCTTTGTCAAAGGTCCTGTTCATAACTTTTATGGACAGGATTTCTAGGCGCAGCCAAGGGCCGGAGAGGGTCTGGTTTGGGGACCAGAGGATTTCGTCCTGCTGGTCCTGCTGGACCCCTATAGCCAAGACCTACAGCATGCACTGGGGCTGTTCGCAGCAAAGTGTGAAGCGGCTGGGATGAAGATCAGCTCCTCCAAGTCCAAGGCCATGGACTGCGACCCGGTCCCGGATAAAGCGGAAGACGACGAGTACGAGTAAATATCAACACATGAAAATAGGCTCTCAAAATCAGGCAACCATCTGCAACCAGATGTGTCTGATGCCAAGTCATCCAGCATGTTCTTTAAAGCTTCCAGTGGGACCAAGTCATGAAGTTTCTTCCTTCATCACATCTGTGAATGGATGCTTGCAATGCATCAAGCCTGTTTGGGAAGAACGTCACAGTTCCAGCATTTAATCTTCAATGTATTATTTAGACTTTTCCCTTTTTATCTCTTTATTTAGATATTATCAACATTTCAACCTCATTCTGCTCATTTCCATGTTCTCAATGTTTTGACTGTATTCTCCATTTTACCTTTATACTGTAACGTGAATGTCCACCATTTTGTTTTCCTCCAAGTGACCCTAAAACTCCTTCATTAAAGCTCCTGGTGGTGTCATGTAGGAGAAATGAGGAAAGAAGTTGTTAGGTGAAATATGACGGTTTACTTTGGCCTTAGGATAAATTTGGATTTGGATAAAACGGTGAAGCTGGAATAATAGAAAAGCTTTTCAAGTATCTCTCTAAAGAAGCAGTTTATCCTTTCAGCAGCTGAAGCCAGTCCCTGTTGGACGTCTGTTTCTCTGGTCTCCACAGTTAAGTCCTCGTATCACAGCTCCGTCATTAATTTCCTCCTCGCTGCCTTGTCCTTGGTCGAGGTCAGTCCTGCCTGAGCTTGTTCAGAGTCCAAATTGATAACAGGCTTTAGATGTCATTTTTAATTGGTCTCCAGATGCTTTGTTTTTTATCCCAGCCCAGTGTCATCTTTCCATGTCTTCGCTCCATTACTGCCAGCCTTGGCCTCTGCTTTCGTTCTCGCCCGAACAGGCCGAAAGTTGGGCGAACTGGCTGTGACTGACAGGTCCAGTGGGGTTTTGACGAACTTGATGGTTTTTATGACTCCTTTTATTTAAGTGCTGATGAATTCACTCACTTTCCACCTGTCTAGAGGCAACATGTTACCATAAATTCTATTTAAGAGTTGGTTTTTAGTTTTATAAGCTGCTCCTTCAAAAATAAGGCCAGAGCTGCTGGCCTCTGGAATCAAACCAAGAAGTAATTTTTTCCATCCAGGCTTCGTCTTTGTTTTAATCAATGAGAACATGACACAAACTCCATCACCTGCAGGAAAATGCTGCCAGAAAGCGCCTTAAAAATAAACAGGAAAAAGTGAAATATCGCTTTAATATCCCGTCCATACAGCTCGCCACTCCAACCCCAGCCTCTCGTTTGTCCCTTTGATAAACAGTAATGCCCAGGCCATCCCAGTAATCGTCTGCAAGCTTTCCAAGGACCAGTAGATGTGTTTATTGCTGGTATTAACGGAGACATGACACAACATCCGTTCTCTTGAGTGTTTGTCTTGCCTCTTGAACTGTCCTAAGATTTACACTCCGTTCTCCTCCTCCTCCTCCTCTGGCTGTCTCATTTCTATCGTACACGAGCAGCACTACTGTCATCCCCGTGAGAGAATTTGGACAAAGCGTGCCTAAATCTTTGCTAATGCGTCCTGGCATGTCTGAGACTTTTTTTCTTTGTTTCTGGGCCGTGAGAACCCTGTGGATCGGCTGGATGCTGGACGTCCTCTGGAACCAGCCGAAACTTTCTTTACTCCCATGTTGTTTCTACATGGTGCTTGATGCTGTCTTTGTCTCTGCAGTGGCTGTATGAAGGAGAGACGTGGCCCTGTGGGTTGGACGGTTGGCAGAGACGTGTAGAAACAGGACTCATCAGTGGCTGAGAATCACCAGAACTTGACTTCAGACACAATTTTGCTTCGACTTTACATTGTAGAGATGAATCAAATAAAAACGGAGGACCGGTACAATGACAGGATTCTGTTTAAACTGAGCGATCACTGATTCCTGTAATCTGTCACAAAAGCACAGTTTCTATTTAAGTCCAGAGTTAAAGTTACAAATATCTGCCAGTTTTCAGACCACAACCAACATAAATGTTTAATGAGACTTTGTATATTTCTTTTACATTGTTAGTTTAGTTTTGGTGGATTCTAAAGAGAACCTCAGAAACGGTCCAAAAATCCCAGTTTGGGCTCCTGAGTCACCAGATGGAGACAAAAAATAAATAAATCTTTGTAACTTGAGATAATCAGATATTTGGCATAAGATCAGTTTCACTGTCATCTCAATATAACACCTCAACATCTTTTTGCTGTGACTATGATTTAAAAATGTAATTTCAGTGTGAGAACAAGATCTAGTAGGAGGAGATAACGAGATGTTAACATGTCACTATAAAGATCTCAAGATCTTTTTGGAGTGATAAAAATGTTAATCTCATCTAAAGATGAGATGTTATGGTCCATTTCGTAGTGAAAACGGATGGATTATGGCACTTTGCTGTCAGTGTTTTTAGTATAATTGATTAATCTTGAGATAACGAGACTTCAGGGTGGGGATAACTATTTGTCATTATTTAAATATGGTTTGTTTTAATTTGGTAAAAATATTAGATTTTTCTATTGCCTTTAAGCTGGTTCTGTTATGGGTCAAAGGATTACAGGAACTAGTATTTGAACCATAATCAGTTATCTCAAATAATTACTTTGTTGACATAACGAGCTGGTCAACTCCTGACCCAAAGGAGAATCCCATCCAGATTTACCGAATTACAGGTTTCACTGGTTTCTTTTAATCTAATCTGTTTATTTATAATAAAATGTTCTGAAAAAGGAGACATAAAATGCTAAAAACAAATGTGATACTGTTGAAGATTGTGGTGTCCCTCAGTCTCTGCTGTAGAGCTCAGTGTAATTTCACTCCCCACAAGTATTAAAGCCTGTTTGTCTCCTTCCTCACTGCTCTGCTTGTGAGCAGAATATTAATCCGGATCATCAGGCTGCAAATCTGACGTCCCACACTGTAAATCCACAGACTGGTTCTGCCCGATCGCTGGAGGACAAAGGTCGTTAGTGCTGCTCGTTACGGCTCATTGCGCCACTAAGTGACCAAAGTCATTTAGAAATGATGCCAACTACTTTTCCATTTACTCTTAGCTTAAGGGTGCTGAGGTGAAACCAGCGGAGTAAGGAGAAACATAAGTTTTAATTTTAGCAGAAAAAGAACTACCGTAACCGACAAACCGCTGCAAGGTCTGTATAAGAAAACCTCCGAACAGACTCCAGAGCGTTTGTAAAATAGATACAGCCCCTGATGCAGAGATTAGCCACTGGTGCTAAGTGGGATTCATTATGCTAGTGTAGGTTATTATTAGCTGGATCAATCAGAGCGGTTTGTGCCATAATAATCGACATAAATCTATGTCTGGACCCCAGTCAGTGCAGTAATAATAGGATATTTGCATTGGTCGTTAGGAATGAGCAGATTACAGCTGGTGTTGTCACTCTTCTGGTCATCAAAGGCCCTCATAGAATAAAAGCATCCCTTTTAGCTCAGAAATGAACCTGGCACTGAATCCTGAGCCCTTCAGCTGCTGTGCTCCAGGTCTGTCAAGCACATGCTCACATGCTGTTAAGATGGCTTTAGAGGAGGCATTAGTTACTGCAGAGCACTGGCAAGATGTCCTTGATCGGCTGACCAGCGGCTTCAGTCACAGTAACAACCTACCCTCCTCTTCATCATCCACAGTCTTACAACCATAACGGATAAATCAACTGTTTTTAGAGAAAATCTAAACAATGAAAGCCTCAGCCTAAAGCCACATTAGAAGAGATAACTGCTGTTTGTGCAGGAAATGTAATTTTTGATTGGATCAAACTCCCTTTAGATCAAACATAAAGTGATGTAAGAGTCAGTCATTAATAAAAATCCAGCCACTTGAATCACTTTTTCCCCCTCCTGTATGTGTTTTGGGACTTATTTCTGGCCAGACAGACTCTGCAGCTGCTTAGCTTCCCTTCAGCCAGCGTTGGAGGCAAACTCTGCCTGGTGTTTTGGGAGGAAAACAAAAGGAGTCGGACGGAGCGAAGAGCAGACAGACGGCAGCTTCGTCCTGTCTGCTCTCTACTGGGAATTCTGGTGCTAATTGTGTAGGAGGAAGAAGATTGTTGAAACCATAAGGAAGGGGCTCTTTGTTAACCCTGAGGCCGGACTGCAAATTGGGAATTTGTCTGTTCGCTGCTCGCATAAAAAGTCTTTAAATTATTGATGATGGGGGGCCTAAAAAGTCATTCTCAGTTTTTTCACATCTGATCATAAATCAATATCAAGTGTATTGGTGAAAGTGGGAGTCTCAGACTTTAGGCTTCTAAAGATCTGACCTGCAGAATGATGTTTCATCCATGTGGTGTTAGATCCTGAGGGCACAATATGTGGATAAATCATTATAATACAGAAATGTTTTGTTTTAGCTTACACAGTGATGGGGACGGCTGCTGCCTTGACAGTGTCCAGCAGTCAGTCACTGACACCCCCCATAAGGAGAAGCCACAAAAGGTCATTGCTGAAGAAGCAGGCTGTTTAGAGGGCTGTACTCATGCATATTATTGGAGAAACTTAGTGGAAGGAAAACATTGCATAGGAACAGGGAGGTTCAGAAGAAGTGGACTGGAGCTGGTGTTAAAGCTTTGATCCCTCACATACAGATGTTTCTGACATTTAAAAACCCATCCCATGACATGCTTTTAGTATTGAAAATTATGGTTGTATTACATATTTAGATTTTGAAGGAATCATAACAAAACTATACCTGGGCGTGAAAGTTTCACCAGCTGCTTTGTTCATCCTTTTGATCAGTGATTTGTCATTGAACACTAATGGCCTCTCTGACCTTTGATCTGTGGGGGAGCTATGAGTAAACCAACGAGAAATCCTCAGTGGAGGAGATGCTACTGGGAAAGTTTACAGTGTGAAGAAATTAAAGTAAAATGAGTCTTTGGGGCTGACGGAGACTGACTTGTTTTCAGCTGATAAAATGGCCATTTCTCCTCTCCCCCTTTGCCTCTTATTTACTGCAAAGCATAAAGCGACTGAAAAATGTGTTTTTCACGAGGGCACTGAGTCACTTTTATTGCCTGCTAGTTTAACCATTAGTTTTTTTCTCTTTTACACTTGCTCTGTTTTTTTCTGTCCCTTCAGGGCTGCACAAACTTTCTCTTTAAATATTTTTCACTCCAGAAATTACACAGGATTGATTTAGTTGTTTATCCATCTCCAATTTCTACGGAGTGGAATTGAGTCGACTTTCTGCGCAGCCGTCCACTCTCTCATCTTGGAGAACAGAATTCACATGGAGACACATTTCCATCCAGTCAGTACTATAATCTACTAATGTCCTGCTTCTCTTGTGTGATGATTAGTTCAGGTCAGAAGTTAAAGAATTTGGTTTGAATAAAGTATAAAAGATAAAACTAAGCAGTTGGATCAAGTTGAACTTAAATGCTTTAGAAAAACTCTGAAAAGTGAAGCTCTCAAGTCGATAAGATTGATGCTGGATTCCAGAAATGTCACAAAGCCGAAGGTCAATCCTTGTTTCCGCTGGACCCAGCTGAGGTAATTGGGTATTGGAGGCAGAGACGGAGGCTGTGGTTCTTCTCTTTGGTCCATGAAGATGTCATTTACTGAAGGCTGCTTTTCTAATTAGACTTTTCTTCCTGCTTCCTCAGAAAAACATTGATTTGTGTTCTAAATTGTGGTGACTGTTTGTGTTTGAAATAAAACACTATTTGTACTACGTCTGCACGCAATCAGGAACATATTTAATAATGTTATTGCTGAAAATTGTCACAAATGATGGCAATTATAGTTAAACCACATACTTCTTTCTGTCCCATTCCACAACATTTCCACCACTTTTTATCATCTCAGTCAACACAATGTTCACATCAGGGGTGACCATGGAGGGCAGTTAGTCCATGTAACTGGCCAAATATACTATCGATGTGCAGAATGCAAATGCAGGACACATGAAATATAATATCACACCAAATATTCATTTTATGAAAGCAACAGTCCTTCCCAGAGGAGGTTGGATGCCACCAGGGCTCCTGTTTGTGGTTTTAATGGAGATGATGGTGTCTGCTTTGGGAAACTCAGGGTCTCACTTTTTGTAGATGTTGTGGTTGGCATCTTCAAACCACGGTGCTCGACATAAACTATAGTGTCTTGCAGCTGGAAAAGAGTTGATTCCTTTTAGTCTGTAGTCATAGTTCGCAACCAGAAAAGGCTGAGATGTTTCCTCTTGGTCAGCAGATGGTCTCCTGGTCTTTGTTGAGGAGTTTATGTATTGTTATCTTGTTCAGGACTGGCAGGGTTTGGCGAGATATTTGTTTGGTCTGCAGTAATGAGGGAGTTTGATGTGGTGAAGAAGGAGCTGAGCTGAAAGGAGAAGCTCTTGATTTACAGGTCCATCTACATTTCCATCCTCAGCTATAGTAATGAGAATGGGTCAACATCCTGGATGCCGGCAGCTCAAATGGGCTTCTCCATTGGGTGGCTTGGTTGTTGATCAGGGGAGGAGCTCTGTCATCAAGGAGTAGGCGAAGAGGAAGGAAATGTACTTATAAATAGATTTCTCTTTTGTTGGGAAAGGTTCCTTTCCACTGTGACCATGTGCTTGCTGAGGAGAAAAGATTGCTGCAAACTCAATGACTCAAAGCTAGAAGCCATATTTCACTGAATCTGACCATGTTTTGATTGAACATCTTATTCTTGAGATGAATTGGACCTGTCTTCTGAAGTGCCTCGAAGTGACTGAGAACTGGCACTAAATAAATAAACTTAATTGAATTTAACCGAGGAACAACATTGTGGCTCCCTGCCAATGTATCAGCCAGCACCCCAAGTGCTTGACAAGACTAGAACCTGGGGAAGTCAGAGACCGAGTCAAGACCTCGGAGCTACTATGCTGCAGCATTTAGTTCAATCAAATGAGTGACTCGGTAGCAGGCCTCTGCAGAGCTGAAGGTCCGCTGATGAGGGAATTCAGCCATTTGATTCAGATGTCTTGGAGCAGGGATCCATCTAAAAGCTGCAGGATGATAGCTCTCCAGGACTGGACTTGGGCAACCCCAGCCCAGATGTCTGGCTGTCACAATTTGCCTCTTGTCAAACTCTCAAATATTTACACCGTCCATTTGTCCCACTTACTGCTAGCTTGTGAACATTGAGGACAAAATGGTCACTTGCTGCTTAGTATATCCCACCCACTTACAGGTACCATGATGAAGAGATAATCAGTGTTACACACTTCATCCCTTAATAGTCATAATGGAACGCCTGATCGATGTGGTGCACCTGAGCTGCACTGTAAACTCAAACTGTTCCTAAGGTCTTTTGGGTTTGAAACTCAGGCTTTTACATGATATCAAAGTGTTTATTCCACTAAGTACGCTTTCTTTAAATTTAATCATATCTTTAGAATCACCTCGTATAAAACATTAGATCAATAATACACTTTTTAATTTGACTCAAAAATGGGAAACTTTTCACAATTTCCTTCACCAGTGTCTGTCCTCTTCAGATGACACAGCTGTTACTTCACAGGTGAACTTTTGTGAGAGGATAAAACGGCAAACTTGCATTCAGCTTTTAATCAAAGCAACAGCTGTGGTTTGCATGTGGAGGTGGGGGTCAGGGTCTGGCCTGCCCTTTGGGTAATAAATTTGCAGAGGCAGATGCTCAGCAGGGTACAAATGTCTGTGGCTTACAGCAGCTGCTCAGAGAAACATGTATCCAGGTAAATTCTCACTCATCCAGCACCGCTCTGAGGATGCTTGTGGCTAATTTGAAATCATATGTGCTCGAAGATCAAGATGAGATTTATTAAACCAATGGACGGCTGCTTGGTTCATTTGTTTACTTATTATAATTTGCAGCTCTGAGCTTGCACCCGTTCTTGTTTCCGACATCCCGTCCTCATGCAGGACCTTCTCTGGATGTTGGACAGGTGCAGACAGATGGTGTGATGCTGGCGCCTATTCAAAAAAACTTTCCTCAATACTGGATGATGAAGAATAGAAAATAAAGCATCTGCAGAAGTACAGAAAGAAAACATCATCTCATCAAAGAGTCGCAGAAGAACAAGGAGTCAAGTCGTTTGAGAAAATGAGCAGATTAAATGTGCCGAAACATTTATCGGCACACAGAGGAGCACCTGTGTGCACAAGTGCACCAATCCAGCATTTAAAAAATATCCCCAGGTCCACATTTATGAGACTAAAGAAAAAATTTCCAGTGTTTTGCACCCAGGTTATAAACCAATATAGGAAAAGGTATCCTGGATGAATCCATCCATCCATTTTCTATGTCTTATTCTTGCAGGGTCACAGGGGAAGCTCATTGAGTGAGAAGAAGGGTACACCCTGGACAGAGTCAATCACAGGGCTTTACATACAAGCATGCACACATTTGCTCCTGGGGGCAAGTAACAGTAGGGCTCTGTAATTACATTTCTTGTTCACAATGATTTTTGGCTCCAATTGATCACAAAAAACAACATAATCAACAAAAAGCCATTTACTGCATTGTTTGGTACATTCTGCTTTGCAAGTTTATTCGAAAAAGTCAGAGTTTTAGCCCATTTTGCTCTAGCTTAGAAGGTGACACATGTTGCTCAGTTTCCTCCCACAAAAATCTGGAATATCTATAAGCAATATATCCATGTAACTGATACAAAATAAAATGAATGTTTTAAGATACTCATTTGAATAAAAATCTAAGTAAACTGAACAATTTTCATCTTTCCCAGGTTGGCACAGAGTCTTGCACAGCAGCAGACAGACCCTCCACCCCTCCCCTCCCTTAAAGTATCTTATCACAACAATGATGGCGGAAAATCATAACAATCTGGACCTGGAAGTTTGAAACGAGTATGTCTGGAGAAGAGCCTTTTCGCCTCTTCTTAGTCAAACAGGCAAATGTCTGTTTGGTCTAGGAGACAGAAATAGTAGAGGAAAGGCTGAAGGATTCCTAGAAGTCACGATGCAAGCTTTCTTTAAGATGCTTCAAGAAACCAACTCTGATACTTATGAATAATAATGTCTGTATAAAACGTGCAGCGGTGCGGTCCAAAACAACCTGGTGACGACCAGCACCGTCCTGTTGCTCATCTGTTCAGTAGTGAAGAAATTTGAAGCCATATCTATGAACAAACGTTAAAGAAATCATGCTACATATTTAAGCATTAGTAAATTGTGTTCTAGTCCCTAACCCGTTTTTCCTTTAGTTGTTTTTTGAGAGCCAGGTTAAATAACTGGTTTTGTACTAGTTAGGACAATACAAACTGTCATGTTTTTCTGAACTTTATTAGGAAGAATGCTATTTCTTGTTTTTTGCACCATCAAAAATGCTAAAAAGTATTTTTTTTTCTCATTAGTAGTAGTTTTAAATGTTATGATAACCCTAATACTGACCCCAATCAGTGCTTTTACTGTCACCATTAACAGGCTTCATGTTTATACAGTAATATTTGAAGTGGCTTTTCTAGATGTTGCCGCACATTGCAGAGCTTATTTGAACTGCGCCGATAAATAGAGGATAAAGCAGATCAAAGCTTCTAAAGTATCCTATTAAATATTATACACATCATACCTAAAGGATCTAGAACTGCTACCACTTCAGAAGGATTTCTGTCTGTACAATAACTGTTGTTTAGTGTGACCTCTCTAGGAAGACTGTTTTCCTTTCCCAAGTATTTCCAGGGGCAGTGATGTGGTTTAAGGAAACTTTTGACCTTGTTTCACAGCGACTTTGAGATGTTTGTACTTTTTTTTCGCAAGAAATAAATAATAAATGAAGGAAAAGAGTCAAGAGGCCAAGCAATGAGGGAACAAATTTGTGTGGAGCAGGACCTGTGGGACTGGGGGTGCAGCTGAGGGCAAAGTGTTGGAACATTCAGCTGCTGCTGTTGACATTTCATAGATTTAACGCATGCACACATGCGTTAAATCTATGAAATGTCGGCCTCACAACATGGAGATTGAAGTTTATTATCGTGTTTTTTCTTTAAAACGTGGTGCATTAGCACCCAGAAGGGTGCAGTGTGGTCATAAAGGGATGAACATATTCAACAACAATGCTTAGGTAGACTGTGGTATTTAAACGGCGCTCAGTTAGTACTAAAGCCCATAATGCCCTCAAGCTTGTGGTTAAAGATGCCAACAGAACCTCATCTGCAAAATGCAAAGCTGAGACCCAGAGCTTTCCAAGCCAGACGTCAATGCAACCAGATCTGCTGACAGTTACGTGGACTTTATGGGAATTTATGTTCTAACTTCTCTAAAGTTGAGAACCTGATAAATTCACATCTTCTCTCACTTCATAAATCACAGCTATTTGTTACATTTCCTCCTCTTTCTTTTTTTAAATTTGCAAAAACAGAATCCATGAACTTTGGATTCATTACAAGTAATTTCTTTTATTCTGTGTTTTCAATCAGTTTGTTCTGTCTGTGATCATTCTGAAGGACATATCAGCGATAGGCGTGTGCATCTAATTTTCACGCTCTCATGCTCGCTCTACTTTTTACATCTCTCTCAAAATGTGGGAAATTGAAAGTCTTTACAGGTGGAGGCGTGATGAAGGTCACAGTGGCTCGGCTCCCTGAGATGTGGGGGTTTGTACAGGATAATTTCCTTCCAATAGGGAGGACTGAGCACATAAATGGTTTCTACTTTCTTGCTGATTTCCTCTGGGGAAATTTCCACTTCAGAAAAGAGCGTCTGTAAAGGAGAACGCCTCACTCCCTCCGGCTCTCGTTCTGTAGCTGTCTTCAGTCTGTTGTGTTGCGTGGGTGTCTCTTGTTGCAGTTTTCTTTGTGCTGAAGCTGCTTTTTTTGTATTTCATGACTGTTGCTTTTTGTCGAACACATAACATACGCCCCTTTGTTTCTCAAAAATATGTCCTATCAGTGCAGACTCTTCAATTTGCAGGGGAGCAGATTAATGTTTGTCCTTGTGGGAGCAGCCCTGCCTTTTTTCATGGTTATCCTTGCAAAATGAAATAAAAACTTCAAAATGATTGTTTATTGCTTTTAAATTGTACAGTCAAGTAGAAATGAACAGCAGCCTTTTAACATCAGAGTGGTCTAAAGCAGTCACAGAACAAAACATATTTCTGTGATATTTTACATTTCTTTCACACCTGAGGTAGAAGAGAAACTAAAGAAATTAAATCAGCAATGATGTTTCCTTATCAGGACCGGACAGGCGTTTTTAATGACAATAATACGAATACAAGCAGTTAAAATGTATTAGAAATCTAATCTTACAGGACAGAAACTGACCTGAATGTGAAGATTTACATGTTGAGTTGTGTTGGTGTTAGGTCTCAGTCCTATATGTTTGTAGGTATTTAAGTAGCTAGCTTAGAGATGGATGTAGAAAGGTTTTTAGCTGTAGCAGAGCCACTTTCTAACTACACATATTTCCTGATATTTGGAAAAAAATGAACTTCTCCATACAGATGTGAAAAAAACAGGAAATATCCCAACTGGACCAGGAGGTGGTTGTTGTGGCCTTTTTATTAAACGTTAAAATGCAAAAAAACAATCTGTGCATGGTCCATCAAGCAAGTTTGATTTACAGACTCTGTTCACTATTTTCTCCCACAATAATTAACAGTTTTGGGAAACTGTGGAGGTTTGATGGAAACATGCAGGATACAGCTTCTTCGAAATGATTGTAAAAGTATTGCTGTTTTTGTTCCTTTTACCACATGCATAATAGAGCAATATTAGGCTGTGATGTGATAATTTCCCCAAAGCCCTGGCATGTTCACAGAAGAGCACTAAAACAGGTTTTAAAACACTTGAAAAATGTTGCGGTCATGTAAATGAGAGGTGCAAATGCAACAACTTGTAATGTCCTGTAAATATAACACTCTTATCACTATCTGAAAGTGTTAAGAGGAAGTTCACACATTTTCCTGGTTACAACCTCCAGCCGACTGTTTGCACCACAGCAGATTTATGTGACAATTTTCCCGTGTCCCGCGATGCGCTGCATTTGGCCTTGTGAAGAAAAATCAATGCCAGAAATGATCAGGAGTCAACCATCTGTAATGTTTGTGGTGGTGAAAACCATAGCAGGGTGTCAGGATGAGTCGATTACTTGTTTCCAGACTCGAGGCTCATTAACTACGAAGAAGAAAACAATTCACGGATCAAACCACACTGATAGGTGTCTTTGTCTTCAGGGAACGGGAGCAGAGAATATGCTTTATGACACAAATATTGTGACTGCATCTCCTGGCCTTGAGATGTTCTACGTAGTTTATGTTGTTGATGCAGGACATCTGATTAATATGTGCTTAAACGGTTGGTGTTGATTTTTTCTTTGAGCTGAGCAGGAAACTCTGAACTTATTCCAGCCACACTGATGACCTGCCATGTGCTGGTTTTAAACTACACTCACTGACCAGAACAGTTAAACACCAGGAAAGTTTTCAAGTCCAACCACAGCATTTTTAATCAGGTTTAATCAGGTCTGGACTTTGTGTAGGCCAGTGGCTCTGGAGGTGCATGTGGCTCTTTAACAAATATGTTAAAAGAATTTAGTGTTAAATGTAAAGGTAATAAAAAAAAGCTAGCTTTTGCAGTTTTTTCGTTCCATTTTTGTGCAATAGATCTATAACATTTCCACAAAAAAATGACACCAACAGTGTAAAGAATATTTTTAATAAGTATTTTTTTTAATGAGTCATTCTCTATAAAGAATGAATGAACTAATAAAGAAAATGTATTACAACTAAAAAAAAAAAATAAAGCTGTTGCTCTTTAGATTTTTTAATTAAACAAATTTTCTATAGTAACTATTTTAAAAGTAAGAGAAAGGCAGGTTGTCTTTGACCCCCTTGGAGAGCTCTGAAGCAGGAGCTTGGAGTGGTGGCTAATCTTCAACACCCTCTTGGAGCTCTGGGATTATAGGTGAGATGGGAGCAGACTTGTGGAAGGGCCAGGGCTATGGAGACTCTGAAGAAGATTGTGGTGCGGAGAATGAAGCCGATGATGACCAAGGTTGCTCTCACATAGTTGACTCTGATAGAGAGGATGATGATTATTGAAGCACATGCGAATGAAGGTGACTCTGCTGAAATCAACAGAGAAAATAAACTGGTTCTCATATGAAGAATAATGGGACAAACTGACGAGGATAATGAAAACCGGGTGCCTATATGGTGTGGTAGTGATTACTGGATGCAAAACCGGTGAGTCTGACAGGCTGCAGCTGTTGGGAAAGGCAGGAAGCTGGAGACAACTAAGGCAAAACTATAAGAGGAATGACTGGTAAACACAGGGAACAATAAATGGAGCATTTCCAAACACAATAATATTGCATAGCAAGAAAAATAAAGACAAAAACTTCAGGAAAAGATGAAATAAAAGATCTAAAAAGAAACGGCAACTAAGAATAAAAGTCTTAACTATACATTGAAAAGATGAAATGGAAAACAAAACCACAAAATAAACACAATGCCCAATTCTCAATGATCATGGTGGCTGTACTCTTGATATAGAGAAGAGTCTTTTCTACTAGCATACTTCATCTATCATTTTCTGAACCTGCTGAACTCTTACAGGCCCGGTGGAGGGCTGGTGCTTATCTTTAGCAGTTCGTGGGGGAGAAGCCTTTTGACAGGTGGTCAATCCGTCACAGCAGGTCGTACTTGTTCAGTCTTTTATTAATTGTCCTGTCATGAACTTCAACATTTAATATCCTAACTGAGCCCTGTGGAGTTTGAGAAGAAGCTCTTTAGTTGTAATTTCTCTGAGCATTGTATGCTCAGAACATGGGGTGAATCTGCTGGGCGGTCCCCTCCTGGGAAGACTGGTAACTGTCTGAAATGTTTTCCACCTGTGAATGATCCTTACCTCTGTGAAATGATGGACTTCAGATAGTTTGGCAATGATTTTAAAACCCTTTTTTTGTTCAGCAGCAACAGTTTATACTAAAATCTTTTTTGACGTTTTTTCTTCTTGGCACTGTGCTAACAACAAGAACAGTATGCACAAGAGCACGAAGCTCCATAAACCCTAACACTTATAGAGGAGCTCTCCTTGATGATAATCTGTTGAGTAATGCCTTCGATCAGCAACACCTCGTTGCTACGTTCTCTTTAAATCATATGGAATCAGCAAGGATGGACTTCCTGAGGTCTTCTAATGCCTTGATGAACACAACTGTACAACGTATTGACAGAGGTGGAAACTCAGAAGTGGAAGTAGTTCTCATTTCCACGATTTATTTCCACATTGGGATGCGTCAGAATTCCACTCATTATTTTTTGCACAGAGACAAATGTTAAGACTCTCTGGTTCACTGATTGATAGGTTGTGTAGAGCTTTTCTTTTACCTAAAAGAGGAGACTGGGATGAAGGATGTGCGTGTTTGTGTTGAGGGGGATGGGTTACAATGGACAAACATATTGACATTGGAGTTTCTTCCAGCTTGTATTGATTTTCCTTTGATTACTTACAGGGTCCTCACCTTGCATACAAATATAGCTTCCACTGTGTTCTTAGGAACTGACTGTAGAGAAGGAAAATGAATGAATGGCAAAATTAATTCTATCCCTTTTTTTTAACTTGACTTTGACTGTGTGCTTTTACAATGGGAAAAAATGCTCTCCGTAATGATCCGGCTTGTCCCTCTTTCAGCTGGTTCTCTTGTAGGTATGGGGAAATGAAATGGAGGAGGACCTTATTAAAGCACTCTCATTGCCCTTGCACCAGCTGTCACCAGAGATACAAATAAGGATTGAAGATGAGGAGGCATGTGATTGATACTGGATTATAAGAAGGTAAAAAAACCAGATGAATTCAGAGCTCCATCCTGCTGCTCAGACTTGGGTTTTTCAGGAAAAGCGAATACTGTCTTTTTCTAAATCACTGTAATCACCCTAAATTAGTTGCTAAATATGTTTAAGGTTGTAAAATAACTGCTTCTTCATTTTTGTTTTGCTGAATTTTGCTGAAAGGCACGTTAGCGAATTTTTTAAACATGAACAGCCTGTTTAAGGACAAGCCACAAAATCTCAACCAGTTTAATTCCAGACCTTGACTAGGCTACTCCACAACCTTAATTCAGATTTTTTTATTTTACTTATTGGAGCATTCAGAGGTTGACTTGTTGGTGTGCTTCAGATCTTTGTCTTACTGCATAAGTTACCCTAGGGTCATGAAAAGGTCAGACATTTTCTGGTAAAGAACAGAATTCCTGCCCCAGATCATCATACTACCATCACCTTGCTTCACTCTCAATAGGATTTTCTTTTTTTTCAAAAATCTGTGCCAAATGTAACATGAAGCACATCTTCCAAAAAGGTCGACTCCTGTTTCGTCAATCCACAGAATATTATCCTAAAACTAAAAAGTGATTCAGCTGTCAAAATATAGTCATTCAATGTGTCACACCTTCAGACTCCTTTGGTCCATCCTTAGTTAGTTTTCTTATACAGCAAGATGCTGTTAGGCCCTAAAAAGTCACATCAAGCTAATATCACATGTCGGATGGAAGGAAAGTTAAAATATGACCTCTGCAGTCAAACTTTCTCTCATTCATTTGGTTCAGACACAGAGGAAAAAAAACTTGCATATATAGCTAATTACGAGTAAAAAAAGGATTTTCGTACCTTGTAAACTTCATAGTCATAATAGCACCTATAGTCGCCTCTGTGGTCTGGTGGTTTATTCCCTGCATGAGCTATCTTCCTACCTGTGGAATAAAATGAGTTGAGTCTGTTCCCCTCAGCTGTGAGTTGTTTCTTCCTTTAAATCCAAGGTACGAATTGGTTCATAAGTGGTGCAAAGCATGTTTTTAACAAACTGTTTGTGTTAGGTGAATAGAAATCATCTAGCTTTTTCAGTTTTTTTACTTCCACAGAGCCTGCCCATGTTTCCAGAGTGCCTTGTTTAAAATTACTCATTGCTCTGAAAACCTTTGGAAAGGCAGATCATGATTTATTTGTTTCATATTTTCTAGATTTTTAGGTTTTCTGACTATAATATCCCCATCACAACTTGCACCATTGACAAAAAGTGACTCATTTGTTCATCTGAAACATGTATAGGTTGTGAATCAGTTTATTCAACATTATGAATTCAGTTATAGAGCCGTTCTGTTGACAGTGAGTGTGTGTCTACTTAAAGGCCTGCTCTTTGTTTTATAGATGGATGCTTGGAAAGAGTTGGAGCTCCAATAAAAAAGAAAAAGCAGGGATGTGAAAGTGCTGTTGATGGTGTTCTGCACAGTAGGTAAGCAATATTGCATGAATAAGTAGAGGTCATAGAATCAACTGTGTGTTTAATGGCATTCATTCATCGTTTTTGTGCCAGCTGATCAAATTGTTCCATAATTAAAGACATGCTACTGTGCTTTTTTTAAACTTCCTCTGAGATGTGCATGTCATTTTCCATGAAACATCCAAACTGATCCAGCAGAGTGGACTTAATTTATCAAATCTTTTAAGGAAGCAGCTTCATATTTTCCCCCAGATTTCTGCTTCTTCTAACATGAAAAAATAAAACGTACAGATGGTTTCCAGTTTGATTCATTGAGCTGATGGCAAACATCATCACCATCATCACAGTGTGCAGAGGTGTTTTGTGAACAGCAGGTGTCTTGTCTGAGTGCCTGATCCAGATGGCTAAATGTGATTGGAGATGGTTGGTGTGTAAAGGGTGGTGGCAGAAGTAAAGCCATATGTGTCTGGACTTTTCCATCACACAGAAACATGCAGCAGATCGGAAATTCAGTTTTATACAGGCATATCCCAACACACGCTTTATACCTGCTTCTTTACTCTCACAATCCTGCTGATACAAATTATGGAAATGTTGTACATAACACAAATATTTCATTTTTCTCTCTCACATGGTTGACATCAACATCTGGATGAAATCCTGACTAATTATTGTCTTTGTAGAGCATGGGGTAAATAGTTTGTTGGCTTTTGGTTCTCCGTCTGCTATTTCAGAACTGACCACAGATTTTCAGTTGACTTCAGATCTCAGAAGTTTCCTTACCAAAGGTCCAGCTTTTTGGTCTTGGAGCACTTTATCACTTTAGCCCTGTGGTACAGTCCTCCATCATGCTGAAAATCTACTGATCATCTCCAAAGGTTTCCTGTATTTTTGCAAGAAGTTGCCCCGTGGAGGACATCTTGATCCCTGTCCACACCTGTTATTAACATGTGTCCTGGCTGATCATGATGCAACAACATGATCCAACTGTGACCTTTCACACCTGGCAATAAAATTCATCCTGAACAGAGATAGGACTCGAGTTTGAGACTCTGACTCAGCTCACACTTGCATAGTAAAAAAAAGGCTTCAGACTCAACTCAGACTTGTGCCCTAAAGACTTAAGACTTGACTTGGACTCCTGATCTGAGACTTGAGTCTTAGTTCCTAGTTTTATCTCATGTAATGATGAGTGAAAGGAATATGAGTTCCAGAATGCAGCTGCTGCATGTTTTACTGTGAGAGGATAAGCTTGATTATTGGCCAGTGATGTTGGTGGATTACTATGGGATGTTCATGGCTCATAACAATCTGTTCATGTTAGCTGTGGCTTCATAATAATGACCACATGAATGCCTCTCCAACTGAATGCTGTATGAAATGACTTTGGATCATTTAGGAACAAAATAAACATAACTGACCTCCGACATTCTCTTCCTGCTAGGAGCAGCATTTCAAAGATACTTCCAGCTAAAAATATCGAAGTAAAAACACTTCCTGTTCCGTTCTTTCAGAAGTTTAACACTCCTTCATTGATTTACTACACTTTGTCTCGTTCAGTAAGATCTCCCTTAAATATCTGAAATTTGAACAAAGGTTTGAAATGGGGATTTCGAAAATGGTTTTCCAATATTATTAAAAGTTCTCCAGCTCAGAGCGAGAAGAAAACCCTACAAAGCAGATTTAATGTAACCTCTAAGGAAGGAGAGGACAATATGAAAACAGGGACAAACGGCTGTTAACTGAGTTATTACAGAGACAAAAAAACAAAAATTCAATATTAACAGGATTTAATCTCTTTCTATTATTTGTCTTAGAGCATAAATGGCTTTTTATATTTCTAATGATGTAAATATTACATTTGATCTATTTTCAAAATAATATAAATCACCCTTTAACAGATTTTTGAATGGTAAATTAAATGTAAAATTATTAAAGGATAATGGTTACTAAATATTCAAAAAATAATTATTAAATGTTCATGTAAAAATTTAGGTCTAAAGGACAAAAGGTACATGTTAGTATTTTCAACATACAGCGATGCAGAGTTGGAGATAACTTAGACGACATGGATTTGATGAGACAGTTTTTTATTTTAGTAGTTAGAGACTTAAGACTTGACTCTGACTTGGGAAAAATTAATTCTGAACATCTCTGGTCCTGTGGATCACATCAGTTACCTGCTCAACATGCAAACAGTTACATCACAGAACGGGCTGTCAGCTGAGCAACAAACACAACATCAACAGGTTTATGTTTCTGTTGTCGGTGGCCATTTTCTTTCTCACAACACGACAATAATGTTTTGATCCAAAGGTCAGTTCCCTGTGGGGTTGCAGAATCTTCTGTGGCTGAAGAGCCTTATAATGGAGCGGCAGCAGTGTTATGCCAGTTTATCTTTAATAAGAACTAGTTCTTAACGAAGTTCATCCAGGTTAAAATAAATTGATTCATGTTCATAGTTCAGCATCCAAATATTGGGAAACAAGTTCACAGCTTCAACTTGAACTACTTCTGGTTCATTTTTCTTAATTGATCTAAAATAAAGGTTAGATAAAGAGGTTATGATATCTTTGACTAATTAGCATATTAATTATCCAGTTACCTTGAATCAGTACCAACAGTATTTTATAATGGCGGAGTTTCCACAACAGCTGCTCTCATTCACATATTCTTATAGTTTCATCAACAGCAAAATTGTTGACTGAACAGGTGTGTTTAGACTATGTTTGCAACTGCTTTTATTTTAACCCACCTTGATATTCCTCTTTAACAAAATCCTCACTCTGTTTAAGCACGTTAGCTCTCAAAATCTTCAATCATGTCAAATGAATACATCTCCATTGTTCTTTCAGTTACCTACGTACAGGACGGACAGAGAGAGGAGTTTCAAGCTGTAGCTTGTATGTGCATATTTGTTTCATCTCCCGTCAAACAAAATAAATATTAATCGGGCAGCCAAAAAAAAAAACTAGTGTGACCTGATGGATTTAAAGGTTGGACCTCAGCTGTCAGTTGATATCCTTATGAACATAGTGAAGCCGAAGGTGACGTAGTACATTTTAAAGCGAGGGGAGAAACATCGGTCTAGCACGCAAACACTCAACCAATTTTGGGTGCACGCAAAAAGGTACCTGGTGTGTCTTGGGAATTTTGAACAATGCTGTTCATAATTCATTACGGTAAAAAGTGATTGCATAGAACAAAAATCTACTAAAAATTAATTCTAATTCTGTGATGTACTGACTTCCTGTCCAGGCTGCACCTATGCTCCAATGACCACTGGAGATGGGGACCAGCCACACGACCATGCTGGCATAAGAAAGTATAGAAAATGGATAGGTGGATTTAGATCATTATCAAGTCCAACCACCTTATCTGCCAACTTTATTTGCACAAACAATCTCCACATATCCCCTGAGCAGGGCGGGAATGCTTCATTCCTCACTGATTACATCTTTTCTGTTTTTCCCATTTTTGCTCTTCTTTCTCTACAAATCAGTCTTACAAATTTTCACTGACCTAATAAATGAGATCATCCCTACCCTAAGATCCTTTGTTTTCTTAAGCAAGCAACAAATCTAATTTTTATATTTCACCAGGCTCTTAAATGGATGGTGATGTCAGCATCCTACCCCACAGGGCATCCCAGACATCTTGATAAGCTGTCAGCACAGGTGTTTAAAAAAGATCTTAAGACAAAGTTTTCCAGTTGTAGAACCTTAAACTGGATCTTCTTATTTATCTCACCTCCACATTCGCTGTCACTAAATAAGCTGCTCTGAATAATTATAAAACTAGTTTGCAATAAAAATATTTATGCTTTAACTGAATGTTTTTTTTCTCATGTACTCATCTGGAAGATTATTGAGAAACAAAACCGTTTTAGAGAATAAACCTTAATTAACCTGTAAGTGTCCAACCACTGTGTGGAACCATCATTCCCTCTCTATCCTGGAACCATGGCTGCTCACATGTTCTCCAGTCAGCATTTCGTGACAGTGGAGCTCATAGGAACCCCTTACCACCACCCTTTGGGACCCGGATGATGATAAATGTCTGAAATCCAGCTGGATCAAAGTCCCCAATCTGCTCAACTGAGAGCTCCTGACCCTGCATCCTGTTGTTTGGACTGCGGTGGGACTGAACTCAGCTTTTGGAGCATCTGCCAACAGATTTGTCCCATAGCCAGAAAAACTGGAATTCGTATTTCTAAACAGCATGTAAATGTCTCAACTAAGACTGGGTTTGGTGTTGTCTTTGTACAGAAATCACAGTAACAACTAATCTGTATCATTACATTTTCTATCCAGACAGCTTGATCACGTTCTTGATCAACTGTTCTCCAGTAAACATGCAGGTCAATGTTTTTCATTTTATTTCCTGAGATGTTTCAGAGGATTATATTTTTGTTTAAGGCCTGTAAAAAAGTGCACATTCCTTGGATGTAAACGTTATCCTTTATGAACAGTTTTTTTTTGCAGGACAATCTAAATTACCTTGTTGGGCCGTAGGTGGCTGAGGATGTAGTGTCTAGTTTTATCTGAAGACCTGAGAGCAAATGTGAAAGTTTCTCTTATACAGTATGCGACTCATAAATTGCTGTATTAAGGTTAACTCTTATTTTATTCATTTAGAAATCCAGTGAGCTTTTAAATAATCGAGAATTAAATTTAAATACTGAATATATGGTCTGAACTTGTATTGCATTTTTTTAGTCATACCAACAACTTAAAATGCTTTTCATTGGAGCCACATTCCACCAATCGCACTCACAGAATGAATACGGCAATCCTGAAATTCAGACACCGATACGCAGATCAGTAGGCAATTTAAGATTAAGTGCCTTGCCCAAGGGGACATTGAAACTGGAATAGAACCCAGAACTTTTGGAATGCAAAATGACTGCTCTTCACCGGAGCCACAGTCGCCTCTACAAAAATATATAAAGAAACGGGGGGAATTTAGCCTCTCATACTGTGCATCATTCTGTTTTTGAGTAGCAAGTTAATCACTTGTAGGGACATTCATGTATTCATTAATTTAACACTGAGTAACGTGACATTAAATGGAAGATGTGCCATTTTATTGATTAAATGCGGCGCTCTTTAATTAAAGTTGTTTACAGCTGTGTTTTAAATGAAACCGATTGTCTGTTGAACACGACCGCAGATATTCTTCATGAAATCTCTTTATTTCAAATGCTGTTTTTAGCTGGATAAGCTAAAAATAGATGTTATTTTGTGACTGTGATATTTTTTTATAATTTGCAAAAAAGCACAAATAAAGTAATTTGAAAATAAAGCACGTGAATATGAAGCATCTTGTGTTTGACAGTAAAGCCATCTGTCAGCTGGTCTATTTAAACAGAGACACTCACTCTGTGCTGGACAGTTTTAATTTAGAGTATTGATCTGGGTTCAGTTTTAAACTTGGCAGCATTTTTTCCCAGAGCTTCTTACTGTTAATAAGATCTGCACTGATTAGCTAATTAAATGGGTCAAATTGATCTCTCCAGACTAAACCAACCCTCTATATGGCTCAGCTGCATCATTTTGCATAGAGTTCTTAGAAATCATTTTAAGGTGACTTGCGTATGTTTTTGACTCTCTCTTGATCTGATGTGGTGAGACTTTGAAATTGTCTTTTCAAGTGCAGTTTTGCTTATTTCATTCGGCTATTTCTGCATCTGTGCGCTTTCATACGGAGAGCTGTCATTCCTGCAGTGAAAGGGGAGTTCAAGGATTCATCAAACAGCCAGGAGGCCCTGGCCTCGCTTCGGTTCTTCTCATCACAACTGAACTAATGTGAGCGACTATACCGGGTCAGCTTGTGGCTCTCTACCAGCTCCTCCAGGTGGTTTCATAAGCTCATCACAAACATGTTAAAAAGACTTTGGAAAATAACTGAAAACTATATATTACTGAAAACTAACTTTCTCCTATTATTTCACTTCTGATTTTTTTTTCTTTTAATGCGACCTTAATGCTGTATAATTACAAAGTGAAAAGAATAAAAGATCTTATTATAACAATCACATTTTTCTAATTATTTCTTCATAAAAGAATTTGCCGCTTATGTTTTTCTCTATAGAACGTTAAGTTTTCATACAAGAATTGATTATTTGAGGCTTAATTTCTTGTTTGAGTTTTTGTGTGCCGATCTGATTAAAAACATTAGTAGTAGTGCTGTGGGCTATACTTCCATATTCCCAGAAAAGGAGGGATTTACCATAGCAACCAGTGACTCAAGGTACCCTCGGTCTCTCGGCTTTATGTCACTGAGCAGCAGCTCCTTTCCAAATGTTCAGGAATTATAAAAAGCATTGTTCAATTTTACATTTTCTATGCAGTAATTGGAAATGTCTTTAGAAGCCAAGCAGAAATATGAAAAGATTTTTTTAAAACATGGAATCAGACAAAATACCAGTTATTCTATGCATGTATCTATTTGATGGATGTTTGTGATCCAAGGCAATACTGTTTTCCCTTTGTAGTCTTGAATAATGAAAAAGACACCAGTCTCATATTGCTGATTAGAGCTTTTCGACGCCCATCAGCAGCTTATACACCTGCAACCATCTGATTTTAATGTTTTCAATGTTCAGAGCAAATGAAGAGTGAAATTATATTCATAAACTAGCACATTTCCTGTCAGTTAATATAATCCCGTCTATTATTTATGTAGTGAAATTGGAAAATCATTCATCTTGCATGGCTTGTCTCTGAATGCACATCATCTGTGAATTCATCCATTTCAATAAGGACTGAGGAGTAATGTGACACATTACAGAGTACACACATCAGAGAATGTCATTAATTACTGAGTGAATTTAATAGAGATTGGTTTGGTCAAAGTAAAAAGTTCACTTTGCCCGCTGAGATTTACCTCATGTTTTCAGAAATGAGTTAATTCAGCTGAGAGTCAGTTCTCACACTCTTTAAATGCTTGTGGCGGTAATCTCCATCTGTTAAATTAGAAGTCACGTTTCTGGATGTCAGATACATCGAACGGTGCTCATTAGTCACTGATTTAAGTGAGAATATAGAGTCTATCATGCTTAAATGGAGCTGCACACAGGAGTTAACCCAGAGAGGCCTTGTAAAAATTATAATTGAGTTTTTTTACATAAAATACAGAATTCTTTGCCGAAACTGAATGGGTTTTTATAACTAGCTACATTGCAGGACAACGACGGTGAAAGAAACTCCGGGTTACTTCTGATGTCTTAAGCTGCAACTTTTGCAACTATGTATGTAAAAGTAGGTTCATCATATTTTGTGGTGTTCTGAGGCAATTGATATTTATCATTTTAACAGAAGAAAAAACGTAAATGCCCTCACAGCAGGTACAAGCTGACATTGGTGAAAAATAGTTTTTTTTTGTTTCCATACAAACTTAACAAAAACAAGCTGAGCAGAATGTAAGAAAAAGACACGAGTATGATCTAAAATACCTACACTGCTGGTTTGTATGTACTTATACCCCTTTCACACTGGATTAATATCTCATTAGACTCCCCATGAACAATCAGAATGTGGCTGGATGGAAGCAAATTTGAGAAATTCTATTAGTTTGAAGGCAATCCTAAAGCTGCTCTTTTATTACTCGCTAAATCCATCCATCCTATCTTCCGTACAGGGTCACGGGGGAGCTGGTGCTTATCTCCACTAGTCTACGGGCGAGAGGCGGGGTACACAGTGGACAGGTCGTCGGCCCATCGCAGGGCAACACAGGACAAACAACCATGCACACACCCATTCATACCCAAGGGCAATTTAGAGAGACCATTAACCAAACAGTCATGTTGTTAAACTGTGGAAGAAGCTAGAGTAGATCCCATGTATGGAAACTCACAGAGAGACCCCAGGCCAGGATTCGAACTCAGAACCTTATTGCTGCAAGGCAACAGTGCTACCAACTGCACCACCTCGCAGCCTCACTAAATACAGTGAGTTACAAAAGTATTTTTTTCCCTTGAACTTTTTCAGATTTTGTCAGGTTACAACTCAAACTTTTAGCGTGTTTTACAAGGATTTTATATGATACGCAAACACAAAATAATGCATAATTGGGAAGTGCAGGCAAATGATACATAGTTTTCAAAGTGTTTTGCTAACAATCTGAAAAGTGTGACCAAAATGCAGAAAGGTTCAAGTACTTTTTTCCTGACATGCTTTACTGTACCTTCACCACCTTCTATACAAGTAGGTTAACAGCACCTTCTCCCTGTGATCCTATTTGTGACAAGGATTGAAACAGGCGATGACCTAATACAAGAGATATACAGGGGTTGGACAATGAAACTGAAACACCTGGTTTTAGACTACAATAATGTATTAGTATGGTGTAGGGCCTCCTTTTGCGGCCTATACAGCGTCAATTCGTCTTGGGAATGACATATACAAGTCCTGCACAGTGGTCAGAGGGATTTTAAGCCATTCTTCTTGCAGGATAGTGGCCAGGTCACTACGTGGTACTGGTGGAGGAAAACGTTTCCTGACTCGCTCCTCCAAAACACCCCAAAGTGGCTCAATAATATTTAGATCTGGTGACTGTGCAGGCCATGGGAGATGTTCAACTTCACTTTCATGTTCATCAAACCAATCTTTCACCAGTCTTGCTGTGTGTATTGGTGCATTGTCATCCTGATACACGGCACCGCCTTCAGGATACAATGTTTGAACCATTGGATGCACATGGTCCTCAAGAATGGTTCGGTAGTCCTTGGCAGTGATGCGCCCATCTAGTACAAGTATTGGGCCAAGGAAATGCCATGATATGGCAGCCCAAACCATCACTGATCCACCCCATTGCTTCACTCTGGGCATGCAACAGTCTGGGTGGTACGCTTCTTTGGGGCTTCTCCACACCGTAACTCTCCCGGATGTGGGGAAAACAGTAAAGGTGGACTCATCAGAGAACAATACATGTTTCACATTGTCCACAGCCCAAGATTTTCGCTCCTTGCACCATTGAAACCGACCTTTGGCATGAGTGACCAAAGGTTTGGCTATAGCAGCCCGGCCGTGTATATTGACCCTGTGGACCTCCCGACGGACAGTTCTGGTGGAAACAGGAGAGTTGAGGTTCACATTTAATTCTGCCGTGATTTGGGCAGCCGTGGTTTTATGTTTTTTGGATACAATCCGGGTTAGCACCCGAACATCCCTTTCAGACAGCTTCCTCTTGCGTCCACAGTTAATCCTGTTGGATGTGGTTCGTCCTTCTTGGTGGTATGCTGACATTACCCTGGATACCGTGGCTCTTGATACATCACAAAGACTTGCTGTCTTGGTCACAGATGCGCCAGCAAGACGTGCACCAACAATTTGTCCTCTTTTGAACTCTGGTATGTCACCCATAATGTTTTGTGCATTTCAATATTTTGAGCAAAACTGTGCTCTTACCCTGCTAATTGAACCTTCTCACTCTGCTCTTACTGGTGCAATGTGCAATCAATGAAGACTGGCTACCAGGCTGGTCCAATTTAGCCATGAAACCTCCCACACTAAATGACAGGTGTTTCAGTTTCATTGTCCAACCCCTGTACCTTGCCAAGTCCTTGTCTGCATCCATGCAGGGGGGGTGCTTGGTGCCCTTCTCCAGCAGTTATTAGGTAAGAGGCAGGTTATACCCTAATAAGGTCGTTAGTCCATTACAGGGCAATACAGAGACACACAGGACAAACAGCCATGCACAAAACACTCATACCTATGGGCAATTTGTAATGACCAGTTAACCTAACAGTGTTTTTGGACTGTGGGAGGAAGCTAGAGAATCCACCCATCCAGGGGTAGAACATCCAAACTCCATGCAGAAAGTCTCCAGGCCGGGAACTCAGGACATTCCTGCTGCAAGAAGCAGCCCTATGAAGGGAACCTCAGGAGTTACCATCATGTACTATAGATGCCACACACCCACAAAGGTCAGAAACATGTTGAGGTCCAAAAACCTTTAGTGAGGGTTTTCTACATTTTGAAAAATGTGACTAGATATTTCTGACTACTCAAACAGTATGTGAAATGTATGTGTGTCTATAGAAAATATATAGGTCACTAACTCATCACACACAAAGATTTTATTTTTCAGTGTGTTTCCATATTTCTAGATAGATCCAAATAGAGCTGTTATTTATAATTGTGTTAAATTTCCCACCAGTGTGTGGGACAGTAGCAGGACAGCCTTTGAGTGTTGATATTTTGAGTGTTGGACAGCAATTTGTTGCTCATATTTTACCAGCATGTGCAGACTCATTTATCATCCTTGCTGCAATCGGCCAGCCCTCCCGTCAGTTCTGCAGGTCTCAGAGAGCAGCACAGAACACATACAGTAAGTGTCTCATTGCTAGACCACTGCGTCCACTGTTTGGGTCTGAGCCAACCTGCATATTCACACCAGCAACAGATTTTACAGCAACATAAACCACAACTTACAGCAACTGAACCTTCACCATGAGACTTCCTCTGTGTAATTATATGTCTTTATAAATGTGTTTACATGGCAGTTATGCTATGTTGAGGGATGGATAATTGTTGGGTGCAATGGATGTTTTGTTCTTGTCATGGTTTGTGGTCATTTTTTCCATTAAGTGAGATTTTAATAATTAAAGAGTTCGATTTATTTTTTTTTTTTTAAGATTACTGCTGGTTAGTTGGTGGAAGCACTTCAATGATTATAAAAGTATCAATAAAGTGATGTGTTTTAAAGCTGTCTGCATCCATTTCTTCCATCTGAAACACTGGTCTGGATCTATTAGACCAGTGTTCACATTTCCATTGTGTGATTGTTCACATCAGATGCCTCTGAGTCCAAAGATGTGGACACCACCTTTGGAAAAGATTAACATAACGCTCTCAACTGTGCTGTAGACCATTACATTGAAAAAAAATAGATTTTTTTTTTTACCTTTAATTTTTCAATCATGCTAATTTATTAATATAGTATTTTTATATTTTTTTCTGTTTATTTTCTAAACTTTTTTCCTTTTTTTCTATGCATCCTATTTTTATGTAACCCATTTTAAATGTATACATTACAAACTTTACAGTATATAGCCTACCTTTGTTATTTATAGGCGTCAGTTTCTTTTGTAAAAATTTTCCCTTTTGCATTTGCCCCATTTTTCTCCTTTTACATACCTGTGATTCTGTTTTTTGATCAGTTTGCTGATTAAAAAATATAGGTGACAATACAATAAATTGTGTTACTGCCACTGGTACATTGTTAGTGTTAAGATTGAGAGGTATGAAACATTTGTCAAGGTAAAAAATGACATTTGTTTTTAATTTATTTGTAGGAGTAGTAATAAATGTTGTTCTATTTACATTTCTCTGTAGTTCTCCTGAAATTTACCTGTTTAATCTCCCAGAGTATAACTTGAACTTCATAAAAAACACTTGGCAATATCAAGATTAGAAACATTTATATTTAGGTGTCTAATTACATCGTGTCATTAAGTCTAAAGGGAAACTCAAAGTGCTTTACACTGGATTAAACAGTGAGCAATAAACAGCACAACAGGAAATAATGAAGATAAAAGGCTTAACAAGCAGAAAACAGAGGTGTTAGGTTATCTCTTTGAATGACTGAGGAAACAATTGTGGTGATGATGATGAAGAAGCACCAAAAGTAGAAGGTATAAACTTAATATTTTCTAAAATCATAAGTGCTACAACTAATACAACTAATATAATAAAATGTGTTTGAAAACTAAAATAAGTAAATAAAAAGGAAGGAAGCAAAACATCTTGTTAGGAATAACCTTTATTAATATGCTCATAGCTGTTTTTCCCATTTATACTATAGTGAAATAAAGTATAAGTTCTAATGTTTCCCTTTTGTTACAATAGGATAAGAATGCTCATAAGGATAAATGGCCCAAGGTTTGTCGTAAATGACCTGAAGCTGGGGCACTGAGGTTGATAGTGGAGCAGCCGGTATAACTGGGTTGATTAGAAAGCTACAGCACACTTAGATTAAGGATGCACACCCGCTGCTACACAATCTAACAGACACCACAATGGTGACACATAGTCTAATGATAATCACTGAGGGAGGGCACAACCATTGCATTGGAGTGCCAGATATAAAAACTGTATGTGACCTTCTGTTGAGGCTCTTCGTCATCCTCTAACATACGGCGACGGTCCGAGACGGGAGCCTCAGCACTGATCTCTGTAATCATTCCTCTGCCTCAGTTTAGATTAAAGGAACTAAAAGTTAGAAACTGGTTGAGAGTCGATCCTTTAAGAGTCTTTAGATAGAGTGTGTGATCGCTTCATGGGGACCAAGTACCGATGGGGCTCTGAGGCGTCTGACCGCCAACAGGGTGCGGTAGCTAGGACAATCTACAATCTAATTCGAAGTCATCTTTAAAGATTATTCAGGTTTTTAATTTTAATTTCTCTGGGCCGTTTTATACAGTTTATTTCTTGGAAAGTGACTCATGACTGTATTGTTGGGGCCTCTGCAAACCTGGGTGGCGGACCCCGAATTTTTGCATCCGTTCGACGTGTCAGTTGATGGACGGTTTGAAATTCGTTAATCTGGTATTTAACCAGATTAACCACAAAAATATGGTATTTTTGTGGTCAAATTTAAGTTTTTCAGGAGTTTAGGAATCTATTTATTTTTATTTATTTATAACAAAATAAGTAACAGACACATAACAAAATCCTGTAACTACAAAGTTTGTTTGCCGCGATGTTCGTGACTTTAGCAGCTGACCAACAGTTAGCTAGCAGTTTAGCTAGCTAGCCTGTCCTTCTGAAACGGTGGTTGCTCGTTAACAACGGCCTTACTTGTCTGCTTAGTATTTTTGTTTAGCGAGATTTAGCTTTTGAATATATCAAACTCGTTTTCTCAACTGCCGTTAAGGACTTACGCTTTCCAGCTACTTCTGTCGGAAAATATTTAATTTGTTGATGCTTTGAATGTTCAGTACAGGCACCAGCTGCTCAGGTACCAGTAGCAATTAATGACTTTTCATTTTGGCTGCCACCCTGTTAATTAGTAAATCATCAAAAAATCTTAACTTATTGCGATAATTCAGTTTAAAAATTGAAGGTTGTTTAAAGATTAATTACACAGAGTGACATATATTCAACGTTAATTTTATGGTAATTGCTTACAGTAAATGAAAACAGAAAAATCAGTCTTACTAAAAAGTCAATAATCTCATGACAACAATTTATAAAAAAGATTTTTATTACAGACGTTTTGTGGCCTAAAAATAATGGGGAAGAGATGTGCAGCAGACACTCGAGGCTTTAACGCTAAAGGTAGGGAGGCTAAAGCCATAAAGGGTGATTGTCAGAGAAACTGGCTGTTAGGAGAGAAAGTTCAATGCAAGGGAAAAGTGTGGTTGTAAAACAAAAAAACAGGGATAACTGAAACTTTGAGAGAGGATTGTGAAGCAAAGCCCAGAGTTTGGGGGAGGTTCACAAGGCACTTCCACATTGCTTGTGTCAAACCACTCCTGAACTATAGATGACATCAGAAGTCTCTGCTGATGAGGATCTGATTTTGTTTTCCAGCACATGACACGACACCTGCCCACCTTGCCAGGTAGAGCATTAAAAGGCTTCTGAAACGATGCCAAGATTATATATGTAGGTTCAATTTTAAAGTGGAACTTAACCCCAGATCAACTTGTTTGCAGATAAACAGTGTAAATTGGACCTTAATGGTGCTATCTTTGTCTTATTGTGCAATTTTTTTGTTTAATTCTGTGTCCTAAAACTCAGTGCTGCCCTCTTTGGGTTAAATGGTGGTTACTGCAGTTACATTTTCCTATTGGTTCAAACGGTACAGCTTGGTACATGTCCATGTCACAGCCCTGGTTCGGGTATAAAAGCAGCTATCTCAAACACACGCCCCCGTAACAAGACAGGAGTTGGACCTGTGAGCACTGATCTTAGCGTTTTATACTTTATACCTTCAATCATATCCTCTACTTGAAATAATATGAATCTACATGTATACGTAAACTTTCTGATAGTTTGTTACTGCTTTGAATGTTAGTCCACGCTTGCATTGATGCTGCTAACATAACTTTTCCACTCAAAGCTGGGCTCCCTTATGCCTGCCTTAACCTCTGAAATTGGGGGAGGGGGGATGCTCCACCTGAAAAGATGTATCCATGGCGAAACTACCAGCATCGCTCAACTCGCTCTTGTCTTCCTGACCCCTGCTTAACCTCCTCCGCTCAACCCCACACCTGGCTGTGTGTCTCAGTTTCTCTTGGCACTGCCTACTTTGGTGGCATTTCTCAATATTTGTCTGGGTTTTAGTTCCACGTTGGGTTTAGTTCCACTTGGCGCTGCCCCCAAATTTCGGCAAGTGTTAAGATCAGCAGAGGTCACCGGAGGTTAAGAGAGGCTTCACGGAGCCCAGCTGGCCTGAGCAGTTCGAGCCGCGGGCTCAAGGTGCTGACTTGGCGATGCCTGAAGCTGGCACTGCCGAGGCAACGGAGGACCACTACGGGGACATGTCTGAGTGAGATGGTTTTATACTGGAACGCAGGGGCTGTGACGTAAGCATGTACCAAGCTCTACCGTTTGAATAGGAAGATTCAACTGCAGTAAACACCGTTCAACCCAAAGAGGGCAGCACTAAGTTTACATGACATAAAAAATGCATAGTAAGATAAAGATGGCACCCTTAAGGCCCAGTTTATACAATTTATCTGCAAAAAACTGGATTTATGGGATTTTTGTTCGTCATTAAGTAAGCTGCAGTGTGTAACATTTTTAAATCATGGGGTAGTTTATGTCCCTCATTAACTTTGAAAGCTGTGAAGGGTTTTTACCCAAAATAATAAAAATGTTTTTTTATATATTACAGTCAAATGTCCAACAAACAGTCTTTAATGAATGCTCTATCTTTTTCAGTTGTTAGAATAAATGGCAGGTGATGAATAAAAAGAATTGTTTCCTTGTATTCCTTTTATTTAGCAAAAAGCTCATGTTTGTTACTGTCCAATATCATCTTTACCCCATGAAAAAGAGTAACATTGTCCTGCTTTGAAAGTAGATATTCGGCTTACATTATTTTTCAAATTAAATTCGTATTATTAAGATAAAATTATTTAAATCTTTCTATTGGCACTGGATATTACCCATGTATCAAATTATTGGATTTTTGGTCAATAAATGGTTAAAAACATTACCTCATTTAAAAAAAGAAGTACTTTTTTACATTTGGTCAAATCAAACTGTTTGGTTGCACTGCAATTTAAACATTGTGCCCTGACTATATCTTTCACAGGGATGGAAAAACAGACAACAAATGATATTTTGGGAATGTTTAGTACTTTGTAGTTTAGAGCAAAAATTGAAGCAGATTCACTGATGGTAACAAACCAATTCCCTTTTCTAATGGTGCGTTCACACCGAACGCGGATTCTGCGAATATTTCGCCTCATTTGTGTACTTTTGGCCGCTTGAGTTGCCGCCTGAACGCCGTGTTGCCAAATATCAACAAGCGGCAACTCTTCGCCGCGTCATCAAATAGCAGGAGCTTCCATCTGCTGTAAGCTGCTTTCAACTGAACATGGCGGACATGGATTTCACGGATAATCACTGTGTTTTACCTGTGGAGAGCCGAAAAACGCCGCCGACGTCGACGTCCCTGGGTTCACGTGATTCTTCAGGGACGGGAACAGTTCGGAGAGTACCACGACCTACTCCAGGAGCAGCGTTTGGATGATGGTCGATTTCAGCGGTACTTCCGTCTATCCAGGACCCAGTTTTAAGACCTGCTGCCCTGCGTTGGGACACGAATCTGCCTCCGGGGAACCAACTACCGGCGACCGCAGTAAAGCCAGCCCGAAGCCGGACACCAGACACTCAAGCTCCGCGGAGCCAGCGGCATCCATCCCACGGCCGATCCGATTCAGGCACCCAGATTTCGGCTAGCTGCTCTCTGTTGCTCCCCATTCTGACACGCGGTGGTTCACTAGGGACCGTCAATAAGTTTCCGAACCAACAATCGTGGAAAATCTGAGTGCCGGCTAGATGCCGCTAACTCCGCGGACCTTGAACATCCAACTTCAAACCAGCGCTGTATCCCCGCTGCTGAACGCCTGTCCATCTGTCTTCGGTGAGTAAATACATCTCAGCTCAATAAAAAAAACAGCCGATTTTTAATGTCCACATCTCTTAAATATAAGATGTTTGTGCCTAAACATTACCAGGCCAGGTCCTTTCTGTTCTTGTCTCGGTGAAGTAATTAGTTCTGAGTCATACAACTCAGGCTTGCCGCACACCACCTCTATGATCTTGTCCTCCATCACTGACAACCGCTTCTTCTCCGCTGCAGTCCTTCACCCTACGTCACAGCCACATCCAGTTCCTGATTGGTTGACGCGACGCGAATTTTGGAAAAAGTTCAGATTTTTCAACTCGTCCATCGCTGTCGCGTTGCTCTGCGCGCCCTTCGCGCCGCGTCCTTCGTCTCCTCTGCGCCGCACCGCTCCTGAACGCGCCTTCTGCATAGGGATTACATGTAAATCGGCCGCCCCATCGCAGAATCCGCGTTCGTTGTGAACGCATCATAATAAATGTATGGTTTTTAAGGAAGTTATGGAGAGGTCCAGCTGAATAAAAATACTTTGACTAAACACAGTAAGAACCTGGAATAGAAAATAAAAAGCTGTTATTGTAGGAGACAACACAACCTGTTGTGTTATTACAAATCCAGTGATTAAAGCTGAAATGGCTGCCACAGACGTTCTGATTGTAACATACACATTTTCCTGCGCTGCATACAAGCTTCAGACCTTGAAATGTTTGGGAAATGTTTGCACCATTATACTTCATTGGTGGTATATGTTACGTTTCATGATGTCCTGCTGTTTCCCATTCATTTTACTTTTCGTAGTAGCACTATAGTTTTCATAATGAAACACTCAACTTGGTGAAATAAGCTAAATCAAAATTAGTCTTTTTTTACATACATACAAATATTCATTTTACTAATTGCTATAATGAAGTAGTTGCATCTTGTTAGCAGATATTAGTCAAACACAGCTGAGATATTTGCAACATTGGTGAACGTTTTCGCTCATTGCTAATTTTTCTCCACTTTGATCTGCAAACATCGGGGCAGCGGGTTCAATTCTACAATTACGTGTTGGTCATGCTATCAAAATTAAATATGTCATCTAGGTAGGAGGGTTGTGAAACAATGGAAAAAAATAACTTTAAGATCTATTTGAATACATGTTTGTGTTTTTATTTTCCTAACTTTCTTAAATAAACAAAAAACTGTAAAGAAGAATTTGACCAACATTTCCATGCATAGTCCATCAGATTTGAAAGATGTAAATGTATGCTACATAAACTCACACACAATACTAATATATTAAATATAACGTTTGGAGCTTAGTTTAAGCATGTAAAAATACAGTTACTGACGATTCGTTATATTTCTCTGCTTTTGTTTGTAGAACCTTCATTGTTTTAATGGGGAACCAGTTGTTACTTGCTCTGTCAGGTTTAAAGTAACCTTTGTTACACTGAAAGGCCTAAACCAAGGGAGCATGTATTGTATCCTGTCCACTGTTCAGGATCTATTGTATTGTTTTGTTTTAGATCTCCTGGTGATTATATCTTCTGGAACAATGCTTTGTATGCATTTTTTTCAATGAACAAGGAAATGAGCAGTGGATTACTTCTTTAAATGACATTTTATTTTATTATTTATATTTTTTAAATGTCTGTCATTTTATTGTTTTTTTAAGAAAAAAGAAAACAGACATTTAAAAAATACAGCCCTTTAGTCAACTTGGGGTTAAAAAAGTAGTTTTTCCTCAAAGTGCTTTGGTAAGAGGCAGTCTTACTACATAATCCCTCAACATCACATTTTTCACATCTGCAAGGGCTCATGCTTTACCAACCTGCCGTATAATTATGTACAAAGTAAAAGGTATTCATACAAAATTACCTGCATTGTTTAAGGAGTTCGTATCAATTTGTGGCAAGTTGTAATAAGTTATATAAGTTATGGGCACATTTATCCCAGTACAATGTGTAGAAACCACTGCTTATCACTGGAAATTGTGGTGTAGTGTGTAATAAACTGGTGTAAAAGACTTTCAAGAGTATCATACGTAGGGTTGATCCCTGTTCAAGACTCAGATTTTAAACAATTGCATGTCAGATGAGTTTTTGTGCGCTTTTTTGTAGATGATATAAGCACAGATATTCACTTTAGGTTTTGGTTTTCTGTAGGATCATTGATTTTTCTGAGATAGATATGATCATATATCAAGGCCATGTGGTCTGAAGGTATAGGATCTAGAAAGTGAAACTTTGGATATCAGCATGATTGTAAATTACTAGCTATGATAGTTACGCAGCCTTGCAAGCAAGACTACTGAATTGAGTTCTCATGTTTAGAGAGCAGACTGTTTCCTCATTGTACAAATGCATTTAATTTGGTTAGATTAAATGGCAAATTTTATGTGTGTAGACCCACTGTTCTTGTTTCTGTTCCCTGTTGTTCTCATTCTTTTAATGTTCACTGAGCATATTGATTTTTCTCATAGTAATAGTAACTGAAATTCACAAGATGAATTTGTTGGGTGCTTGCTGCCTAACTTAAAATGTCTTGGTTAAAAAATAAACTACTGTGAAGCAACAGGATTTATAACTTTCTACGTCATGCAGGCTTATTTTTGTGTGTTGCAGAAGTTAATCTGGATGTAAGCCATCACTTCGCCACAGCTCAGTGTTGTCTCCAATTTATAAGGTGAGTTTTGATGATTTTGAAACCATGCTGTTGTATTAGGAGCCTTCAAAAGGTCACCAATACACTTGAATCTCTTGAAACATCAGCCTCGTGTAAGGAATTGTCAGAACCTAGCTCTTTGAAGAGTATTTCAGGGGACATATCTACTCACTTTATTTTTGTTTTTCGATTCTGGTTAAGAACATTTCTATTTTATAATAGATTTTTAGAGCTGTGTTTTGTTTTAGGTGGCTTGTTAGTTTTATCCAAATATTTTTCTGTAAAGTTCTTGATAATATTGGGCATTACTTTGTATGTAAACATTGTTGTAAATATTGTAAACATCAGTGTCTAGCACACTGTAAGGATTTTCTGTCTTTGCTAGGATTGTGGCCATCTTTTTCAAAACTGAGGACCTGATCATCAATACATTAACTTCACAAGGTAAGTGTATTGCTTCTTTTATTCTATGGTTATAAATTAATGTGACTGTTGTGGGCTTGTAGTTGTGTGCCAATTCTATAGTGGTTTCAAGGAGCCGTTAAAGCTCCTGTACAACTTACTGAGTTTCACATTTAACATAAACGAACATAGGTACATCTGAGTATTGGGTGACAACTAACTTCTAACGAAGCATTTGTCCAAAAAAAAAAGATACTTTTCATATAGAATTGGTACAATTCTTGGCTGTAGTCATTGTTTTTTATATGCTTTTCGAAATGGCTGCTGAAGTTACTTGGATTTTGCTTTTTTCTCCCTCTGCTGTTATTTTTGCTGAGATTTTCTTTGCTTGTGGATCAGCACGTAGGATATACAGACTTTGTTCATGCTGTTGGTTTGTGCTTTTGATCACTTTAAAAAAAATAAATTTTGTGTAATGTTTGATGGATTGGTTTGCATTTTTCCAAGTCTGACACTGTTTATATCATCTTAACTTGGAACTTATGTTTATCTGTCTTGAATCTGCTCTGGTATCTGTTAATGTTATTTGTTGAGTCATTTATCTTTAGGCTGCCGAGCCCTTCTGACTTGCTTCTTTTACATGGCTAATGCACTGGGTTGTTTTCATTTAGTTGTTTTTTGTACTTGAAACGCTGAGTATATTCTTGCTGTTGAGCGCTATAGTTTTGGGTTTGTAAAAACGACATGTTAAAATATCAACAAAACCTAACTGCTCTGTGCAGTTGTTGGACTGTGGGATTGGACAGAAAATACTCTTCAGAACATTTTAGGTACTTTTTTGTTGGTAAAGGCCTTTGTCTATATTTTTTGTTCTCCTGGTTATTTATACTGTGTGAGTGGATATTCTGTTTAAGAAGGTGAAGAAAAGTCCAAATGACTCTTTAATTGCCTTGTTGTTTATTAAAGGATATGGTAACAATGGAAATACACATGATACTTAATATCATTTTCCTCGCTTTAAAAGTGCAGCAACATTACATTAATTACCAGAAAGTCTTGGTGCACCCAGTGTTGTAGACTTAAAAAATTTACGGAAGACATATCAGTGCTTGAATAACAAAATGATCTTTATATTTTGCCATTAGACATGATGGGTACTGACATGATGTTTGGAAGAAAAATAAAGAAATATCTTAAGTCATAATCAGATTGAGAATTTGAGAGGCTATAGTATATCTTCTCCCAAAGTATTTCACCTAGTAACATAAATTAATTCTTTTTAAACAACCATCCACAGCTTAAATTCTTATGCATTAAATACTTTTCAATATTTCCATTTATTTTAGTAATTCAGGATGTCTGGTTTACAAAGTCCAGGCAGTAACTGGCTTTCAAGGGTATATTTTTACTTTTTGCTGCCCAAGATATTATTGCACTAATAATTGAGAGGAACCTCTCTAAAGTACACTGTTGGTATAGGGTTGTAGGGTTTCATTTCTGCTTTGACTGGAAGCTCAAAAAAGAACTCCCAGACATTTCCCTCCTCAGAGGGACGCAAGTCAGTGGGCCTAAAAGAGGTCTGATAAGGAGAGTGATTCAGACCTCGGATTCCAGACTGGATACCCTGCCCCAGGGCTTTGGCACATAGGGGCTATTGACTCTTCGTGCCACCAGCACCTGTCTCCCCTCTCGGCTCCCTGAGCCCAACTCCTCCCTCTTTCCTGGGCCATCATAAGGCCCAAACATGTTATTGTGGTAAACCACTTGTCGGTCACTCATTCTAGGGAGCATTGCTGTGTTGTCTGGGCAGTGGCTGGTACACGGAAACAAGTGGCACATGTCCTTTGAACTGTTGTAGAACTGGGATGGTCCCTGTGTGAGTGGCCCCACATACACTGGCAAGTCTGTGTATGAGTTCAGGTAGGTGGAATAATGTCTGTGCACCACTGTGGAGGAGGAGCGGCGCAGGGCAGCAGCATTCTGCAGAATAGCTTCCCTGTAAGACGGCAGTCGCGTAGAGTCAGCATACTTTATCTTTTCCTTGTAGGGGTAGGAGCCCATATGGGCTGGGTCTAAGTAGGCTGGCTCAGCAGCCAGGGGGTAACAGGAAAGGTTGTGGCCCAAACTGCCGTATAGCTTGTGAGGCTTTGGATTAGGCCCCACCACCTGCGGAAACAAATCAGGCATGTCTGTTTGGGTGGAGGGAGCTGTAGATGTGGAAGGCTTTGTTTCATCTACCTGACGGATTCTCTCATTACCCCATGTGGCTTTAAGGAATGAGGCTCGTCGATTTAATTTGTCCTTTCCTAAGAGCGGGATGTCATCCATTGCTGGCTCCAGGTAAGACTTCATACAGGAGTTGCAGCTCGCGCTGCCACCGGGGTAGTGTCCTGCAGTGCATGCCATGGCCATACCATCAGGGACCTGGTTTTTTAGGAGGTGGTTGGCTCTCAACTCAGCAAAGCAAGATCGAGGTTCATCATAGTCGACTCTCACTCTCGGTTCTGGTTTATCAAACAGATAGCTGAAAGACCTCCTTCTCCGGCTTACGCAGTCTGGGGGGTAGCTAAACTTCCTTTTCAGGGGTCCCTTGTGTTCCACATAAATGTCAGGTACCTGGAACTCCCTGTAAGAAACAAAAGGTGATATTGGGTGCCGGCCCTGGTTTTCCACATACAGCCTGCTGCTGTGGTGGGGATTAGAACTTCCAGAGGGAGTGGGATCTCTGATGGCGATGTGTGGGCTGCTGAGGCTGGAGATTGGCAATGTTCTCTCTAACAGATGCTGACTGCTGCGGGTCGGCAGTGTGTACCGAAGAGGTGTGGGTCGGGTCACCACCCTGGGCTTTTCAAGGAGGGGTTGGCTGGAGGTGTCCCCGTAATGAACTGGGAATGTTGGTGTAATGGCCCTCTGGGGATATGGGGAATGGTTGTCTGTTATACTTGAAATGTAGGGTAGACGGCTATGGGTCACATCTGTGGTTGTAACTCTAGGAGGCAGGCCAGCTCGCACATTGTCGGCTCCACGTCTGCTCCAGTGTTCTATTGTTTTGGTGGCACTATCAAGAGAGTTCTCAACTCTGGCAGAGGACACCATGTCCTTGGCTGTCCTCAGCATCTTGAGCATGTTGGCTTGTGTGTAGTTGCTGGTGACGTCTGGACTCTGCAGGCTCCCATTGCGGTCAGTTTGCTCTACTCCATTAAAGCAGCTGTAGATACCCTGCAAACAGATGGAAAGGTAAAATTACAACTTTCATCAGAATAAACCTGCTCCTAATTATGTTGTCACAGATTATTTGCCCATTTACAAACATCCCCTAACATACTAAGCCAATGAGGTGAAATCCTTATAAACGAAATCCTTGTTGCAGAATATTTATTCTTGTTTGTTGTACTTTTATGATTCTGTTTCAGTGATAGAAAGGCTCAGTCACTTAGCATTTTAGTTTTTCCATTTTATCAAATCAGTTTTGTTTCAAATTGTTACTTTGGAATTCAAATTCTCACCCTTGACCACAGCTGACACAGAGATGAAGGTTTTTAATGGGTGATTTAAGTTCAGTTTCTCAGGCTTCTTGACCATCGCTTATCTTTTAGCAAATACCCATGATCTCCTCATTCCACTGGAAGATCACTTTATTTTACTTACTTACAAACCCTAACCCTTGAATTATTGTAATTTTGGAATAAGTTGGTTTATTGATGCAATTTTGATTTATTTGAAATTGTATTGTGGAAAATGCCTTTAGGTGGACCTTTCTACCTGTCAGTGTTACTGTACTTACTATTTAATATCTGCATGAAGCCAATACATTATAATAGAGACCCACCAAACCGCTGCCTAGAAATTAGAATCTGAGACTTATCCCTTAATTGGTTGTATTAATGATAGGGATGGGTACCATTTATATTTGAACCGATACTGTACTGATACCGGTACCGGTACCTAACAGTACCAGTTTTTGGTACTTTTGTCTGTGTTTATGTAGTAATAAATGTCAATTTCTTCAATAATAAAATATCAACATTTTTCAATTTAGCATATTTATTTCTCAATATATAAACTTTAATGAATATATCATAACAACATGCAGCTGTTTGTATTGTAACATCTCAGTTGTTTCAAACATTTCTTCTCCCATGTTGTTGCCTGCAGACGACGAGTCGCTAACAGATGGAGGCGTGCTAATGGTGCTGAATGCAGGAGTTGTAGCCGTAGATCTGAGGCTGAGGAAATTGTGAACTCTTCAAAGATATGCTGCTTCACCAAGTGCTTCCTCAGATTAGAAGTATTTCTTTCCGCTGGTCTTGCACTTCGCATCACAAATATTGCAGTGAGCGTAATCTGCATCTTATTTTGAAAAGTGGAGCCATACTGTCGAGCACTTTCTATCAGCCATGCTTTGTTGACGGTACCGAAGTCAGTACCCATCCCTAATGATTGATCTGCAGGTCAAATATTATAATTTATTAAATGCATCAAAACTAAAAAGTCATATATTTTTGTCTGCAAAGACATCAACAAACTGTACTTAGCGCTTCAGTTCTTTAATAATGACAGTCCGGTAATCCTTTCATTTTCTGTTGGATACGAAAGTATTGATCTTCATCAAGAAACCTGCAGATCACGTTTTTTCTTTAATGCGTCCTTAGTATAAAAACTTTGAGTCCGTGAAATCAGCAGGTCAGACTTAAAAGAAAACTGGAAGACGATATTACCTAGAAAAGCCTGATTAGTGCTTCTCTACAGTATATTAAAACAACATGATCCATTTTTTTTATGGCAATAACTTACTCTACTGATAGCTAGGAGAAAGTCCAGCTGCTCCGATTTGTGAACTGAATGCCGAAGTTTCCAGTAGAGCAGATGTTCCCAGGCAAACACCAGTAGGCTTAGGCCCATGGCAACAAGCAGCATGTAAAAGACACCGGCCATGTTGTCAATGTCTAGCTTACTGCTCATGACCTCTTTCTTTTCATTACGACAGATTCCTGTGAGCCAGACGGTTTGCAGCTTTTGTGTGTCACCTGTGGGTAAAAATAACAGGGCAAAGATTGAGGTTACAGGAAATCTCCTAAACTAGCCAACATATACAACTTTTTATATTGTGAAAAAGTACTTTTACAGTAAGACTGTATATCTTTGTAATTTGTATAAAGTTTCTCACAAAACGGAGGATTCCTCAGAAGACATAACTTTTCTGCTGATGTGAGAAGTCAAGGAAAGAGTGCCTGTGGCCTCTAAGTTTGACATTTATGTATAATGCATTGTGTGTTATTATTTCTGTTGCAGTGTGTTATACATTCAACTAAAGCTGAATAGGCTTCAGTTATAATTTAACGGAATAAATAAACATCAGCTTTGGTCTTATTGGCATGCATTTGTTGCCAGTCTTGCATTCAGATGAACTTTTTCATTGTAATGTTTGTGTTATATATATTTATCCCTGCACATGGTAGCTACTCTCCTCAAAAAGATTAGAGGAACACGTTTTAATCAGATTACAATTCAAAGTAAGTTAAACATCTGGAACATTGATCTGGTCAGTTCAGTAGTAGAGGGGTCTTTGTAACCAGTGTCGGCTCTATTGGTGTTAATGAAATTAACAACAGGTGCACTAAAGGGGCAACAAGAAGATGATCTCCAAAAACAGGAATGGATTTGCAGGTGGAGGCCACAGACATTTTTTTGAGTGCTTTTCAGTAATTTTGCATTTTAACACGATTGATTTTACTGCATCATTATAATACATAATGTTTTTTGGTGGTTGTACCATCAGCCAGGAACTGCAGCAGGGCCAGGTCGATGGGCCGTTTCCAGCGTGAATCCTTCTGCAGAGCAATGCCATACCCAGTAGTAGCAAACACTTTTCCACTGCCAATGGTTACCAGTTTGCATCCTTCATCTTTGCCAGCCATGTAATTCAGCACAGCAGCGTCATAGATAAAGGCATCCAGTTTCCTAGCATTGTAAAACAAATAATTTAGCAGTTTGGCTCTGCTTACATTTCAGCATTATGTGTGCATATAACTCTTGGCAGACACTTACCCTGTTTTAAGGCTGTTAAGAGCGTCCTCTACTCCTTTTTGGTTGTATTTGACCATGTGGGAGTGCATCTCTGGGTAGTTACTCCTTATGTTGCGCTCTGTGCTGCCATTTGGGACTGTACCAAAGCGGAATGGAGGATACTGCTCCTGTGGCTTTTGAAACTGTTGAAGGATGTGAAATAACATTTTATATTTACAAACGTGTTCCGTGTGCCCATGTAACAAAACAAAAGATGGCTTCATCCATTTACATATTATTCCATGCACATTGTTTGACATATGTACAGGTGATGAAATAGTTTGACCCATTTCAGAGACACACTAACATTAACTGCATTGGCAGTTGTTATTTATGACACACCGTTTCAGTGTTTTGTATGATTATCCTGCAGGCTTCTATGTTTTGTTAATTGACACATCTAACATCAGTATAATAGAAATGAACTTAAAAGTCCAGGATGTTGTGTCCACAGGGATCCGGACTTCCTTCATCCTTCCTTCCGTTGTCTTTGCCAAAAAAGAACTTTCCCTTTCGGCAGTACTATATGCATTTAATTATCACAGAAAGTAGGACGGGTGGGAATACAGGATTTGACTTTTCATTAACCTTAAGCAAATGCTTTCAGAGTCCATATGTTAAATAATTAGCACTTATATAAAAACCCCAAAAAATACGTCTACTGCTGTGCAGTACTATAAAAATGTTCTGGTAATGTACTTGTAGCAATTACTTAGGCGTTTGGTTAGCCGTGTCAGGGAAATATCCTTTCAGGTAAATCTGAATACTAGAGTTATGCCACATTGCAGATGGCTTTTGGTAATTAATTTGCTTGGATGGAGCTGTTTTTGACATGTTGCTAAAATTCTGGCACATCAACCACGCTTGACAAATGTGGTTGATCTCAGTCACTCACTCGTGAGGACATGTCTTGTCAGTTAAGAAGTGTTAACAAAAACTGCACATGTCTAACACTGCAGTGTTTACTAGCCAAGGTCACTTTACGTGCCTTTGTGCTGTACCTTATTTCCATATTTCTGCCCTGAGGAGTTTAGCGCAGCTGGTCAAACAGCAGTTCAGTTCTACCTTCCTACGGAGTTACCACATACAGAATGATGTTGGATAATCTATGGAGTCACTGTCACAAGAGCTTTGTTTCTTGCACTGCATTGCAGAATTGGTGAATAATGAAAAGAGAATTACTAGTGACTTTCCTAGAATCTTAATGAGCAGTGGACAGCTTGGTCTTTTTCCTCCAAAAGTCTGTTTAATTTCCTTAACCGACTGAAAGCAAAGGGACTACAAATCACTTTTTGTGCTGATGGTTTAACACACATTTCCTCATCAATGCCTCTTTATAATACGTCCCCAGGGCTGACAAACATGGATAATACCAGGAAATTACAACCTGTTTACCAAGAAAATTGTATATCTACTAATTTCCATAAACATCTTATTATAAATAATAATGTAATGTAATGTTTTCACTGTTTGCTCGACCACTTTTACATTATTTACAATTTATAACTGCAGCATATATTGTTTACACACTTAAAAATAGACATCCTTCTGTTTTAGTTTGCACATCAACAAACGACAACAAGCAACAATCTATTGCTAAGACAAAGGTCTGTACCTTTTTGTCACTCAGTCCGGAAACGGTGTCGATGTATTGCTCCTGGATCATAAAGGCAGCTAAATTAGCTGTGTAGGAAGCCAGGAAGATGACGGCAAAGAAAGCCCAGACCAACACCATGATCTTACTGGTGGTGCCTTTTGGATTCTCAATAGGAACTGAATTGTTGAAGACAATTCCCCACAGTAGCCAAACTGATTTGCCAATAGTGAATGTGGGACCTCCGGGATCTAATGACCAAAGAAGACAAAAGTTTAGTGGCAGTTTTAATGGGTTGTCTCCCAAACCAAATGATAATATGAGCAATTTTTTTATTGTTTTCATATGGCAAAAAGTAAGGCTAATTTCTGGTTCGTATTTCTAAAAGGTAGATATAAGACTCCCTTATGCACTGCTTAATTCTGAAACTGGAATTAAACAGTGCATTTAAATTCTGGACAATAAAATCTGATGGTTTTTGTTTATAACTAAGATAAAATAGATAATTGTTAGAGAAAAACAATGATTCACTCAATATTTCTTCTGAAACACTGACTGAAACACTAAAGAAGGAAAGAACCCGTAGAGATAAATGATCAAATTCATTTCCTCTAATTTCTATTTTTACAATTTTAAGTCTTTGGTGACTGATGCTATTGTTGTAGTGTTTATTACATGTAATTAATTATTTTATAATACAGCAACCTAAAATATGGATATCGTCTGCACTAACATGTTTTAAGACCAAAGCTGGTGTGTTACATAAAATATTGTGTGAAACGAAAGACCTAACCTATGAAGTTCTGTTGGTCAGTCCTGGTTTTGCACTTTTTGCTTCTTTCATCCATTTCTGGGTATTAAAGGACCACATGGCGCTAAAATGAAACTTCAGCTTCTCAATTCAACTAGAATTGATTCAGTGTGTGAATGCTGTAAATAGGCTTTCATACTACATTTTGTCTTATAAAGCTCTGGTACCGTTCAGAATCCAGTGTAAGGAGTACCGAATTATAGCTTTCTATAGGTTCCGGTCTGACAGCATCTGAAACTGATGCTTTTAGTAGCTTTTGTCTGCTTTGCATCACATACAAGCTCTTGTTAGTCTAATAATTATCACTACTCAATTACTAGAAAAAACACCCATTTATTTATATTTTATATAATAACTGTGTATTTGAAGTTGTGTCTTAATTATGCAACCTGGAATGTTTACCAGGAATTTAATTTTCCAGAACCTTGTATTTTACCTGGGCGTTTTGCATTTCACCCAGACAGGGATACAAACAAAACGCTCAACTGCTAAGGGTGTGGGAGACAGAGAGCTCTCATCAAGAAAATAAAAAGCTGACATTTTCTGCAATAAAACTGTTAATTGCCGACTGGGCATTGTGATTGTTGTAATTTGTATCTTGAAACATAAACGCTGTATAACAGACAACAGCTTTAATCCCTAAAAACAACTTTGATGGGAGTGTTTTACACTCATCTCACATAACTTAAATGACAACAAATGCCAATACACCAATCGCCAGGAGAACGCTGCTCAGTCAGCTCAATATAGCTAAGCTCTTTCTTCCTCCCGTTAAGGCAATGATTGCCTTGTTCTGGTTGTAAAGGGGTAACATAAGATTTACCTTTGGCACTGACCAAGCTGCGGTTATACCCAACTGGACTGCAGTATTCAAAGACAAACACTGTGATGGCCACAACTGTCAGACACATGACGAACATCATGACCCAGACTGCTGGACTGTATGGTTCTGCAAAGACAAACGGCATCATTTGGGCAGGGAAAGCACTCATACTTGCCTTATTTTTTAAAGCAGAACAAGAAGGGGAGATATTAAGTAAAGTTTGAAAAAGCTGAACTGAACCACTTCTAATGCAGGTGACAGAGGCTACCTCTTTGTGTAACTGATAGTTGAGTTTTTTATATATTTTTTTTACATATATAAATATATATTTTTGCGGCACTAGAGACCTTTATTTTTCAATTTTTTCAACAGTAGGCAGACAGGAAATAGGGGGATAGAGAGTGGGAAGACATTCGGCAAAGCTCTCCGGGTCCGGGACTCGAACCCCAGACGGCCACTTTGAGGACTGTAGCCTCTATGCATGGGTCGCGCGCTTAACCCCTACACCAGCAGCGCCATGCCCGATAGTTGTTTTTGGTAAAACAAAGGTAACATCAGTTGGTTTCTCACCTAAAAAAGCTGATGGAGAGACGGTCCCGTTACTTCTAGCCACCATCACACTTATTCCCGTCTCAACAAATGGCACCGAAAAATCAATAATCTCTGAACGCTCTTCGTTTATTGTCAGTGAGCCGATAGCCATGTCCGCCCGTTTGTAGAATACCTGTCGAAGAAA